>JANRMT010028174.1:174822362-174890540 GCA_026402145.1 Polypterus bichir lapradei | reverse complement strand
TACACACACATACATATACACATATATATATATATTCCTTATGCAATAAAGGAGGACTTATCTTTCACTCCTGTTTTAGGGATGAAGTTTACTGAAAGTTGCAAGGTTACTGTGGATACCTAATTATTTACCTGAAATAGCTGATGGCTGGTTCTTATCAGAGCGCTTTTCTTTAACTCTCTTTTTTCCCATTGTAGCTTATCACTACATCTAGATTATGGATGGTTACAAAACCTGCAATATAATAAATTATTAATATTACATAAGATTTTTGAATAATTAGCTAATATAAATAAAAACATCACATAGTAAACCACAGCAATAAGTATTTTGGCAAAACAGCCCATTCATTTTTTAAGCCTTTCTTCCCAATAAAGAGTCGCTGGGTGCTGAAGTCTACTTTGGCAGCATAAAGCAAAAGTCAGGAAACAATTCTGAGTGAGACTTTATTCCATCAAAAGGCATACTGTCACATAAACAGACATTTTGTCACACATTAATAGTTGATATTTGATAATAAACTTTACTTATAAGTCTGTGGTATAGGGTGAAAAATCTGGTTGCCCATGAAAATTAGATGTACACATGGAGAGAAAGTGCAAATTCCATACAGAAAGTGTCTGGGCCTGGATCTAAACCCAGTTCTCTGGTGCGGCGAGGTATTATTAGATGAGTATAAGTAAACAAACCAGAAATTGAATCTCCAAGATATAATTAATTGATTGATTGCTGTTAGCATGGTAATTACCTTTTCAAACATTATATTAAAACAAAGTTCATCCTCAATTTATTCATGTGAACACTGGGTTATTAAGAGCAAAACCATCCATTAAAAGTTAGTCTGATTCTGCTTTTTGTACACATAAATTCAAGCAATGACCAGACACTGGCAGAAGTTTTACTTTAGATAAGAAATAATAAATGTGTTTATTTTTTAAAACTCTTATTTTCCATGTGTTCATCCTTTTCAAATTGGATTATTTTGAACATGATAATTTCCTATATAGTACTACAGTTTTTGAAATTACTTTTAACATTTCAATGGAACAGGAGGAAAAAAATCAAATAAATCGGTTATTTAATGGTTTCAAAGGATTTGATTAAAATTCTGAAGAGGAATTAATTAATGACAAAATGAAAAATTAATGTGATAGTGGTGATATGTGGTAGTGCTGCTGCCTCGCAGTTAGGAGATCCAGGTTCGCTTCCTGAGTCCTCCCTGCATGGAGTTTGCATGGGTTTCCTCTGGGTACTCCGGTTTCCTCCCACTGTCCAAAGATATGCAGGTTAGGTGCACTGTCGATTCTAAATTGTCCCTAGTGTGTGCTTGGTGTGTGCCTTGAGGTGGGTTGGCGCCCTGCCCAGGGTTTGTTTCCTGCCTTGCACCCTGTATTGGCTGGGATTGGCTCCAGCAGACCCCCGTGTCCCTGTACTTAGGATATAGCGGGTTGGATAATGGATGGATGAAACTTGACACTGAAGCAAGAAAGTTTAGCTAAACAAGTTTATTCTTAAGTCGCATAATAGTTTCTGTGATAAATAAATGTGTCAAAAACTGATGTCAGAAACAGTAAAAGATTACCAACAAAAAAAAACAACTTGGTGATTCAGACACCAATAATTCCTATGATGATACATGTGTCAAAAACTAATACAACAATGTCAAAATGACCAGCAAATGAATAGCTACTTAGGCAGATTTCCATTGATTCCTTCATTGTTATGGCTACAAACCCAGGTTCTGCTGAAACTCATTTAACTTTTCTTTTTGTCTGCTTTCTGCTGTGTTTCGTTCAAATGATAAGCATTATATGTTAATTTGTCTATCTGAGAGAAAAAGTCCCCATTCCCCACCACTAAACATAAAAAGTTTCCCTGTCCTGAAAAATAACAGAAAAAAAATATATGAAACAAGGGCATGCCTTTGAAAAAAACTGTTTAAAAATGTAGTTACAATAATAAACAGCAGGAAATAAGTAAGATGGCCTATCTTGACATAGTACAGTGATCCCCCGCCTATCTCAGAAGTTACGTTGCAGACCCATCAGCGATAGGTGAAAATCCGCAATATAGAAAGACAATATAAATACACATTTTTTTATAGTTTAAGCCTTAAAATACCTCTCCCACACGCTTTAAACACATGTAAACTTATTAAAACACATATGATAAGTGGATGTCGGGCTAAGGATATGAGTAACATAATAATAATAATAATAATAATATTATAATAATAATGTAGTGCACCGTTGATTCGTTCAAGCTGTAATGGCGAGCGACATCGGCATAACACTTTCCTTCCCTTCTTAGAAAATGCAGGACGCTTGGGAGCCATCGTAGGGCTTAAAACAAAATGAAAAGTTCACAAAAGGTTTGCTAACAACAATCGGACCACAAGCAAGGTACGCAATACGCAGAGAACTGAGATGCGTCGGGGACACATGCTCGCTGTTCTTGCGAGATTACACCACGTTAGCAGCAGCCAATCAGGGCCCAAGAGAATGAAAATCCCACTATACACACTAGTAATGCCTTGGCTATATTTTCAAATCAATTTAATGGTATCTTGATAAAAAATGTATTAATTTCTATCAAAAACATGAAAATTTCTGGGTTACCTCACATTTTTGACCAGTATGGTATACTGACTGAAGTCAAAGGTTTTGTAGACCAACTCCACAACCCTGGTTACAACATTTGTCAAAATCACGC
Source organism: Polypterus bichir lapradei (assembly GCA_026402145.1). Classification (NCBI taxonomy): domain Eukaryota; kingdom Metazoa; phylum Chordata; class Cladistia; order Polypteriformes; family Polypteridae; genus Polypterus; species Polypterus bichir. The sequence continues at coordinate 174,887,828 of JANRMT010028174.1, read as the reverse complement.
TAAAACATACAATACTTTATTTCCTAGCGTTTAAACTACATTGAGTCAACTGAACAGTTACTTATATGCAAAATAAGAACATCAACCACTGTTGTTTTTGCTAACAATGTTTCATATAGTTTTAAGATTAGAACACATTTTGTCATTATATCAGTATAAATATTGTAACATTCTCAAACTCTTTTAATTCCATTCAGGATCATGGGGAACCAGAGCCTAATCGACAGCATTAGGCACAAAATGATTAAATCTAATTATTTTTACTTAAAATGTCTCTGTATCTTTTACTTATATTTTAGTCAAAACTCAGTTAAATTCCTGAATTTTATATTCAGCTTTCTCTATTATATTAAAAAGGTTTTCTGTCGTGTCCACGTTATTCAGCCTTGACCTAAAAGCAGGTAGCCGAGGTATACTTTTAAAGGATTTCCAAAAATAGCAAACAAGTCAAAATTTTGCATTCTAAATTCTCTAATAGAGAAATTATATATTTCTTTTTTTTTTTTTTTAAATGGGACTATTTTACATGTATTACACCAACAGATAAAAATAACTTAATTTTAGAATTTCATAAACATGCATGCTGTGTTTTCAAATGCCCCCCCCCCCCCCTTAGAAAGAAAACATCTCTTTTTATAAAGTGAAACTCAGAAATTAACACACATGGAGCTCATAAAACATGAAGTTGACTAATTTTTAGAATTCATCTTGTTCAGAATGTCCACTAATAGTAAATTAATAAATATCAGTTGTTTATGTGAAATTATGTATATGGAGGCTCCTCAACATTTTGCAGAATAACAAGCACACAAAAAAAACAACACTTTTAAAGATATCATATGTAGGCAGACTTTGATGAAGTGAGCAAGAATGCAGAGTGGAGGATGGGTATAACTATTATGATTAGTGTTTTGTAGGAAAAAGTGGCAAGGAGAGCAGGCAATTTCAAAATTTTGTACTGTATCGAGTTAGATGCCATCAGTTCATTAACCATTTCAAACCAATTCTATTAACAAAAAAACTACCTTCTACCTGCAATTTCAAAGAATAATAAAACACACAAAAAGAATATATGTTTCTGAGCAAATAGAATCTTCTTCTTCTTCTTTTGGCTACTCCCGTTAGGGGTCGCCACAGCAGATCATCTTCTTCCATATCTTTTTGTCCTCTGCATCTTGTTCTGTTACACCCATCACCTGCATGTCCTCTCTCACCACATCCATAAACCTTCGCTTAGGCCTTCCTCCTTCCCTGGAGGCTCTATCCTTTGCATCCTTCTCCCTATATATTCAGCATCTCTCCTCTGCACATGTCCAAACCAACGCAATCTCGCCTCTCTGACTTTGTCTCCCAACCGTCCAACTTGAGCTGACCCTCTAATGTACCCATTTCTAATTCTATTCATCCTTGTCACACCCAATGCAAATCTTAGCATCTTTAACTCTGCTACCTCCAGCTCTGTCTCCTTCTTCCTGGTCAGTGCCACGGTCTCCAACCCATATAACATAGCTGGTATCACTACCATGCTGTAGATCTTCCCTTTCACTCTTGCTGATATCCGTCTGTCACAAATCACTTCTGACACTCTTCTCCACCCATTCCACCCTGCCTGCATTCTCTTTTTTACCTCTCTTCCATAATCCCCATTACTCTGTACTGTTGGTCTCAAGTATTTAAACTCATCCATCTTCACCAACTCTACTCCTTGCATCCTCACCATTCCACTGACCTCCCTCTTATTAACACCCATGTATTCTTTCTTGTTCCTACTGACCTTCATTCCTCTCCCCTCCAGAGCATATCTTCACCTCTCCAGGGTCTCCTAAACCTGCTCCCTACTATCGCTACAGATCACAATGTCATCTGCAAACATCATAGTCCATGGGTACTCCTGTCTAATCTCGTCTGTCAACTTGTCCATCACCATTGCAAATAAGAAAGGGCTCAGAGCCAATCCCCGATGTAATCCCACCTCCGCCTTGAATGCATCCGTCACTCCTACCGCAGACCTCATCACAGTCACACTTCCCTCATACATATCCTGTACAACTCTTACATTTGAGCAAATAGAATATGATAAAATAATCAGAATATCAAATTAAAACATGCAAAATAATGGCAGTACCTTTACTCCCAAAAATGAGTTTGAGTATTTATAAGGATTTTTTATGGGAATTGTTTTGCTCATTTTTAGAAATGTACTTCTTTCCCACTGATGAAGCCCAGAAATGGGTATCACAAAGTATCTCACGTTTTTATTATTCACAATTTATATATATTTAATGCAAAGTTGACTCAGGCATTCATCAACAAAAACACTATTTTCTGTCAAGTTAAAAATCTGAAATTTGGTAGGATGGTCCATCTGGGGCTACTGTTATCCGATACTTCGATATATCAGTATTTCAGAACCAACCCTGAAAAATGAAAAATCTCAAAAAGGCTTTGACTGATTTAATAACAACTGTGATGTTAATGAAAAAAGAATATTAGCTAACACTTTTTTATCGATAATAAAGCTGAAGTGAGTGAGGTATTCTTAGACAGCACATCCTTTTTTTTGCCTAAGCTATTACTGCATGGAGAAATGGGGTGTTCAGTTCGTTAAAATGAATGCTGCAAGCAGAACAGCAAATCTGTAAATGATGGGGCTGGAGGCAAGTGGAGAAGGGCAGCTGCCCAGCACAGGAAAAACAGAGACAACGTTGCAAGATATACAGAAAAATGAGATATGGAGTAGACAAAGAAAAAAATCAGCACATTTAGATGACAAAAGACGCTGGTGGAGAGGTGAGAACGGTTTTAAGAACCGATTTAAGGTGGGACGGATCTACGAGTTTTTTCGTAGGCTCTGGTAATTCTAGTGTTAATGATCAATCTTCTTTTCTTGAATTCTTTCTTTCTACATTCCCTCATCCCAAAAAAACTTAAAAAAAAAAAAAAAAAAAACCAAACCCAAATACCTGTTTTTACTAAGATTTGCAATTGCAAAATCACACGCAAAATGTGACATATTCAAAAAGAAACTGATTTTTAGCTTTTCATTGCCTATTGTGATTTTATATTTGACATAACCAATGAAGCAAGACTCATAGGTAGTCAAACAGTGGCAGCATGATGAACTTGGCCATATATGCATTTCATTTATACTGTATACTGTAACAGCACTAATTTTATGCTTTGATGCTAATGGAGAGTCCAGATTATTTGTAGAATTTAATTTTAATCAATAAAATTTAAATCACCTCCGTTACATAACCGAATACTGCTGTTGGTGATGTCCTTCAATACGGATTTCTGTTGCAATCTCTTTCACACCAATGTCACCAAGGACCTATCCCACCAAAATTCGCCTTTCCTGACTGTAGATATTTTCCACTGTCCATGCTGTTTGTACTGCACAAAATGATTTCTTTCCACTTGTTCTGTGTATGTGGGCCTTGTAAGTGTGCAGTCTGTAAACATCATTTCTGTTTGTAATAAGTTAAAGGAAAACAAAATTCATTGTTAGAACTTTAAGGTCTGGCTATGGATATGGCAAAAAATAAAAAAAATAAATGAAGTTTATACAAACAACTAATGAAAAACAAAGAAAACGCAAGAGTGAACAACATAAACAAATGAATATCATAAACATCTAATGATAATAATATATACTCAAAATTCACATTATTTCTACTTATTACCAGTTTCAATTCAAAAGAATACAGTTTTCCTGTAAAATTCAGTTTTGTAAATGACCATCAACAAAAGCTAAGTCACTAGGAAAAGCAGGAATTGATCTGCAATAGAAATATTTCACTCATGGGCAACTGCATGTGGCATGTTCAGTAACAGCTCAAATTAATACTATTAGCAAGATAAAACAAAAATGACAAATATTTTATACAGAAAAGTGCTTAGTTATGTAGTACTTCTGATACATCTAATTAACCAACAGCACTATAACTAAACACAGCTAGTCCTACCATAATACTTATTTTGTGGCAGTAACCACGGTTTTCCTTCATGTAATACCATCTTATTTGCAAGTCCTCAAGGGAAACTGAGGCTCCAAAAAGCTTCTTTGGGTTACCATTCATGATTACCCAGCCCCCACCAAAGAAAAGCAGTACAGAAAATGATAGGAGAACTGGTGTCTAATGTCGGGTCTTAAAATTATTGGGAGATATTTCATAAAAGATGTGTAGACAGATTGCTCTGGAAACCCTGAATGTTGTCTTGACATCAGGTCGAACTGAAAGGTTTTTCCATAAAGAGTGCTTTATTAGACATTAGAATTTGTACTGATTAATGCACATGTGCTTGTGAATATGTAGTACTTTAGACAAATGAAGTTAAAGTTCTTAAAAAAAAAACAACATGGTAGTGTTTAGAAGTTGTATATGAAAATGAGAAAGAAGCATACTTTAAAAGACAACATACATTTTCCAAAATTATTTTAGTCTCAGAAAAGTATGTAAGAGTTGTACAGGATATGTACGAGGGAAGTGTGACAGTGGTGAGTTCTGTGGTAGGAGTGACGGATGCATTCAAGGTGGAAGTGGGATTACATCAGGGATCAGTTCTGAGTCCTTTCTCATTTGCAATTGTGATGGACAGGTTGACAGACAAGATTAGGCAGGAGTCCCCGTGGACTATGATGTTTGCTGATGACATTGTGATCTGTAGTGATAGTAGGGAGCAGGTTGAGGAGACCCTGGAGAGGTGGAGATATGTTCTGGAGAGGAGAGGAATGAAGGTCAGTAGGAACAAGACAGAATAGATGTGTTTAAATGAGAGGGAGGTCAGTGGAATGGTGAGGATGCAGGGAATAGAGTTTAAATATTTGGGATCAGCAGTACAGAGTAATGGGGAGTGTGGAAGAGAGGCAAAAAAGAGAGTGCAGGCAGGGTGGAATGGGTGGAGAAGAGTGTCAGGAGGAATTTGAGACAGACGGATATCAGCAAGAGTGAAAGGGAAGGTCTACAGAACAATAGTGAGACCAGCTATGTTATATGGGTTGGAGACGGTGGCACTGAGCAGAAAGCAGGAGACAGTGCTGGAGGTAGCAGAGCTAAAGATGCTAAGATTTGCACTGGGTGTGACGAGGATGGATAGGATTAGAAATGAGTACATTAGAGGGTCGGCTCATGTTGGACGGTTGGGAGACAAAGTCAGCGAGGCGAGATTGCGTTGGTTTGGTCATGTGCAGGGGAGAGATGTTGAGTATATTAGGAAAAGGATGTTAAGGATAGAGCTGTCAGGTAAGAGGAAAAGAGGAAAGCCTAAGAGGAGGTTTATGGATGTGGTGAGAGAGGACATGCACGTGATGGGTGTAACAGAACAAGATGCAGAGGACAGAAAGATATGGAAGAAGATGCTCCGCTGTGGCAACCCCTAACGGGAGCAGCCGAAAGAAGAAGAAGATGCAGTCTCAAAATTTCATGTTCTCACAGAGTACACAAAGATTTTCGCTGGTTGCTTGGCTTTACTTCTAAATTCAAATATTGTAAAAGTGAAGTTAAACACAAAAATAGCCTAAAATGACTTAGAATCCTCTGCTAGGCTGGCAGTCGAATCAAGACTGTTATATGCCTTACATCACCTGTTGCCACAACTGAGAGTATCTCCCAACATCCCAGAAACCTGATTTAACATTTTTCAAAATCTATGAAAATGAGTATTTATGAGTGCAAAAACAAAATGCCACTCATTCTGATTTAACATTTGATCAAATAATAAGTTCAATTAGTTTAGCATATTGAATTCTTACTATGACTGCTTGAAAGGCTTCTTTATATTGCATTATTGTCCCCCTCAGCTGCAGCCAACATAACTAGCTTTTAACTGATCACTCCTCCTGGTGTTCAATTAAATGTTATACAGGGCAACAGAAAGTAACATGACCAGATCTATCATAACTGCACCAACACTATAAACATCTGTTGGGCACTATAATGTAAAAATAAATGACCAGTTTGCACCCACATCATAAACATCTGTCTGACACTATAATGTACAAAAGAATGCCCAGTTACAAAGGTCAGATAACCTTTACTTCAGATTTCCCCAAAAAATAACAATAGGCTCCATAAGGTCATTTTATATGTAATTCCAATAAATTTGACCTTAGGCTTTCTCTTCCTCTCTGACATCTAACCTTACCTTCACAAACCTTGACCTGAAAGACTGAAAAAATATTATTTTTACTGAATAGATACAAACATACATACATACATATTTCCATAACAATTTAGGGTATTGGTAGAAAATATAGTCATGAAAATGGTCATGATTTTAAATATCAGAATATAAAATATTGAGATTTCTGATAACATTGGACCTTGCTAAAATCTGAGCATTTTATTAGAAACCTTGGTCAGGCATTATACTGATCAAAATATTTTATTCAATTTTACTTATCTTTTACATTTTCACAGGACTTGGAAAAATGTCTTTTTCATTTTGTATCTCTGCTATATATTACTGTAATTACCCAACTTAATTATATTGGAATTCTTGCGTTTTCAATTAATACATATACTTAAGTTATATTTTAAATGACAACACACACTCTTGAGTGTTACTAACAAACATGACTACTTTTATTAGGATTAAAAAAATATTTTAAGCAAGTACAAATCAATCTAGGCACAATTTTCAATAAAACAGAAACTTACTCTTAAATTTTAATATATAAGAATATGCAATTAAAGACAGCCAATGTTCACTTTCACAAAATAGGTAATACGCACATAAAAATAAAAAATAATAACTTATTTTCACTTTTCAAAGTATTTTAATTCTACTTTTTCATGTAATGAAAACATTGATTGCATACATCTGGTACACTGAACTGCCTTAAACATACAGCATTCTTCAGTTAATCCACCTATTATCAAAATTAGAGTGATTGTAAATACTGGAAAGTTACTTAACAAAGGCCAAGAAGACAGTAACACTATAGCATGCAGGGCATAATTACTGTATATTAAATACGCAGGCAGGCACTGTGGCCTAGTCACAAACTTACTGGACTTTGAAAAAGCAAGCTTAACAGACCATTCTTTATCACAAATTCACTATGCAACCCTGAGTACGTTACTTAACCTGTCTTGGAACTAACAATACATATAATTAGTTCAGCATCTGCATAGATACTATCTACTGTTATCTGGCTCTACTTAAAGGATGCTTTGATGCACTTCTCAAGATCAGTGGTTTTTCTGACATATTTAGGTCATGCCATTTGTGTGGCAAAATATGTTTAGCTTTTCCCAGAACAATTTAAAGAATTATTAGGAGCTGATCCTGCTACCTACTTTTATAATACCTATGATTCACAAGCTTCAGCTGACCAAACTGAATAATAAGTAAAGTAGTTTAAATTTGCATCCCATGTTTTTAACTGAAAGTTAAATTATCTATCTGACATAATACTTCAATATTTTATGGACCTAAAGCTATTGAAAATTGAAATCCCAATATGGAGATGTTAGAAGAAACATTGTTAGTGTTTGTGCTAATTTTTTTCACAGCTTGTGTCCACTATTAATTATTAAAAATACAAGAAAATGTTCAAAGACTTACAACATTAAGAGAAATATGTACAAAAATGACTATCACTCAGTAACTCTTCCTCTTCTTGTACAGTACCTTTTACAATAAGAAATATTTTTTTTCATCCTCACATTCATCCCTTCTATCTGGTGATTCTACATCAAGGAAACATAACTCTTCTTTTTTAGGTCAAGGACAGACCAGACCAAGTGCCTCCTTAAATCACACCCAAAACACTCAACACCTCAAATCCAACACCCAGAACAGAAAGGGTGACAGTTTTTCCAGATCATTATTATAGACTAAATAAAACACTGATAGTGTCCAAATATAATGTACATATTCGTTTGAAATATGTCACATTTTTTGTAAGATTCACTTCAGAGTATTTTTTAAGCTAATACTGTTTCAGCATCACTTTCTTATAAATTTTCCTTTATCACACTTAGTCTTGTTAATCATGCTATTAACACTTTCTGTAGCTGAGATATCAAGAAATTAAAAGTATTGCAAAGCCTAACAATAATATCACTCTGAACAAACAGCATAAAAGGAATTATTTATCTATCACTACTAAACACAACAACAAATGTAATGTAGGACAAACTCTGCATTGACCCATCTTGCCAAGCTTTCAGTGGTACATTAACAGGGATACAGGGAGCCAACACCACCCACGCCTCCCTCAGCTTTCTAAGAGGTGTTACTCAAAGATAAACTGACAGTTTTGCAGAGATGCCATCAGATGTAATAGCACTTTATTTTAAACATTTAGCCAAAAGCTGAACCCTTTCCACTGACTGACAAAATTACTTATCTGTAAGTAGGTACTGAATCTGTAAGTAGAAGGGACGTCGATCCAATAAGCAGTGGCTAAAGTTCCCTTCAAGGTAGGTGCATGAATCAATTCTGCGGGCTCCCCCATCTCTGGGACTGAGGTCACCGAGGTGGTCAAAAAACTCCTTGGTGGCAGGGCCCCAGGGGTGGATGAGATACACCCGGAGTTCCTCAAGGCTCTGGATGTTGTAGGACTGTCTTGGTTGACACGTTTCTGCAACATTGCATGGACATCGGGGACAGCGCCTCTGGATTGGCAGACCGGGGTGGTGGTCCCCCTCTTTAAGAAGAGAGGCCGGAGGGTGTGTTCCAACTACAGAGGGATCACACTCCTCAGCCTCCCTGGAAAAGTCTATTTGGGGGTTCTGGAGAGGAGGGTTCATCAGATAGTTGAACCTCGGATTCAGGAGGAACAGTGTGGTTTTCGTCCTGGTCGCGGAACAGTGGACCAGCTCTACACACTTAGCAGGGCCCTGGAGGGTGCATGGGAGTTTGCCCAACCAGTCTACATGGGTTTTGTGGACTTGGAAAAGGTGTTCGACCGTGTCCCTCAGGGAATCCTGTGGGGGGTACTCCGGGAGTATGGGGTACCGGACCTCCTGATAAGGGCTGTTTGGTCCCTGTACAACCGGTGTCGGAGCTTGGTCCGCATTGCCGGCAGTAAGACCAACCCGTTTCCAGTGAGAGTTGGACTTCACCAGGGCTGCCCTTTGTCATCGATTCTGTTCATAACTTTTATGGACAGAATTTCTAGGTGCAGCCAGGGTGTTGAGGGGGTCCGGTTTGGTGGACTCAGGATTGGGTCACTGCTTATTGCAGATGATGTTGTCCTGTTTGCTTCATCAGGCCGTGATCTTCAGCTCTCTATGAATCGGTTCGCAGCCGAGTGTGAAGTGGCTGGGATGGGAATCAGCACCTCCAAATCCGAGACCATGGTCCTCAGCCGGAAAAGGGTGGAGTGCCCTCTCAGGATTGGGAGCGAGATCCTGCCCCAAGTGGAGAAGTTCAAGTATCTCGGGGTCTTGTTCATGAGTGAGGGTAGAATGGAGCGTGAGATCGACAGGCGGATCTGTGCAGCATCCGCAGTGATGCGGGCTCTGCATCAGTCTGTCGTGGTGAAAAGGGAGCTGAGCCGTAAGGCAAAGCTCTCAATTTACCAGTCAATCTACATTCCTACCCTCACCTATGGTCATGAGCTATGGGTAGTGACCGAAAGAACAAGATCACGAATACATGCGGCTGAAATGATTTTCCTCCTCAGGTTTTCTGGGCTTTCCCTTAAAGATAGGGTGAGAAGCTCAGTCATCCGGGAGGAGGCCCCGAGGAAGACCCAGGACACGCTGGAGGGACTATGTCTCCCGGCTGGCCTGGGAACGCCTCGGGATTCCCCTGGAAGAGCTAGAAGAAGTGGCCGGGGAGAGGGAAGTCTGGGCATCTCTGCTCAAGCTGCTGCCCCCGCAACCCAACCTCCGATAAGCGGAAGAGGATGGATGGATGGACCCTTCTTATACCCTTGGAGCTGGATACCCTGAAGTAGCCCTAAAGGGCAATCCTCTAAGGTTAAGCTCTGAGTCAATTTGAGCAAATTACTTTACCCTCCTCTGTTTAACACAACACAAATAGTAACACTAAGCATCAGTACTTCTAAAATGTCTAACTCAGGACTTTGACGTTTACTCTATTGATTATACAGTCATATGAAAAAGTTTGGGCAACCCCTTAATTCTTTGGATTTTTGTTTATCATTGGCTGAGCTTTCAAAGTAGCAACTTCCTTTTAATATATGACATGCCTTATGGAAACACTAGTATTTCAGCAGTGACATTAAATGGATTGGATTAACAGAAAATGTGCATTATGCATCATAACAAAATTAGACAGGTGCATAAATTTCTGCACCCCAACAGAGATATTACATCAATACTTAGTTGAGCCTCCTTTTGTAAATATAACAGCCTCTAGACGCCTCCTATAGCCTTTGATGAGTGTCTGGATTTTGGATGGAGGTATTTTTGACCATTCTTCCATACAAAATCTCTCCAGTTCAGTTAAATTTGATGTCTGCCGAGCATGGACAGCCTGCTTCAAATCATACCATAGATTTTCAATGTTATTCAATTCAGGGGATTGTGACGGCCATTCCAGAACATTGTACTTCTCCCTCTGCATGAATGCCTTTGTAGGTTTCGAACTGTGTTTTGGGTCATTGTCTTGTTGGAATATCTAACCCCTGCGTAACTTCAACTTTGTGACTGATGCTTGAACGTTATCCTGAAGAATTTGTTGATATTGGGTTGAATTCATCTGGCCCTCGACTTTAACAAGGGCCCCAGTTCCTGATCTAGCCACACAGCATGATGAAACCTCTACCAAATTTGACAGTAGGTAGCAGGTGTTTTTCTTGGGATGCGGTGTTCCTCTTCCGCCATGCAAAGTGCTTTTTGTTATGACCAAATAACTCAATTTTTGTCTCATCAGTTTAAAGCACTTTGTTCTAAAATGAATCTGGCTTGTCTAAATGAGCATTTGCACACAACAAGCGATTCTGTTTGTGGTGTGAGTGCAGAAAGGGCTTCTTTCTCATCACCCTGCCATACAGATGTTCTTTGTGCAAATTGTGCTGAATTATAGAACGATGTATAGATACACCATCGGCAGCAAGATGTTCTTGCAGGTCTTTGGAGGTGATCTGTGGATTGTCTGTAACCATTCTCACAATCCTGCGCATATGATGCTCCTGTATTTTTCTTGGCCTGTCAGACCTGGGTTTAACAGCAACTGTGCCTGTGGACTTCCATTTCCTGATTACATTCCTTACAGTTCAAACTGACAGTGTAAACTCGTACAATAGCTTTTTGTAGCCTTTCCCTAAACAATGATACTGAGCAATCTTTGTTTTCAGATCTTTTGAGAGTTGCTTTGAGGATCCCATGCTGTCACTCTTCAGAGGAGAGTCAAAGAGAAGCACAACTTGTAAATGACCACCTTAAATACCATTTCTCATGATTGGACACACCTGTCTATGACGTTCAAGGCTTAATGAGCTAATCCAACCAATTTGGTGCTGCAAGTAATCAGTATTGAGCAGTTAAATGCATTCAAATCAGCAAAATTACAAGAGTACCCAAATTTTTGCACAGCCAGGTTTTCACATTTGATTTAATTTCATACAAGTAAATACTGCTTCACTAAAAATCTTTGTTCGGAAAACACCCCAGTACTCAGATGTTCCTAGGAAATGAAAGACATACCACTGTTATCTTTTTTGTTGAAAGCAGAGTACAGTAAATTATTATGCAGGCTGAGAGGGGTTCCCAAACTTTTTCATATGACTGTAATTGTATTTATTCTTCAACATCAATTACTTGTAAAAAAAAGAAAATATATATATATATATATATGCAGAGAAGCTCATAGTTTTCATGCAATGCTTTTTTTTGCATTCTCTTTTTTCAGAAGTGTCTGTTGTTTTGTATTGTTTAAAGACTCCAAATAAGGGCTGGGTACAAATGAGTATGTGTATAGTCTACAGTGGACTGACACTGCATTGTTAGCTGCTACCTTGTTCTCATTACAGCTGGGACTGATCAATCAACACTGTGACAAGCAGGAACACATGTCAATGTAACAAGGTAAAAGATCTGCTTAAACAAGTTACAAATATAAGGGACGTTAATAAAGAAAGCTTGGACATTACTAAATGAATAAAACTTATTGGAGTAATTGTACTTACATATCACTGTACACATATTAAACTTTTCCAAATAAATGCCATATTCTATATGTATGTATCTAAGTAAAACATTTCTTTATTTTGGTAACTTAGCCGCTCAATAAGACAATTTCTCCTCAGCGTTTAATAAAGTATATCATCATAAGAATATAATAGTGATGTAATGTACATTAAGACAATATCGAAAGACAAATATACAGATTACAAAGTAGAAACCACCTGGAGCCCATTGTAATCGGAAAAGACCAGACCCACTTGCATGCCGTTTCATTTTCAAATTTAGACACAAGTACGTACAGCACCTTCAGCAATGAGCTAATGTTTTCAAATAAAAAAAGATAAGTGTGCTTCTCAGAAGCAGACCAAAGCACAGCTAATTGAACATCCAATGGTTTTCTATGGTAACAAGTTATGCTGTTCCTTCATCCAATTTAACTTTACAGTTTTACACTAAAACTAAAGCTGCCTTCACAGGAATCCACACACACCAAACTTTTCAGTTTGAATTTAACCATACCAAGTTGTGGCCAACCTACAGAAGGTTTATTATTATTATTATTATTTCTGATACACTTTATTAATACCCAAGAGGAAATTGTCGTTTCGCACCGCCTTTGGAGCAATTTTCAGGTTAAGGGTCATGCTCAAGGGCACAACGGTGTAAGATCCCTTCTGATAGTAACAAGATTTGAACCGGCAAACTTCCAGATGCAGCATATTTCAAAACCACGCTAGAAGTCTGAATAAAACAATACCTAGATGGTTCTCAGAAAAAATGTCAAATGTATCGTATACACGCTGTATTGTATATTTACTTCAAGTTTAAATCCTCGTTGGCTGTTAAGTCTATCACTGTGTAACCTCACATAAACCAATAAATTTGCTGGCCCTGCTAAGGCAGTAAAACGAAACATGGTGTATATAGGCACATTTTTAGCTTCATTTTTGCTGCTTAGGTATTGGTTCATAAACAATGCCTGTCCCAAGTGTGTCAGCCAGATCTTCTGGTTACGTTAAGCCGTGAAAAACAGAATATAACAACTGAACTATGCACATTAGTAATTTGGCAAGAGTGGACATTTACTTGTTTATATCGCAACTGTCCAGATACCAGCGCAGAGCCAACAATATGGGTGTCTAATTACGAAGGATCCTTAATTAAAAATCTTCTTTTTTAGTACACCGAAGTTCTAAAATTTCTCATTCAGTACCTGAAAGTTATTTTATATGAACTGAGTAAAGGGAGGTTGTAGCGTTACACCCATGATCTCCTCTCTCCTCACGTTACTTATAAAGGGAATAACACATTTTGTCAATACTGTCTTATACAGGATTCTTTTCAGGATCATTTTTATAGTAAAACAGCTCGTTAACACCTCTGGTAAAATTACACTTACACAATGATTAAACTATCTTCTTGACACGTGCACTAACGTCCACAAATCCCAAGAAGCTTACCTACTCACCCGGCTCCGCTTCCCTGAAATTACGTCTACATCCGTTCACTGCGTGTGAATGGCTAACGACATTTTATATGGCGCCCTCTAGCGTAAGGAAGGATAAATGTTTAGTAATCTATGAACGGATGTTTTAAAAAAAGTACAAAAAAGCCACACCGCGCTTAAAAATATAATTTTTGAATTGTGGAGATTTGGGAATTTTTTAAAAGCGTTTGGAAATCTGAGGATGTGGAATATATAACTGCGATCCGGTACTGAATCAACAAGTATTGAAAAAGTGAAGTACGTGTTACTATATAAAACATTTTATAAAATTCTAGATCCCGTCATGTCATTCCGAGAACACGCTCTGGCTAACATGCCCCAGGCAGCAGGTTCGATTTTCTGCCTTCCACACTTTTGTACCGAATTTGCACGTCCGTGTGTTCGCGTCAGTTATATCCCGCTACTCTGGTGTACCAGAGTGTTCTCTTCAAAGACATGAAGGGTAGGTTGATTGGAAACCGCAAACAGTCCCAGTATGGGGAGCACATCCAGTGGTGTCTGGTCCTCACCATAAACCATACCCATCCTCGGTGGGATATAGGTACCAAATTGCTTGAAGCTCTGCACAAACGTTTTGGTGGGCAATGGCTCCAAAGTGTAGAAGGGGCACTAACTGGTCAGGATTTGTTCCAACCCATGCAATACAATATAAAATGATTTAAAACACTACATGATTCTTTAATCATTCTTCCAAATTGAGCTTGAGAATATATTTATTTAGCAGTTGCTGTTGATACAGGCAATGTGGAATAAATCTTCAGCTACTGAAACATTAAATTAGCACCTTTTGTATTACTGTCAAAGCAAACAGACATCAGCAAAGATACCCAGTTTAACAATGTTTGACTGAGATGCAATGCACTTGAGTTGACAGGCAGAAAATGCTGTGCACTATTAGAAACTGTTTTATAAATCTTTACTATGTTTTCAAAGTGATCACTGTAACAAGCCAACTAGACAAGCTGCAGTTGCAAGCAAAGCAAATATGTCTGATTTGTGAGCAGACATCACTGGTATCTTCCATATCAAAATTTTATGTAAACACAAATGTTATTATATATTTTTTGTGGAATTAATAACAATAATTATCATTGACCATACTTTATTTTTGAGTGGTGCAGTAGAAGTTCTGCTGCCTCACAGTAAGGAGACCAGGGATTCACATCCTGGGTCCTCTCTGGGTGGAGCTTGCATGTTCACCCTGTGTCTGTGTGGGGTTCCTCCCATGGTCCAAAGACATGCAGGTTAGGTGGATTGGCATTGCTAAAGTGACCCTTGTGTGTGTGTGAGTTTACCCTGCAATGGACTGCAGTGCAGGATTTACGTATAAGCTACACAAGCTATAGCTTAGGGCCCCCGCCTTCTTGGGGGCCCCCAAAACAAACTGTCCGAGTGAGCAATTGTCATATATACTTAAATATACTACAGCATATCTGGACTTATAAAGGACCCCATGTCTCAAATAGCTTAGGGCCTTATCAAGTCTAAATCCGGCCCTGATGGACTGGTACACTGTCCAGTGACTATTCTTGCCTTGCTCCCTATGCTTGTTGGGGGTAAGGCTCCAGCTTCCCCATGACCCTGCTCAGGATGAAGTGGGTTTAGAAAATGGATGGACAGATGCTTTTCATAAAGGTGTCAAAGTTTTAATAAGGTACATTACTTATCTCTGCTTTTTCAGTGTTTCTTACAATGAAAAGGAGAAACACTTGTGCGTGAAAGCAATCATCTAGGTCCAAACAGGAGGAAGGGGCAGTTGTTCCAATCAAGGAAAAGGGAAAGGGTTTGAACCAATGTATCCATGCATTTGTGCTCTTCCTATGTGGGGAGAACGTATAGATGAGACATTCTGTGAAGTCCCTAGGACATTAGCTGGTACTGGGACTAAGGTAATGTTATTTGACATTCAACATTCATTTCACATTCACTACTGATTAGAAAGCTCCATAGTGGTGAAGCTCCCAGGATGGATGGCATCCAACAAGATTTACTGAAAGACTTTGATATTGTGGGGTCATTTTGAATAAGGTGTCTCTTTAATAGATGGTGGAACAATTCCTTTACACTTGTTGACTGGAGTACTGGTCCCTGTTTTCAAACCAGGGGACAAGAGAATGTGTTCAGTTTATATGGGATCAAACTCTCTAGACTACACTATGCTTTTTCACTGGAACTTGACATCCAGGAGGACAGTTGTAGATTTCCAACCTGTTTGTCCAACAGTGGACCAATTCTTTTTCATTGCATTGATATTTGTGAGGTCATATATATTTAGAAATCTGTCCTATGTGGGCAATGTAGACTGGGAAAGGGCTTATAACCACATACTCCATAGTGTCTTGTGGAAGGTACTCAAAAACAATGAGGTTCCAGGGCCCTTGGTGTATTTGAATAGCACA
This sequence comes from Polypterus bichir lapradei, assembly GCA_026402145.1. NCBI lineage: Eukaryota > Metazoa > Chordata > Cladistia > Polypteriformes > Polypteridae > Polypterus > Polypterus bichir. The sequence continues at coordinate 174,871,812 of JANRMT010028174.1, read as the reverse complement.
GGTTCTATTTGCATATTTGTGTTGAGTTTGTTCAATGGGACCTTCACCAAAGATGTGCCTCGTCTCTGCTGCTCTTCATAATTTTCATTAACAGGGTATGAAAGTGCAGCCATCTTCACTTTATCTGTATAATGTTGTCTTTTTGATATTATCACACAGTCATCTGTGTTGCTCAAATGAATGGTTTACAACTGAGTATAATGCAGTTGGGATGGTGATTAGCAATTTTTAAATTTGAATGCATGAACCTGTCTTGGAAAAGATTGGTTTGGTGTATTCAGATATGAGAGAAGTATCATGAGCAGCTGCGCCATGTAAAGGAGTTGGAGTTGCTCAGTGTGTTGTTTGCTTCGCTTAACATTTTTTCATTGCAGTGATAACAAGGAAATGCGATGGAAACTGTATTCAAGGTAAGCACTTCTCTGAAATTCAAAATTCTGTTCATGGGAATGAGACAAGAAACAGCGGAAAGATATGAGGGATGACATACGCGTACAGGCCATATGGACTGCAGTCATCTTTAAATTTAATTGGAATAAACAGTAAATGGGGATGTAAAGGAAGCTGAAGTTTCGAATGACGGTTCTGAAAAGAACGAAGTTTGTAAAAGGTACAGACAGAACTGGAAACAAATGCAACGGACTAATTTAAAAAAACGTAGCAACTCCAAACGGAAGATGGCAGTAACACGACGCAGAATGATGTGAATCCGCTAACGAAAGTGTTGGCCCTAGAGTATCTGCGTCCACTTCCGCGTACTTGGGAGTATACTTCTAACATTAACAGTGTTTATGTCTAAATTTAGCATACGAAGTTATTCTTGTTCATTACGCGTTGGTAAGGTTTAGTGTTGTCTATATTCTGTTCTACAAGCACGCATGAACGAAGCGACTTAAACTTTCTGTTAATTCTTTCTTAAACATAGTCATAATGTTTGTGCTGTTTGGAGATACGTTAATGGAGTGAATCTTTTAATTGAAGTAATTCTTTTATCGGACAGGAAACGTTACGTGAATATTGTCTTATTTATTTATATTACAAAAGTTAACGAGCGTGTTCAGTGTTTGCTTCGGAGTTCAGGCTAAATGTCAAGTCATTGTTTTTGGTGTGTACCTTGTACAATGAAGTTATTACTTGCAGGTCTTCCGAGAACAGTTGACAGCAATACAATAAAAAAAAAATCGGAATACATAGCGTGCAGCATACACACTGCTGCAGAACAGATAAGAAAGGCGAGTCGCCGGGATTACAATTTATAAATCTCGATTTAATAAATAAATAACCGAATTGATATTTTAAATGTTTGTTTGGTAGGCGACTGTTATTCATACGTGAGGCATCTCTCATAAGTAAATGGCTCAGTGCCGTCTTTTTATAAAGTACAGAAAGCTGAAACTGGCATTGTAGAACTATGTGTCAATTATGTATTTCCCAGCAGGCGTATGAAATAATACTGTTTAATGTGTTCAAGTACTACTATTTTTAAATAAGATAACTTGTGTGTTCACATTAAAATATGTTTTAAAACAGTGGTTCCCAAACTCTGTCCTGGTGACCCCCTGGGGCTGCAGGTTTTTATTCCAACCACTTAGACCCCTGGCCTGATTAAATGAGCTGTTATTTCCCAGTTTCTCTTTTTGGGTCAGTGAAGAAATTACAAAAGTGTTTTTTTGATTATTTTATTTTTTACTTTGTATCTATGTTCATCCTTATTTCCATCCAGCCTTTCCATTATTCATTACTTAGTATGTCTGATGCTGATGCAGTTGCAGCCCTTCATCATTTAGTGTTCGCCCGAGCGTCTACTTTGCTTGGTTTTAATTGTTACTATTAGGGTACAATGAAGGGAACGGGCTACAAAAAAGAATAGGAAAACAATAAAAGGTAGTTAAGCATTTAAAGTTATACCAAAATAGAAATATTTCTGAATGTCTTGTGATGTAAAAATCATAACGCTGAGCTTTTCTGAACACAGAATAAGAAAAGAGAAAAAAGGCTAACTAAATGAGATCCGCTATTATCCCTGATTGTGAATCTGGTTGGAACAAAAACCTGCAGCTACAGGGGGTCCCCAGGACTGACTTTTAGTTTAAGAGTAAAATCTCAAAAATCCTTATGGTTCATTTTTTTTAAATTGGTTTCATTGACTAAAATTAAGTGTTTACTATCAAACACGATAGTTATTTATTTTGAGGTATGATTTAGGAAACTAATCATTCTTAATAGTATGTTTGCAATGTACTTATGTCATACAGAGTACAAAAAACATGTAATAGAATTTTTCGATTCAACTATAACATACTTATGTGGTAGTCTTAGCTTTGAGATTAGTGTGCTGGTGTAATTATATGCTTTTTTTAATGTACTTTTTTAGTTTAAACATGTGTGCACTTCTGCTGTGTTGCGGCTGTGCTGTAACTGCCTCTGGAAACTTGGTATATGTGTTGTTTCTTCCCTTAATGCAGAAGATTGTTTAGCTGTCTTCATCATTTTCAGGAAGTAAATATGTGTGTACAATGAAAATACAATATTTCTAGTAAATGATAAATTGAAATCTACTTACAATCATTTACTTAAAGACTATTTACATTCATTATAAACAGTATACATTTCAATTTATATTTTATGCATAATATAATAGTATATTTCCTTATAAAAGATCTGTGTTTTAGTATCCTGTAGGCATTTCAAAACATATTGAATACAGCCTGTATAGAAGGTATTTTTTTAAACAAAATGAATTATTTGGTAACGTATTTTGAATGCTTTATCCAACAGCCATATCCAATTTTTCATTCACTATCAAACATGTAAGAGAGAAAGAAATGATAAAGTACAGTATAAGATAATCATTTATGAACAGAATGACTAGCATAATTTTATCAGGTATGTTTTTTTAGTAATTGCATCAATTGTACTAATTAAGGATGACACTAATGAAGAGTTGCTACAATGCTGAAAAATATTTTTTTATTTTTTTGTGTAGGTTAAATCAAACTTTTGTGCAATTTAGGTAATACTGTAAATCATATCACTTTCTTATTCTCTTGCTGTAGATAGTGTAGTATTTTTCCAGTTAAGCAAAATGAGCAAACAAGCAACTAGTATAATGCAGGTTATCACAATAGTGTGCATGACACTATTATGTTCCATCTGAGATTACCCTAAATAGGTCTATTAAAAGATAATATATTATGATCCCAATTCTATCCAAAAATTATTTGAAATTATCTTTTGGTATAATATACAGTGCATCCAGAAAGTATTCACAGTGCATCACTTTTTCCATTTTGTTATGTTACAGCCTTATTCCAAAATGGATTAAATTCATTTTTTTTCCTCAGAATTCTACACACAACACCCCATAATAACGTGAAAAAAGTTTACTTGAGATTTTTACAAATTTATTAAAAATAAAAAAATTGAGAAAGCACATGTACATAAGTATTCACAGCCTTTGCCATGAAGCTCAGAATTGAGCTCAGGTGCATCCTGTTTCCCCTGATCATCATTGAGATGTTTCTGCAGCTTAATTGGAGTCCACCTGTGGTAAATTCAGTTGATTGGACATGATTTGGAAACGCACACACCTGTCTATATAAGGTCCCACAGTTAACAGTTCATGTCAGAGCACAAACCAAGCATGAAGTCAAAGGAATTGTCTGTAGACCTCTGAGACAGGATTGTCTCAAGGCACAAATCTGGGGAAGGTTACAGAAATATTTCTGCTGCTTTGAAGGTCCCAATTAGCACAGTGGCCTCCATCATCCGTAAGTAGAGGAAGTTCGAAACCACCAGGACTCTTCCTAGAGCTGGCCGGCCATCTAAACTGCTTTGGTAAGGTGAAAGGCAAAAAGAGCACCTTTTCAGCCAAGGCTCTTGATTTTCTGAAGATAAGAAATCCTATTTTACCACTATATAAGTAGTGGTAAGTTTTTTGGCAAGAAGATTTCAGCTTGTGTGACATTCTTGCAAAATGAGCTTAGTGTTACATTCTTAAAGACATAATGTACTTGCTCTTCTAATTTTGTTCTTTAGTCTGACAAACTGTAACATGGCTAATTGCAAAGAAGCTGAAGCCCAGCTTTCTGAGATTGAACTTCTCCTGAGTATGTTCCCAAATAAGGAAGAGCTTCTTTTAAATGATGAGCTGGCATTAGCAGAACTGCGGGACTTCTGTGAGGGAAAAGCATTTGCAACTCCTTCTTCCAGGGTACACTATACAATACAGCTAAAGCTAGAAACTGAAGCTGATGATGTGGTAAGCATTTGTTTGTCTTTACATTTGGATTTTTGCATTTGATGAGTGACACATTTCTATTAAGCAGGTTTAGTCAGTCTTGGTGTGTTTTTTTTTTTTAGGTTGTTGCTTCAATATCCTTCACTTACCCTTTGAGGTATCCTTCAGTTATACCAGAAATTGTTGTCAGGTGAGTTGCATTAAATAAGACTAATATGTTGATTTTCTGTAATATCCAGTTTGTTCTGGGTGTTTTCTACTACATAATTTGCACATTTTTTTGATTTTTACATAGCAGGCAATGTTTTTTTTTTTTTTCTTTCTTCAAAGTATTTATTTCTAATGGATTTTTCATGTAAAGCCTTTCACGAGTCTTGTTCAAGGGTTAAGTGAAGCACACACTGTACATTTTTATAGGGTCAATATAGAGTTCATTAGAATCCCTATTTTTTTCTTACTTTATAAAGTACAATATTAATAGGTGCCTGAAATTTAGAAGTATTTATGCCATGATGGCATCAGATTTCACAGTGGAATTCAAAGAAACGATAGACTGCTGGTTTAAAAACATAAACATCATGACTTGACAAACAATCAATTTAAAAAAACTGCCTTCTTAATTTACACTTTTATATCTTATACTGCCTGATTGTTATACTGAAAGACCACAGTAACTGCAGATTTTCATTCTAGCTACTTTCTTAATTAGGAGGAGTTACTGCTGGATAATGGAACAGTCTTCTTTTGGCATAAATTTATTTAATTAACTTAAGGTTCAGAACTTGAGTCTTTTATCCTTTTAACCAGTGGATTCAGTGTTCTCAAACAGTTCTCGGAGGAGAATTATTTTTACCCTGACCAGTTTCATGATTAGAAACAAATTACTAGTGTTAATTAAGGAGGTTATTTAATCCACTGGCCTGTAAATGCTGTCATTCTGCCATGCAAGATATTTCTAAACCAAAGCATGATAAATATTTTTTAGACTTTCACTATTTTCATTTGCATACATTTTATTGAGACAGATGTGATGGATAAAGATGCAATGAGATTAGCTAGTCATCTGTTGCCTATACTTGCATCCCGTTATTGTTTGACTGCTGGTTAGGAAAAAAGTAACAAGGGTTCTGAATCTAAAAAAAGTCAGTTAAAATTAAGGCAAAAGAAGTAAGTTCCATTAGCAACTGTAATTGGTTGTTAGTTGAGAAAGTAACTGAAATGAGACACACACACACACATATATATAAATTAATTTATAAAAGAAAAGACAAGAGAGGCGTGAAAAGGTTTGGGGTTATACCCCGTATACTTAATTTTACTTTGTCGAAAGAAAAATAAGTAACAAAGAATAGTCTCTCAAGACACGGGACTGTTGGGGAGAGGGATCTGCTGGGCATTTATGATGGAAGCAGTAAGAGGCGTATCCTTGGGGGTTGCTGGACGTGATGTCAGAGGAGGAAGTGGAGTCTGTGGAGGAACCACAGGAGCGGTTTCCCTTCTGGGGATCTGTAGGGGAACGAGAAAGGGGTTGACAAGATGCACTAATATTCTGTCTCGCCCTACATCATTCAGTTAATCCTTTTTGACTGTCTCCCATGTGCACATATGTGACATACACATATATATATATTTTACTATAAAGCTGTATAGGGCAAGACAATAGAACATTAAAGCATTAGAAAAACATTGACAGGAACAGCCCATTCTCCTCAACAAATTTCTCCAATCCTACCCAGTTAATTCCTCCAAAACCGCATTAAGTCTACCTTTTAAAGGTTCCATAAGTCCTATTGTCTACCACACTACTTAAACTTATTCCGTCTATCTATGGTTCTTTGTGTGAAGAAAAACGTGCAAAGTTTACTGAATACAAGTTTCCAACTGTGTCCCCATGTTCTTGTTGAGCTTATTTTAAAGTAACGGCCTGCAAGTGTACATAGGCTTTATTTCTTTTCAAAATGTTGTGTGTGTGTTTATATACATATATTGTATAGTTAACAGATATAGAGCCACAGAAAATGTTGAGGAATCAGTGAGCCTATGTTGAATTGTAGGTTGGTTGGTGAAAAAGTAGCCAAAAGAAACCACATGCTAAAATAGCACAATAAAGATGTGATCTGTCTCAGAGGCTGGTAGTCAACAGACTGACTTTCTAGTCCCGTGTGATTTTATGTGGCTGCTTCCTGGAAGTGGGCGTATCTTGGTGAGGCGGACCTCAAAGTTCCATCAGTGTCTTCCAGTCAACTGAACTGCGAATGCTGCGTTAACAAGTATGCTACCTCTCCACTTGGGGTGGTGTTGCTTACCTGAGAAGAGCCATGAGGTTGCCTTCTAATCACAGGTGTCTGACAAAATATATATATATATGTACTCTATACGAACCACTGTTATTTGCTCAAAAAATTAAAGGAACACTTTTTAATCAGAGTATAGCATCAAGTCAATGAAACTTCTGGGATATTAATCTGGTCATCTAATAATAAATTTTATTTATATAAAGGCACCTTTCTAAGCACTCAAGGACACCAAACAATAAATAAAAAGCACATTATAAACAGAAGTTAAAGTACCAGAAAATATAAAAAGTTAAAACCAAACAAAGTCATTGTAATCATAGAGAAAAAGCCATTTTGAAGTTTACATTTGAAAGTTGAGAATAATTCAGTATTTCTAAGCTCAGTAGGTAATGAAGTGGCAGAGGGGGTTGTTAATCAGTTTCAGCTGCTTTGGTGTTAATGAAATTAACAACAGGTGAACTAGAGGGGCAGCAATGAGATGACCCACCCCAAAACAGGAATGGTTAAAACAGGTGGAGGGCACTGACATTTTTCCATCCTCATCTTTTCCGACTGTTTTTTGTTACTAGTTTTGCATTTGGCTACGGTCATTGTCACTACTGGTTGCATGAGGCGATACCTGGACCCTACAGAGCTTGCACAGGTAGCCCAACTTCAGGATGGCACATCAATATGTGCCATTGCCAGAAGGTTTGCTGTGTCTCCCAGCACAGTCTCAAGGGCCTGGAGGAGAATCCAGGAGACAGGCAGTTACTCAAGGAGAGCTGGACAGGGCCATAGAAGGTCCTTAACTCATCAGCAGGACCGGTATCTGCTCCTTTGGACAAGGAGGATCAGGATGAGCACTGCCAGAGCCCTACAAAATTACATGTAGCAGGCCACAGGTGTGAATGTCTCTGATCAAACAATCAGAAACAGACTTAATAAGGGTGACCTGTGGGCCTGACATCCTCTAATGGGCCCTGTGCTCACTGCCTTGCACCGTGGAGCTTGATTGGCATTTGCTATAGAATACCAGAATTTGCATGTCCACCACTGGCGCCCTGTCCTTTTCACAGATGAGAGCAGGTTCACCCTGAGCACATGTGGTAGACGTGAAAGAGTCTGGAGAAGCTGTAGAGAACATTATTTTGCCTGTAACATTGTTCAGCATGACCAGTTTGGTGGTGGGTCAGTGTTGGTCTGGGGAGGCATATCCATGGAGTGTTGCACAGACCTCTACAAGCTAGACAATGGCATCGTGACTGCCAATAGGTATTGCAATGAAATCCTTGGACCCATTGTCAGACCCTATGCTGGTGCAGTGGGTCCTGGGTTCCTACTGGTGCACGACAATGCCCAGCCTCATGTGGCAAGAGTTTGCAGGCAATTTCTGGAGGACGAAGGAATTGATACCATTGACTGGCCCCCACGCTCACCTGACCTAAATCCAATAGAACACCTCTGGGACATTATGTTTTGGTCCATCCAAAGCCTCCAGGTTACACCTCAGACTGTCCAGGAGCTCAGTGATGCCCTGGTCCAGATCTGGGAGGAGATCCCCCAGGACACTCCGTCATCTCATTAGGAGCATGCCCTGACACTGCCAGGCATTCATACAAGCATGTGGGGGCCATACAAACTACTGAATGCGATTTTGAGTTTCTGCAATGAAATTTCGGCAAAATGGACTAGTGTGCCGCATCATTTTTTCACCTTGATTTTCGGGATGTCCTTGAATTCAGCCCTCTTTAGCTTGATAATTTTCACTTCCATCAAACGATGTGGCATCCTTTCGTTCGTAACACATTACCCAGTCCATATCAGTATAGATATTTAGCATGATTTTTTTCCCATTGAGATCTCATTTGTTTTCAAAGTATTCCACTACTTTTTTTTTTTTTTTTTTTATAGCAGTTTTTATATACACGTGCAGTTTATACAGTGTGTATATATACACTAGACCTCTGGTCCTCAGATAAATTCGTATAATGTATATACTTTAGGTTGATATACAACAAGTTGAACTTTTCATTTTGGCAAGACTTTTTTTTTCAACATGAAAAAATACAGCTTCTAAATGAGCACATTGATGATGCAACTTTACAAAGTAGTACTCATTTGTCAACATTTCTCTCTTGGTCTTGTTCTTGCATTCTGTATTAAGCATCGTCCATGATGTGCCTGACGTTCAGCAGAGGTCACTGCTTTTCATTATTCTTTTCTCCTATTATGGAGTTCAATAATCAATAAACACAATACTTTCACTTGATTATGAGCTTGGAAGATGTATCTAGCATGTTCAAGGAGATTATCAATAGATGGTCTGTGAGGTTTGAGCGTTTATTACGATAAACTTATCCTCCCATCAGTAATCTGCTCAGTGGGTGGCAAATCAGTCTTCAGATGTCGCCGGTTTTCATTTAACTTTTTCATAATAAGGATTTCTTTCACTCTAAATGATCAATAAACACAATACTTACACTGAATATGTATGCACTGTGTCCTAGAGGATTATCAATAGATGGGCTTGTGCTTTAAATATATGTGGACCCCCTGTCACACGCATTTCTCTGTCTTTCTTGTTCTCACATTCTGTATCCTGCACTTGACACTCGGGAGATAGCACCTCCTGTTATGATTTGCCTTATCATTTCATTGACCTCTTTGGTTTGCTTCATGCTCAGTAGATGTTACTGGTCTCATTTTTTATCAACTTTTTTTTTTTTCTCCATGCTGTCACTTTGCCGTAAGAAACCCACAAGTGTAGGTCAGTTTGGCAAGGTTGCTGCTACCTCACATTTTGTGCAATACTAGTATGTATCAGCTCATAAGCTTTCAATTAAGATCAAAGTTCTAGCATCAGTAATTTGCAAGCAGTCATGTGACAGATGGACAGATCTTAGCATTTCCTGATAAATCCATAGGTGGATATATAAACTCCAAACAGACAATCCTCAGGACTCCAGTCCTGTGAATTAGTAACTGCTGTACTGTGTTGTTATACAGTGGGATGCAAAAGTTTGGGCATCCTTGTTAATAGTCATTATTTTCCTGTATAAGTCGTTGGTTGTTACGATAAAAAATGTCAGTTAAATATATCATATAGGAGACACACACAGTGATATTTGAGAAGTGAAATGAAGTTTATTGGATTTACAGAAAGTGTGCAATAATTGTTCAAACAAAGTCAGGCAGGTGCATAAATTTGGGCACCATTGTCATTTTATTGATTCCAAAACTTTTAGAACTAATTATTGGAACTCAAATTGGCTTGGTAAGCTCAGTGACCCCTGACCTACATACACAGGTGAATCCTATAATAGGAGAGTATTTAAGGGGGTCAATTGTAAGTTTCCCTCCTCCTTTAATTTTCTCTGAAGAGTAGCAACATGGGGGTCACAAAACAACTCTCAAATGACCTGAAGACAAAGATTGTTCACCATCATGGTTTAGGGGAAGGATACAGAAAGCTGTCCCAGAGATTTAAGCTGTCTGTTTCCACAGTTAGGAACATATTGAGGAAATGGAAGACCACAGGTTCAGTTCAAGTTAAGGCTCGAAGTGGCAGACCAAGAAAGATTTCGGATAGACAGAAGCGACAAATGGTGAACAGTCAGAGTCAACCCACAGACCAGCACCAAAGACCTACAACATCCTCTTGCAGCAGATGGAGTCACTGTGCATCGTTCAACCATTCGGCGCACTTTACACAAGGAGATGCTGTATGCGAGAGTGATGCAGAGAAAGCCTTTTCTCCGCCCACAGCACAAACAGAGCCGCTTGAGGTATGCTCAAGCACATTTGGACAAGCCAGCTTCATTTTGGAATAAGGTGCTGTGGACTGATGAAACTAAAATTGAGTTATTTGGGCATAACAAGGGGCGTTATGCATGGAGGAAAAAGAACACAGCATTCCAAGAAAAACACCTGCTACCTACAGTAAAATATGGTGGTGGTTCCATCATGCTGTAGGGCTGTGTGGCCAGTGCAGGGACTGGGAATCTTGTCAAAGTTGAGGGACGCAAGGATTCCACTCGGTATCAGCAGATTCTGGAGACCAATGTCCAGGAATTAGTGACAAAGCTGAAGCTGCGCCGGGGCTGGATCTTTCAACAAGACAACGACCCGAAACACTGCTCAAAATCCACTAAGGCATTCATGCAGAGGAACAAGTACAACGTTCTGGAATGGCCATCTCAGTCCCCAGACCTGAATATAATTGAAAATCTGTGGTGTGAGTTAAAGAGAGCTGTCCATGCTCGGAAGCCATCAAACCTGAATGAACTAGAGATGTTTTGTAAAGAGGAATGGTCCAAAATACCTTCAACCACAATCCAGACTCTCATTGGAACCTACAGGAAGCGTTTAGAGGCTGTAATTTCTGCAAAAGGTGGATCTATTAAATATTGATTTCATTTCTTTTTTGTGGTGCCCAAATTTATGCACCTGCCTGATTTTGTTTGAACAATTATTGCACACTTTCTGTAAATCCAATAAACTTCATTTCACTTCTCAAATATCACTGTGTGTGTCTCCTATATGATTTATTTAACTGACATTTTTTTATCGTAACAACCAACGATTTATACAGGAAAATAATGACTATTAACAAGGTTGCCCAAACTTTTGCATCCCACTGTATATAACATATGTACTGTGTTATATATGATGTATAAGTACATCATCATTAACTCAAATACAGTGGGTATGGAAAGTATTCAGACCCCCTTCAATTTTTCACTCATTGTTATATTGCAGCCATTTGCTAAAATCATTTAAATTAATCTTTTTCTTCATTAATGTACACACAGCACCCCATATTGACAGACAAAAAAAAATATTTTTGAAATTGTTGCAGATTTATTAAAAGAAACTGAAATATCACATGGTCCTAAGTATTCAGACCCTTTGTGACACTCATATATTTATATTTGTGTGGAGTTTACATGTTCATCCTTGAGATCACCTTCATTTGAGTCCAACTGTGTTTGATTATACTGATTGGACTTGATTAGGAAAGCCACACACCTGTCTATATAAGACCTTACAGCTCACAATGCAGGTCAGAGCAAATGAGAATCATGAGTTCAAAGGAACTGCCTGAAGAGCTCAGAGACAGAATTGTGGCAAGGCACAGATCTGGCCAAGGTTACAAAAAAATTTCTGCTGCACTTAAGGTTCCCAAGAGCACAGTGGCCTCCATAATCCTTAAATGGAAGACGTTTGGGACAACCAGAACCCTTCCTAGAGCTGGCCGTCCGGCCAAGCTGAGCTACCGGGGGAGAAGAGCATTGGTGAGAGAGGTAAAGAAGAACCCAAAGATCACTTTGGCTGAGCTCCAGAGATGCAGTCAGGAGATGGGGGGGAAAAAGTTGTAGAAAGTCCACCATCACTGCAGCCCTCCACCAGTCAGGGCTTTATGGCAGAGTGGCCTGTCGGAAGCCTCTCCTCAGTGCAAGACACATGACAGCCCGCATGGAGTTTGCTAAAAGACACCTGAAGATTCTCTGGTCTGATGAGACCAAGATAGAACTTTTTGGCCTTAATTCTAAGCAGTATGTGTGGAGACAACCAGGCACTGCTCATCACTTGTCCAATACAGTCCCCACAGTGAAGCATGGCGGTGGCAGCATAATGCTGTGGGGGTGTTTTTCAGCTGCAGGGACAGGACGACTGGTTGCAATCAAGGGAAAGATGAATGCGGCCAAGTACAGGGATATCCTGGACAAAAAGCTTCTCCAGAGTGCTAAGGACCTCAGACTGGGCCGAAGGTTTACCTTCCAACAAGACAATGACCCTAAGCACACAGCTAAAATAACGAAGGAGTGGCTTCACAACAACTCTGTGACTGTTCTTGAATGGCCCAGCCAGAGCCCTGACTTAAACCCAATTGAGCATCTCTGGAGAGACCTAAAAATGGCTGTCCGCCAACGTTTACCATCCAACCTGACAGAACTGGAGAGGATCTGCAAGGAGGAATGGCAGAGGATCCCCAAATCCAGGTGTGAAAAACTTGTTGCATCTTTCCCAAGAAGACTCATGGCTGTATTAGCTCAAAAGGGTGCTTCTACTAAATACTGAGTAAAGGGTCTGAATACTTAGGACCATGTGATATTTCAGTTTTTCTTTTTTGATAAATCTGCAACAATTTCAAAAATTATTTTTTTTGTCTGTCAATATGGGGTGCTGTGTGTACATTAATGAGGGAAAAAATTAATTTAAATGATTTTAGCAAATGGCTGCAATATAACAAAGAGTGAAAAATTGAAGGGGGTCTGAATACTTTCCGTACCCACTGTAGATTATTACGCCAAACAACCAATAGTGTGACTGATGCCCAGTATATACAGAATGCAGAAATGTTCATTTGAGTTGGACAAGAAGCATGATCCTGAAAGACTTTGTATGTGAATAATGGTTAGTGCCAGACATGGTGGATCCAGGGTTTCAGAAGTAGCCACATTCCTGATCCTGGTTTTCTTTTTTCATGCTTTGCAGTCACTAGAATGTATAAAAAACATTCAGTGAGAGTCGCTTCTGTTGGCAAAAAATGCTTTATCAATTAGGGAGGTATGTGTGGAATTGCCAAAATCAGGCAAGTTAACAGAAGGGTATCAAATACTTAAATAACAGCAATTTACAACAGGAGTAGGCCGAATGACGTCTTTGAGCACACAACACGTCAGACCTTGCATTAGATGGGCTGCTGCAGCAGAAGTCATGCCAGGTTCCCGTAGCGTTATACAAGAACAAACAGAAGCAGTGCCTTTAGAAGCAAAGGCTGTACCTTTGTCCACCCTCATCTTGTCATTAGATCAGCATTCTACACCACATCTACACTTTTTATGTAAACACCAGTCACACTCACCACTTGCGGATTATTCATCACACTTTACATTTTCAACAACCTACACCTTGGATTGGGTTTCTCCTAAAACTTCTATCGCATATACCATTTGACTATCAACCCACCTCTTTCACGCCTTCTCTGCCTTTGTCTTCAAGTATCACTTAAGTTTTTTCCTGCATTTACCTTAAGGTCTTGTGCTTTCAAACTAGCTTTCCATTTCAGTGTCCAGTCTTTCAGTTCTGGTTGAGTTTCTGCCATCAAAATGAAATTATTGGCATATAAGAGCTTCCACTGAAGTCCATTAAACACTTCTGTGGTCACCATCTCCATTATTTATCATGAAAAGCAACAGACATGGAATGAATACTTAAGTGTAGCCTCATCTTCACCTCAGTGCTTGCACTGTCCACATCTGTTGTTCTGACTAGTGCTTGAGCTTCCTCATACATTGACATCACTGCACACATTGACCATTTTAACCTAATTTTTACAGTGCCCCTCATCTCCTCTCACAGCACCTAGTCAGAAAACTTCTCCAGATTTACAAATGTGCAGCTTCATACCTTTTGCCTGTTTTTTCTGCATTTTTTAGCATTGTTCTTATTACACAGGCATGAAACTAAACTACAATTTTCACCAGATCCAATTCCGTTCTCTTCCATTCTCTCAACTCATCTTCATTACATGCTCCAAAATCTTTATTGCTTGTTATGACCCACACCCAGTTGGATTATTGTTTGCTTAAACAGCATGAACCAGTGAATCCATTCACAGTGATAGGGCAGTATTGTTGGGACTGTTTTATTGCAATACATTATGCCTCCTGGTATCAATGCAAAAGGCAGTGAAGTAAATGGGGAAGGTTGACTTAACTAGTTTTATGTGAATTATAATGGGCTTTTGGGTGCCCATGAGGGCTATGGAAGCATATGCCAACACATACTAGCAATAAGTAAAAATACGTAAAAAAAAATATATATATATTATTGCACTCGCAGAGTCCCAACCTTCAGGGTACTGAAGTGGTGGCATGGGTCTGGTTCATTTTATTGTTTGTTGGTGCATCTTTTTTTGTTTCCAGTCTGTCTGTGTAGATGCTTCACACTTTTTCTTCCATCAGGAATATGGAAACACTTTGTAAATAGTAATATATCTTTCGTTATTATTATTATTTCAAAGGGTCTAGTGTTTCCTGAGTGGTGGAGGGGCAGGGTTACTTTAAGGCTTGTTTTGATGCAATGAGGTGGTGAGTGAGCACGCAAGAATCATTATTATATTCAGCAGCAGTACTCATAATACTCTTAATATGGTCAGCTGGTCATGTAATTTCCAGGACAATATTCAGCAAATGCTGTAGCAAATTTATCCAGAAAATCTCACACATGTATCACATGATTACTACTGTTCATGTGAATTCTGTCATTGACACAGTCTTCACATTACCCTGCAGGAAGTATCCATTCCAAAACCAATGTCGCAAAGCATTCAAAGGCAGGTCTTTCATGGTACTTGATAGTTATACCTTATAAAGCACCACAGAGTGTATGCAGTACACGCACTTTCAGGCGATTGTGTTCGAATTTTGCTACAGAACAGTAGCAAAAAGATATTTAGTACTTGTGTACTAAATGGATGGATAGCATGAGAAAGGAAAACATACGTGTTTTGACGAATTCATAACATATTTATTGGGTTAAAAAAAATATAGAAATTTACAGAAATTGGAATATTATAGAAATACATACGTACAATTGGAACTTATTACTGTTTTCAAGCTCATATTGAGGTCCTCATGACAGAATTTTTGGGGTTGGAAGGTTCCCCCATGGGGGAGGTTTCACTGCCGGCCGTTTAGTACACAAGTACCGGATATTTTAATTTCGATTTGTGGTGTTCACTTTTTGGAGTGTTTCCATAATTCTAACAAAAAAGACTTCTTTACTGACCAGAAAAATGGAAATGAAATGGAAATGAGACAGTATGGTTTCTAATGGGGAAAGACTACCTTTATTTTGGTATGTACAGTGCCTTGCAAAAGTGTGCAACCCCCTTGAAAGTCCATACCAGTCTCTAGATTTCAACAGATGCATTCCCATATTCCTCCAGTAAATGATTTTTTATTGGTAACCTAAGTGTTCTAGCAGTTTTATTTGTAAAGCCAAAATAAATAATTTCTCAAAACTTTGTTTCTAAAAAAAGTAAAAACTAGGTATATACTGCTTGCATAAACTCAGTTTGGGAAGTTGGATTAACTGTAAAGTAAATACAAAACTTCATAAACTTCTTTATGGTTACTTTGGAGTAATGCTTGGTTTTTGTGGTGTTTGCTATCCCATTATGATATACCCCAATGAAGTTATTCAAATTCCATGAAGCATATATATATATATATATATATAATATATATATATATTTATATTCACTAAGGCAAGACACCCATGGAAAGCACGCTGGAAAGGGCGTGGATTCACTCAGCCGCCAACAAGTAAGACGCCCATGGCGCACGCAGGAAGGAGCCACGCCCACCAACTCTAAGACCATTGGATACGACGACAACTCGCAGAACCACGCCCACCAACTCGGACGCGATGACACAGGAAAAACGCCGTCATTTATGTTCATCTGTCATAGAGTCCACATGCACCTCTGAGCCACGTTGACTGTTCATAGAGGCATGTTTCTCGCGGTAGTGAATCGCTATATGCAGCGTGTAAAACAGTTTGTGAGGGGTATCCCATGGGATCCTTCAAACAATCCTTTAAAACTGAGGTTAAAACACAATGAAGGAAGCAGTCTTTAAAAACCAATAAGCCCTGTGCCTCTGTTTCATTACCGTTTCACCTGCTTCACCAATGCAGGCCCTGCAACAGTCGAGACGCTCTCTCAGCAGCTGACCTTCTCTGTGCCTGACCGGTTCACACAGAGGCAGTGCGAGAGAAAGCCGTGCGCACACACACAGGCAGCGCCAGAGACAGATAGAGGCACACACACAGGCAGCTGGTGGGCGGCTCTCCGTGAGTTTCTCTTGCGAGCGGGCACATGACCAGGCGGTGTGAATGCTTCGAGAACAAGGGTGGACGCGGCAGGGCTATCTAAGAAGAGGCATGTTTGTCACGGATGTAAATCGCTGTATGCGGCGTGTAAAACAGTTTGTTTGTCACGGATGTGAATCGCTGTATGCAGCGTGTAAAACAGTTTCCGAGGGGTTTCCCATGGTCTTACAGTTGGTGGGCGGGTCTTTGTCAGTTGCTCTTGTGACCGGGCACATGACCAGGCAGTGTGTATGCTTCGAGTGCGAGGGTGGATGCGACAGGACCATCTAGGAAAAATCATGTCACGGATGTGAATCGCTGTATGCAGTGTGTAAAACAGTTTGTTTGTCGCAGATGAGAATCGCTGTATGCGGTGTGTAGAACAGTTTGCGAGGGGTGTCCCATGGTCTTACAGTTGGTGGGCGGGTCTCTGTTGGTTGCTCTTGCGAACAGGCACATGACCAGGCAGTGTGTATGCTTTGAGAGCGTGGGTGGACGTAACAGCAACATCTAAGAAGAATCATATTTTCGCGGATGTGAATCGCTGTATGCGGTGTGTAAAACGCTGTATTGTATGTTGCCCTCTCCAGAGTTACATTTTTTTCATTCACCTACAGTCGTATCCTCAAAACCAACCCCATTTGGACAACTGTGTCTTTCAGGAGGTGTTCACCCATCAATACATAATTATGCGGCGTATGCTATGCCGCGGGTTGGCTAGTATTTTAAATTTCAAGAACACTAATGTAAAAAAAAAAGGTTTCAAGGATTTCTTGTCTTTTGTTTTGGTCTCCCATTACACCACACAGTTATTTCCATTCCACGAATCACTGACATGAAATGTACCTTTCTCTGTAAGTTGGGCCAAACAGTATGTAAATTAATTACTATTGGCTGAACAGTTTTGCCATGATAGCATGGTCTTGGTTTTGCCCCAAACCCCCGTTACAAATCAGTTTATCGACAAGGCTTTTTGAAAAGTCTTACAGTAATATGCATGCAAAATTTATTGAAGTTCAACTGTTTTGGAGAGATGCATTTTTTGCCCCACACTATTACAAACACCATTCCTGGTGACATTTTTGAAATTAAATCTTTGTTACATACAAACTTTAATTAAGATCAACTCATCCATTTTGGAATAATGCACAGTTTTTAGGTTACATCCCACCACCGCCATTTCAACCCCACTCACCAGTGAAATTTTTGAATCGGAGTTGGACCAATGCAACCTAAATGCAAAATTTAGTGAAAATCGGTTCCATTGTTTTCGTGTGATTGAAAAATAAACAAATGGATAGACAATGCCATCGAAGCTTTGAAATAACATCCGTAGTGTGTAAATGAAATAACATCCGTAGTGTGTAAAGTGAATAAATGACATCAAATAAAGAGAAACTATGAAAGACAGGGTTTTATCATTTTATTTATATAAAATATGTCATCTATTTTGCAATATTGCACTTTATTATGTTCATACGTTTAAAGTTTCATTCTAAATTCTCTTTTTGCCAATATAAGCACTTAATTTCTTTTGGAGTAGGTATTCATTCAGCATACTACCAGAAATGCTTTTCAGTTCTTCACAGGATGAGACTCTGTCATTATTTCACAAGACCATTACTAACACATTCATTGCTATAAGAAAACAGTATACTGTAATTGCATAGTCTATTTTTTGATTGTTGAGTTTATGAAATGTTTTCTTTCAATAACTAATTTAAAAGTCACTTCATACTTACTATGTTATTATAATAAGTTGTATAATGTAGAAACTGTACACAGTGTTTTAAGGTAAACCAATAATAAAATATTTGGAGAATGCAATACAAATAAAATGAGTCTTTTTAATATTTATATGTATAATTATTTATTTTAAGGTCACCCGCAATAGGCAGAACACAGCAAACACAGCTGCAAACTGCACTAAACGCTTTCTTGAATGACAGTTGCCGTGGAGATATTTGTGCTTTGACTGCTCTAGACTGGATCAAAGACAATGCCCCTTCTTTTATTAATAAGAAGCCTTTAACATCTGACTCAAGTATCCCAGAAACAACTTTGAGCTGCACTTTCACAAGACTTTGGATCTACAGTCATCACATTTATAACAAGCACAAAAGAAAGGATATTCTAGATTGGTCAAAGGAACTTGAATTGACTGGGTTCAGCATGCCAGGAAAACCTGGTATTGTGTGTGTAGAAGGGCCTCAGGGTACCTGTGAGGAGTTTTGGGCAAGGTAAGCTATTTTGAGTTATGAAAAGTGCATGTTACTCTCGACAGATTTACCAGCATCTTTGATCAACTGTGTGTTTCTGAGTAGTGGACTTGATTTCAACAGATATATTTTGAGTGATGGCCCATTCTTGATACACCTATAACTTTGGCTTATGTGCAAACCACTTTAGGTTTTCTGTTCCTGATACACTCATGCTGACTTGTCTGATGTCTCCAGTCATTACACATGCAAAGCCTTTTTCATTATCCCTTATCCATTAAGGTACTTGCCATCTGATGAAATTTGGCCACCTGTTGTAAATATCCTCTGTCTGAGCTACCTTTTGATATTGCCGTTGTGTATATGTGCGTGTTTGCGTGTATATTTTGGTGAGGTTTAAAATTTTTATTGGCACTTAAAAAAAGAAAGAAATGCCATTTTAGTGAAAGCTGTGAAGCACAGTGGTGGGAATATCATGTTTTTTAGGTCTGTGAAGCTGGACATGTTTATCTTCTTAGGTTAATGTTTCTGCCTATCAACATAACTAATATTTTATGAGTAAATTATTTTGTTTCACATGGTATGCAAAAAGTATTGTAGATCACCTTGTTCAGGTCTGGACAGTAAATAACATCACATACCCTGAAAAACTTTCATAGTTTGCTAAAGGTGAACACCTAACTAAGAGATACTGGAGGAAGCACATTTGTAAAGCCGATAAGTGTCGATGAAGACACTCTTCCAGGATATCTGCTATTATTTGTTTTTTGTGATACATCTGCTTCTGCTCCAGAACATAGATAGCAGTATGACAAAGTAAGAAAAGAAATGTGTATTCTTTATTAAAAATAAATGGAATTTTTGATGATATAAGCAAGTTATTTCACTTTAATTCAGTTGTTTCTTTTAAGCATCTAAAGTTTTATCTATCAGTGGGTTTTAAAAGAAAAAAATGTTAGGGCCAAACAATTGAGAGTGGTCTAGCAGCAGCATTGTTTTTCATTGTTCATTAAATTAAAATAGTTGGTAGACTTTTAGATTAAAAATTTGCTCAATTCTGGGAGTGTCTTTTTTTTTTTTCTTTTCACCTTTAGGTTAAGACGACTGTCGTGGCAGAGGATATTTATTTGTCATAGAGAGGACATAACTTTAAGGGAAAACAGTGAAGAAGATATGAAAGAATGTAGAAGGTTTTCTAATTTTGAAGAAGCAATTTTTGATGTGTCTGGAAAAAGGAGTCGACATATGGACTTGGGACAGTTATATACTTTTCTAAATGAAAGAGGTTGTGGAGATGTGTTTAGATTGTATTTTAAAATTGGTGAAAAATAAATACCAAAGCATCATTCTTTGTTTACAAATGACAATATGATTATTCCAGTAACACTACAAACTGATTTTACTTATGGTTTTACTTTATTTATAACATACTGAATGAAAACACTTCCATTTTTAAAGGAATCCCTATATGTATGATTGTCAAGTCTGTATGATGAAATTTATTTTCTTACATCGGTGTAACTAGTAAGTAGGATAATGCATGACTATAATTATGAGTATTATGTGAATCCTAGTGAAACGTTTTGATTTTGGCCTTACTAGGCCTGTGCTCTTTATCTTAATTTGAAAACTTTTTTTTATTTCTGTAATTTTTGAGACTGATATGGAATTGATTGATTATAATATTTTTATTTGCCGTTACCAATTACATTGTATTGTGCAGTCTGTGGACTGGGTTTATGTCCTAACTAGGGGGCTTTACTCCCTACTTGATTCGCTCCTCCGAAACCCCTCTTAAATGGTGATACAATGGGTAACAAATACATTTTTTTTTTTTTTTACCTCCTCTTTGCTCAATCAGTTGCTGGCTTGCTGCTGCTGCTGTGCCACGTGAACTGCATCTCGTGTGGCGCTTCAAACGTTTTAAAGCCAGTACAACAGCTGTCCTTTTTTTTTTTTTTCTCTCATTGCCTTGTCTCTCTTCTCCCCAAGACATCCTCAAACACTATTCGATCTCTTTTCGCTGTTCAGTTATTTCACCGAGTAATATTTTCCGTTTGTTTGCGCTAATGCAATCTATCATTTTTTGAGACTTTCAAATTGTCCTACTTCCATTATCTCTAACCTGCTCTTCTTGTGTATCGCGCCAACGTTTTTGAATTCTTTACAACGTTCCACTTTGTCTTTTTCCGGCCCCAAATTTTTAAGAGATGAGAGCACAGGAAGTGTGTCTGCCAAAAGCAGACCAACAACTGAGAGGTTAGATGACCATGGTCTTGTTTGAAAATGGTTGTAAGTAGGGCGTGACTTGCAAAGGGACTTGCTTCCAAAGGTTAAGTATGACGTGACTTGACTGTCTCGTGGGACGTGAAAGTGTCTTTCTGTCTCTCTTCAAAAGATCATGTCTCGTCACCGGAAAAAAAGTCTTGTCTTGTCCCAAGATTTTTTTTTATAAATGTAAACAGTATTCATTTTTTACAAAACATTTTCACCTTTGGTTTCTGAACAAAAAATGTAATTTAAATATACAAGCTCCTAAAATAATCTCAGACCAAAGTAACCTGCTTGAAAGGTTATTTTTTTTTTTTTTTTATTATTTTTATTCTCTTATCAATTATAGCAAATTTAAATAATGACAAAAAAAGGGTATGTCTTGCTATAACTTTTTATGATTTCAACGCATACTGTAAAGAAGTGCAGCTAATATTTAAAAAAATAAATACTGGTCTTTTTATATTGAATAGATACACACTCTAGATGAACTGCCAAAATTTAAAAATACAGTTAAAATTTGTTAGTTAATAGGAAATGATTTCCATACTTTGATTTGTACTGGGTGTCCCCATTTTTTAAACAGAAAATTGTATTTGATAGTGAGGCTTGTCATACTGTTTCTGTTATTGTTAAATCTAGAATCCTACTGGAGTAATGAGTTGTTAGCCATATGCGTGTTTCTGCATCTCTTGGTGCGATTTTATAGAAATAGCAGAAATGTGCTTGATCACAGTATTGTGAAGCAAATTTAGTCTGGAGTGTGATGACTTTTATGTGAAGTATTGCCCAGGTAATGGAGTAAGGGGAAGAATAAAAGTGACAGTACACTACAGCAAGCCATTGGTAAGTAGTGATTTCAAACAAGGTCAGTAGGGCAGCAAAATAGTCAAAGTGACGAGTTACCTTAAACTAGTGTCAGAAACAGTAGCCTGCCGTGTACAACATCTACCCACAATGATTTCCAGTACTGTTGTAGATAGTCAACCATAAACAGAAGTGTTTGCAGGAATACAAATAGACGAATTTGTATTGCTTTCAAATGTTGACATTTTGCCAGATTAAACACACTGCTGAAAAATCACTAAATAAAATGTATTCATGGGAGGTGGAGCAAAAATGGACCACTTCAAAAACAAAAATAAATATAAAAATCAAATGGTTTTAAAAATCAACAATAAATGAGAATAATATATAAAAGTATAAAGTTATGTGCCTTGTAAACAAAAACATTGTTTCTAGGGCACTTTGAAATTGTATTTTGAACAAGTGGACAATGTGTGAGAATCTTGTAGTGGCATTGAGGAATAGAACAAAATTAGGGTGGGAGACCTTTTAGATACTAAGCAGGTTTGTTATGTTACATTTGGATACCAAATACTATTAAATCTGACATCATAATTAACTCTGTAAAATAGGCCCTGGTAACTAACCAGACTTAGCCTATTCTGTTTCATCCACTGTCCCACCACGTTACTGCATCCCACATTATAATGTTTTTTAATTTTTTAATTTTTTAAAAAGAGCTCAGTCAGTACCTGAAAAAGAGCTTAGTCTGTACCTGTATTAAATGTCTGAATTTTTGATTACTTAAATTAATTTTAAGGGTGCATGAACATATATTAAAGAGACTTCAATGCAATCAATTTCCCAGCATTTTGATTTCAACATTCTGCAAATGCACTGTTACATGTACTATAAATATGATACTGCATCATAATGCAGTACATATTAGATGTACATATTAGAAATAAGAAAAACGGCTAGGGTATTGTGGACAGAAGTTGGATGACAGATCAAGTTAGCACTTTCCAAGTCTCTCTGCATGATAAAAGCTATTGGAAAATGACAATGAACACTTGGGCTGTTTACTTGGCTTTTGACTCTTGAGTGGCACAATAGGAATTTGTTGCATGGTCTCTTTCCATGTGAAGCTGAGAACATTTTTCTCTCACATACCAAAAGATATACACGGCTAACTGTAGACTATAAACTGACCTAAGATTTGTTCTTGCCTTTCACCCTATGATCCAGTAATGGAAATGGCAGCTTTAGAAAATGCATGCAAAATGGACTTTGAATCCCTTTCTAAAAAAATCACTAAAATTCTACATTTTTTAAAATATTCTCTTAAAAAAAAAAATGTAAAATTATAGCATACCTCAGTTATAGTAAGTGAACATATAAGAGAAAGCTAAATGTGATTCACAATGACGTGGTGCTGCCAGCCTTGTATTTATTTGTGATGCCACTTTTAAGTAACTACAGATCCATGTGAAAGAATATAAAAAAAAAATAATGTACAAAAAGTAAATTTTTTAAATAGTACTGATTATTTGTTAAGCATATAGTGGGTTCTAATCAATGTCTACTAATATAAAAACACCGTCCTACTTTATAAACAGTGCCAACTGCTGGCCCCATGGTTAAAGCTGTACTCATAATCAGTAAAAATGCCATTAAACTGCAACGAAAACACTGCAGATTTAATGAACATGATGAAAATTAGTGAGCTTGCAAAGGATTTCTAGACAAACTTTTTAGTCACAAACCTAAATCCTTCTGATTGAATATGTTCAAGCGTTTGTCTGGGTACCCCAAACCTTTCATATCAACACAAAGAAATTAATACTGCAGTGGCTGGTGACTGTAAACTGGCATTTTGTAGGTGATATAGTGTGCCCTTCAATAAACCCAATGCAGTCAAAACAGGCACCTAGTAGGTCCCTGTGAATATTAGCCAGATTAGATGGGCTCTGGATATGGCTGGATAGTGCTGGTTGGCTTGCTATAGCAAGTCTTCCTGATATAGTCACAGACCTTCAATGTAACTTTACAGAAAGTTACAATGAGAGGAAGGACCACAAGCTATAGCAAATATATCTGGAAAGAGTTTGATAGAGTGGTTATTTTATTAATTATTTAAGTAAGAATCTTTTCCAAGTATTTCATACTGGTTCACCATTCTGATTATTGTTAAACTTGTTGATTGTCATCAAGAAAGCAGCTAATTTATAAAATTTCAAATATTTTTCAAGTATTTACTAAGTAACCTATTTTAGAGTAAATATGTAAATATTCACTATAAAACACAATTGTGTGTAGTAACATTGAAGAATTACCAACCTAGACTGGGTTTTTAAAGCTTGCAGCCATAATGTGGTTGAATAACAAAAATACAGTAAAATATAAAAAATAAACTCCTGATGTTTTAGCACCATGATGTCTCTGCTTTTTCTGACTTTCCAGCTCATTGCAGTCTAGGCTTTGAAATACAGTCAATACAGTGAGATTATAGCAACATGTGCTCAGCAGGAAGTATAGTCCTGACAGCATTCACTTTTTAAGGTAAACATTTTATGAAGATCACCACCCAGTTGTGTCCCATTTATATCTCAATATGTTTAAGAGTGACTACTGTATTTGTAAATTAATAATATAACATGAAATCTAAGAAGCAGAAACTAAGGAGTTGTCACGTTTCAATTTACTAGAAAGAAATTAAAAGAGAAATGACATATGCTATGGGGTGCTGGTGCTTTTGAGTGAGGTGGACTTTGTTACATGTATAGTGAGCTGAATGTTCAGGTAGGTCGCCTAACTTGTAAAAAATATGGTGGCAGGCCACAGTCAGCACAGACTTGTCAGTTTACCCTTATCGATTATTGTTTCTTGAACCCCGTGAGCTTTCTGTGCTGGTGTTTTCAGTTCCATTAATTTTTCTGCTTTAAACTGAAGATGTTGGTTTCTCCTCCTAAGCATCTGTCCAACCCCCATCATTGGGAATCGCCCTCTATTTTTAGCACATTTCAGGCTTTCTGTGTTATCTTCAGATACCATGGGTTTCCTCTCTTCTGTGTTAATGTGGTGATTAAAGGACTTATTTTCTATCTTTTTACTTACTGATGCAGTATTACAAGCATTTTCTTTAAAACATTTGTAAGATAAAGCACAAGTAGCAAATTTGTACCATGGTGTTGATTCTGTTTGGTTGGTACCTCTGTTTTCAGAATGAGAAGAATGATTGGTGCAGCTGTTCAAATGAGAATCCTTCTTATAGTGGCAGAATTCCAATTTTCTAATTGGCTGTGGTGTCCTTGGGAAAACTGGTGCCATCTCAAGGGGCTCTAAGGAAGCATTTGCTAAGCATTCACCACTGGCCATCTTAGTTTCATTAGAGTTTGAAAAGACTCGTAGAATAGCTAGAAAGAAAAAAACAAACTACAGATCAAACTTACAATACCATAAAAGAAGAATTTAATCATTAAACGCGGTTTATAAGAATATTCTGCAGCTATACCCAACTTGAACGCTTGGCTAACTGACTATTCAGTTCAATCCATAGTTACTCCAGGCATGGTTCACCAATAATGTACTATTATGCATTAAGTATACTTTATACTAAAGATATACAGTATCTATTGTGCATTTTTTAAAGAAAGGTTTTATACCTAACATGTTTTAACAGTGTTAACTTTTCAAAAATAAAAAATAGAAGCCAAACTAGATGTTGACTAAAACCACTTTTTTATTTTTTAACACAAAAATTAGCAAATATCTTGGAGTTCTTAATGTGTAAATGCTTATTTGATAGTTTTAACAACCAAAGCTGAACCAAGCTTTCAGTGATATCTGTATTACAGCAAATAACACAAAGTTTTTAAACACTTTGTTGTGAGGGCAGCTCAAGAAGAAAAAAACATCATAAATGACCATAGTCACTCAGAACACAACTATTTATAGCAAGTGTTTTATGAATATAAAAGGAACTGTCTGCTAGTTTTGGAGATTGTGCATATTATACAATGACATTCATACTTGAATGACCTTGTCAAACTCTTGAAAGTAATACAGCACCAAAAGTATACATAAAATACTGCATACACAGCGTGATGTAATTGTCAGTTGTTGAGTATCCTTATGGCCACTGTATATTAAAAGCTTCTGAAACTGTTTGTGTGAATACTAATGCTTATGCATATTTGCCAAAATAGAAGAGGAAGAAAAGTAACTGTAGGATGGCTGAGATCTGTAATAAAATGTGTTGACTTGCTGTTTGTCATATATATCCTGGACAGATGATAACTTTGTACCAGTAATATTCTAAGTCAACTTCACCCACTGCTTTGAAGTCCTGAGATGAATGGGTGTCTTGCAGCCATTGAGTATGGACAATATTGAGTTTATGCACCTACTGAAGTTGGTGAGCATAGATGGGAGACATCTGAGGTTTCCTCAGATGTCTAAAGAAGCAAGGTCATTCAATGTTTCCATTACTATTGACGTTAGTGGTAAGAGCAGATACTATTTTTGATAGAACTAATCATCTATGGTGGATGTCTGTGGTGTTGATTTGTTTAGTTTCAGGTGGTGCTCCTGTTCTTATGCCAGCATTTTTTTGCTGATTGCCTGCCAAAATGACCCTTGGCTTGTATTACATTGCATGCTGCAATATGCAGTTTGGACTCAGAGTGAAAACAATCTTGTAATTGCCCCTTGAGGATTAATACAGTGCACCAAATATCAGATTAGTCACATAGTGCATTTCACTTACATCTTGAAACAACTTGCCATTATAAATCTGAAACTGCCATTAGGTTGTAACGAAATATTCCACTTATCCCCAAAGCAAATACATTCCTACAGTTCTCCTCATTCATTAACTTAGAATCAGCAGGAAGTAAGAACACCTTTGTTTGCTTTTGAAAAAAAAATGTAACTGTACCTATAATTGTATACTCATCCAAACCTTTACTTTTAAAATTATTAGTCCTTGATTTCTGTTTACCAATAGACACAGTAACCTTTCTTGCATTTCACATCTGGAACAAACTAAGTAGATTCATTCATTTTCATGCCAGCTTCTTCCAAGCTGGGTTAGATGGTTGTGACAATGCTTTTCCTGGAAGTTCTATGCACATAGCAGGAGACAGCCTTGGATAGGCCCCATATCTGGTCACACACAACACATATACCTAAACAAGCTTAGCCACTTCTGGGTCTCAGGTGGCCATCTGAGTTGCAAGTGGACACCACTGGGTCACAAGCACATGAGAAAAAAAAAAATCTATTTCAGTTCGTGACTTGTTCACAGTTTAACCCCCATCTCCACCAAAGGAATCTGTGTGTGTGATTTTTTTTTTTTTTATCTCATTTCTAATTATGCTCTCTTTAACCCAAGGGGGCCTGCTCTTTGATTTTATTTCCCATTTGTAACAGGAACCCATTTCTGCATATGGGTTGCCAGTGAACTTTACTAGGTAAAACTGGGTCTTGAGGCCATAAAGGTTGTAAAACACTGACCTAAAACATTCACACATGGACCCATACAGTCATATGAAAAAGTTTGGTAACCCTATCAACCTGCATAATAATATACTCTACTTTCAACAAAAAAGATAACAGTGGTATGTCTTTCATTTCCTAGGAACATCTGAGTACTGGGGTGTTTTCCGAACAAGGATTTTTAGTGAAGCAGTATTTAGTTGTATGAAATTAAATCAAATGTGAAAAACTGGCTGCACAAAAACTTGAGTACCCTTGTAATTTTGCTGATTTGAATGCATGTAACTGGTTGGATTGGTTGGATTAGCTCGTTAAGCCTGGAACGTCATAGACAGGTGTGTCCAATCATGAGAAAAGGTATATAAAGTGGTCAATTGCAAGCTGTGCTTCCCTTTGACTCTCCTCTGAAGAGTGACAGCATGAGATCCTCAAAGCAACTCTCAAAAGATCTGAAAACAAAGATTGTTCAGTATTATTATTTAGGGGAAGAGTACAAAAAGCTATCTCAGAGGTTTAAACTGTCATTTTCAACTGTAAGGAATGGAATCAGGAAATGGAAGGCCACAGGCACAGTTGCTGTTAAACTCAGGTCTGGCAGTCCAAGAAAAATACAGGAGCGACATATGTACAGGATTGTGAGAATGGTTACAGACAACCCACAGATCATCTCCAAAGACCTGCAAGAGCATCTTGCTGCAGATGGTGTATCTGTACATCGTTCTACAATTCAGCACAATTTGCCCAAAGAACATCTGTATGGCAAGGTGATGAGAAAGAAGCCCTTTCTACACTCACGCCACAAACAGAGTCGGTTGTTGTATGCAAATGCTCATTTAGACAAGCCAGATTCATTTTGGGACAACGTGCTTTGGACTGATGAAACAAAAATTGAGTTATTTGGTCATAACAAAAATTGCTTTGCATGGTGGAAGAAGAACATTACAAGAAAAAACACCTGCTAACTACTGTCAAATTTGGTGGAGGTTCCATCATGCTGTGGGTCTGTGTGGCTAGTTCAGGGACTGGGGCCCTTGTTAAAGTCGAGGGTCAGATGAATTCAACCCAATATCAACAAATTCTTCAGGATAATGTTCAAGCATCAGTCACAAAGTTGAAGTTACGCAGGGGTTGGATATTCCAACAAGGCAATGACCCAAAACACAGTTTGAAACCTACAAAGGCATTCATGCAGAGGGAGAAGTACAATGTTCTGGAATGGCCGTCACAATCCCCTGACTTGAATATCATCGAAAATCTATGGGATGATTTGAAGCAGGCTATCTATTCTCGGCAGCCATCAAATTTAACTGAACTGGAGAGATTTTGTATGGAAGAATGGTCAACAATACCTCCATCCAGAATCCAGACACACATCAAAGACTATAGAAGGCGTCTAGAGGCTGTTATATTTGCAAAGGGAGGCTCAACTAAGTATTGATGCCGTATCTCTGCTGGGGTGCCCAAATTTATGTACCTGTCTAATTTTGTTATGATGCATATTGCATATTTTCTGTTAATCCAATCAACTTAATGTCACTGCTGAAATACTAGTGTTTCCATAAGGCATGTCATATATTAAAAGGAAGTTGCTACTTTGAAAGCTCAGCCAATGATAAGCAAAAATCCAAAGAATTAAGAGGGGTTCCCAAACTTTTTCATATGACTGTATATAAAGCACCCAATCAACCTAAACAGCACATGATTGGAGGAAAATTGGCATACTCGGAAGAGTCAGAAAACTGAACTGGAAGTAAATTGCTGGCAGCTCTATTTTTATGATGATAAACTAGCACTGAATTAAAGAGCGCTGGGTGGGGTGTGTGTGTGTGTGTGTGTGTGTGAAGCAAGTGTGATTAAAAATAGGATAAAAAATAGGATACAAAATATCACACAGCACTGTTGATTCCTTAAGACCATGAACAAGTCAGTAGCTGAAGTGGCTTTATTTTTTTCCTCGTGTTTATGATACAATGACATTCAATTGAAGACGGTATACCCACGTGAAACTTCAGGTTGCACGGGTACGGCGTGGCAGTACTCACTAGTATGTCAAAAAATGTTACTGATTCTCTAAGTTGAAATTGAAAGACCACGACTCAGAAAACTAACATTGTGAGAACGTGCAGCAGGCAGTGTCTGGGTATTGTAACTAAACCCATGACATTTTTACTGTTAAACGTCTCTGCAAAGCTTCAAAATTCTACTATAAGCAATACTTACAAATCAAGTGTAGCATCAAGTCATTCAGCAAATGTGTTGCTCTCAATAATGTAGAGTCATAACTGTGACTCAAGGTCTTCATATTCCTTTATCACTAGCTTTCTGTAGCTTTCCTGGGACTTCCTCAACCATATGTTTTCTTTTCTTTGAAGAAGACATTTCCTTAGCCCAAACTTCATGTCTTATTGTACATTAGCCAAGCAATCCCCATGCCTTCTCCCAAGAAGCTTTCTGCATAAAGGTGCGTAAAGACGAACTGTTGCACACCCATTGCATTTCCAGCCTTTTATGCATTGAGGCAATGTAGTATGAATGATGAACCATAGACTACTATACATCACTGGAATCCTCTGAACCTCAGCTATCCAATGGTAATGAGTCTTTCACTCTATCTTTAATAAAAGCAGATTCACTTAGAAGTGATGTACAAATCACATATTTTCCTAATGAAAGACAGCAGACAACATAGAAATTTGTGATGTATTTGAAAGAAGACGCTATTGTGCATGTACTAATACCATTATTGCTTTTGATTGACATGTGGGTTTATTGCAACATGCACAAACTTTAAAATATTTCTGTGTCCTGCTGAATGGACACCTAATGCACAAGTATTTAAACGATTCTCAGATGTTTATTTAGAATACTACAGTATTGAAGTCTATGGCCATTACAATCCCTAAGTAATCCTGAATGAATTGGACTGATTTTTTTAATTTACTTAGACTGCAAGCATAGAGCAACACATCTGAAGATCTCTGTAATTGTCCAGGGTTCATACAGGTTTTTACTCTAAGTTCATTCATTTCAGATCATAACCCATTTCTTTATCTTTCAGACATTCAAATTAATAATTACTTGTAAAAATCATTCAACATAAATCTATATAATTTTGTACTGATTGCCTCATGTGTGTTCATGAAATTTCCTTTGTAAATAAACATTTAAAAAGAAAAAAAAAAAGAAGTACAAGGTATGCCATTATGCTGTGATGCAGCCTATCCCAGCAGTGAATCTTGACCAGGGCAACTGATCATTGGAGGACACAACCACTAGGCCAGTTTAGAATCACATATAACCTGACACAAACATATCTGATACATCAGTAGATAAACCATGCTGGCATGTCCAAAACATACTCCAAACAGTGATATATGCCACCATCACAACATTCTAGAAAGCAGTACTTAATAGTCATATATGATTTAGCTGCTGTGACTGAATTAGCGGAAAAAAAAATAACCCTAATTTAAAAGTTTAAAACCAAAGCTTTGGACTGAACACAAAATTTACAATCTCTGTTTCAAATTCAGAAATGTGTATGCTGAAATTTGTAAACATATGGCCAGAGGTTTGTGTAGTATTGGTAATAGCTTATAAAAGTTTGAAATTAAAAAGCTGGAACATACAACTGGAATTCAGCCAAATCATAATCTGCCCTTAAGATGAGGTGAAAGTTGCCTATAAAATTTAGTAAGAATTAGACCCTTCATTCTGGAATTAGTTTCCACATTTTTTTTCTCACAGAAATACAACTCATTAGCCACTTT
Organism: Polypterus bichir lapradei; assembly: GCA_026402145.1. Lineage (NCBI taxonomy): Eukaryota > Metazoa > Chordata > Cladistia > Polypteriformes > Polypteridae > Polypterus > Polypterus bichir. The sequence continues at coordinate 174,840,866 of JANRMT010028174.1, read as the reverse complement.
ATTAGGTACACCTGTTCAACTTCTTGTTAATGCAAATATCTAATCAGCCAATCACATGGCAGCAACTCAGTGTATTTTGGAATGTAGACAGTGTCAACAGAAACCGAGAATCAGAATGGAGAAGAAAACTGATTTAACTCTAGAATTACCAGAGCCTACGAAAAAACTTGTAGATCCGTCCCACCTTAAAATGCTTCGCACCACTCCGTCAGTGTCTTTTGTCCTTTAAATGTGTTGATAAGCAGCAAACAGCAAACAGCCTGCTATCACATCCCCCACCCCTCACAGTTTTCTCAGCTCAAGTCTGTTTACCTGCGTGTCAGTTGCTTAGAGTTGTATAGAGTGAGAAGTCAAGCAAAATGATACCTTTTATAAATACTATATCGTTATTTGGAACACTTGCATTTTATGTGTGTTCCGTGTCTACAACGATATATGTGATCAAAGATGTGGAATTTATCAAATACACTTAAAATAACTTGCATATTGTTTACAAATTTAATTCACTTGATTAAAATCATTGTATAACAATATAATGTTGCATGAAATGGCCAAACTATTCCAACTACCTTAGCTGCTTTGGTGTTTGTTTAGAAGACATCGCAAATGGAAGAATTAGAAAAGAGTTTATATTTATAGATGATGATGATGATGACTGGTTTCTAAGTCGATTTTTATTTCTAAGAGCTATCCTCTTGGAGCTGTGTGCTGGATTGGTGCCAGCTTTACAAAGGCAGACTTTGAGGAATTGTGCTGTACCTGCTCCTTTACAAGTTCTGTCCACAGGAGCTTTTCAACGTGAACTTGCTGACTGCTCAGGTATTTCACAAATATCAGAGTTGCGCTGTGCCAGTTGTATAGGATCATATTATCCGCTTGTCATCTAGATGTAAAAGATTTCCTTACTCTGTGGTTGGACTGCGAAACACTAAAGTGCAATTTGCAACAACATCCAGTTTTCTAAATGTAATCAGTGCAGTCAGCTGCACGCACATTGCTATAGTAATGGAACTGGACAAATTACATTAGGCAGGGATGAATCACCAAAAGAACCCATGAAAATAGAAGCTCAGTACAGTCACAGATGCTTTTTCCAACTAGTGCAGCAAAAGGCAAGCTATTCTTTTTAAAGATAGTGAGTCACCTCAAAAAGCCATATAAAGAGTAAAGAATCAATCCGTTGTGTTACTCAGTGCCGATGCTTATCTATACAGGTGCCTTCAGACAGTGAATTTGCTTATGTAAAAAGAATGCTTTTTCACTCTATTAATGTGCTGCTCTATAGTCCACAGAATGTGTGTTGCATTGAGCAGGCATGTAGCATCCTGCATAATGTGCCACACAAGCTTGGCTTACCCATAACCTGAAGAGATGTGGTATGATGAACCTGACCCTGGCCCACCAAATGATCGGCCAATCAGCGTTAAATCTTTGTCTGAATGTAATTACTAGAATGTTAAAACAGGTAATCAGATGCAGCATTTAGTTTTTAATCAAATCATTTAAATTGTGGTCAATATATATTCCTTAGTTCATTGAACAAATCTCTCACACCACCAACTATTGCATTTTGTGACTCCAGAACAACGTCCGTCAACACATAGCCAGATAATTGCCTAGTGATTTCTGAGGCAAAGGTGTGTGTGCAGCAGATACCTGAAGATGTGCTGGGCACAACAGCACTATCACTGCATGGAGTTGTGTCACCAGCATGGGGGTCAGTGTTTGCAATATTGTCTGAAACAGAAAACACACATTTTGCCTTTTCACATTGACTTTGATATCTGCTCGCTTCTTTTTATTTTGGGAACTGTGCAACTTTCTGAACTTGAACTTTCAAGTGTCTCTGCCACACTGTATCACTGCGTAACTTCCTTTTCTTGCTTATACCACTGCTTAAGTCAACAAATAGTACATTTTTCCTTGCCTTCACTTCGCATTCGCTGAAATTCTTCTTTTTTCCCCCACATGAAGTTGCCATTGTCTTTTAACAAAACACTGAACGGAAGGTGATATTTAGGATATAGAGGGTTGGATAATGGATGGATGGATATTAAAATATGCAAAATTCTGGGAGGAGTTAGGGTGGGGCTGTAGGCATATGCATGTGTGTTAAATTTAACGTTCATTGGAGTTTGAAAAGGGAAGTGCATAGAACTTGGTCTACGCACAGTTTTATGCATATGAATTTTTTTGTGTGTACGAATATTTCTGATTTTGTCCATACGCCATTTTTTAGTATGAATTCTACACAATTATACATTGTACATTATACATGAGGCCCCAGATGTCAATCCAATCGAACACTTTAGGGATGTGGTGGAATGGGAGGTTTGCATCATGGATGTACAACTGACAAATTTGCAGCAACTGCTTGATGCTATCATGTCAATATGGACCACAATCCCTGAGGAATGTTCCCAACCTCTTGTTGAATATATGCCACAAAGAATTATAGCAGTTCTAAAGGCAAAAAGGGGTCCAACTCAATACTAGCACGGTGTACCTAATAAAGTGGCCGGTGAGTGTATGTGTCCCATGGATATCAAAATGTATTGTTCCATTGAAAACCTGAAGTTGTTTTGTCCTGAAAACAACACCTCGTCCATATATGAAATACAGAGAAAGTAAATCTTCTAAACTGAGACAAAAATAATCAGAATGCAGTATATAAGCTTACCTGTTTCATCTTGAGATATCTGTTTTTTATCTTTCATATGAATCTTTGTGCCTCGTACCAGACTAGAAGAATTTTCTTGTGGAATTGTAAAAGGGGCTGTTTCATTCTTGTTTATACTAGTAGCCTGTAGCATACTATGTACGTGATCTTCTTCCTTGTACTGTACCTCCTAAATTAAGAAAACAACCAATTAATGATTTGTTAAATAGCCACCATAAAACAATATTTAGGGAGATTTATCACAACTGTTTCCCTTACTGTATATTATATTAATATAATTACATCTAATTTATATTACTGTCTAGTTTCCAGTGCAGCTTCTTCACATCTCCAGGAACCAGAATTTGATTCCCAGTCACGTCACTTATCTTGGTAGAGTTTTAATATTCTTTCTATACTTACAAGAATCTTTCTCAATTAGATTATTTGACAATAACAAAAAAGTCCAGAGTCGGTATAGGAGTGAGAATAAGTAAGTGTATTTATATTACTGTCTAGTTTCCAGTGCAGCTTCTTCACATCTCCAGGAACCAGAATTTGATTCCCAGTCACGTCACTTGTCTTGGTGGAGTTTTTATGTTCTTTCTATACTTACAAGAATCCTTCTATCATTTTCAATACTTGGTTGTAAATCCTTTGCATTCAATGACTGCCTGAAGTCTAGAACCCATGGCCATTTCCAAGTGTTGGGTTTCCATCCTAGTAACACTTTGCCAGGCCTTTACTGTAGCTGTCTTCAGGTGCTGCTTGTTCTTTGGACTTTCTGCCCTCAGTTTTGTCTTCTGTAAGTGAAATGCATGTCCAATTGGGTTGAGGTCAGTTGGCTGACTTGGTCATTGAAGAATATTCTACTTCTTTGCCTTGAAAAGCATTTTATTTGCAGTCACAGTATGTTTTGGCTTATTGTCCATCTGTACTGTAAAGCATTGTCCTATGAGTTTTGCAGCATTTGTCTGAATCTGAGCAAACAGTATAACTCTGTACACTTCAGAATTAATCCTGCACCATTTGTCAGTAGTCATATCATCAATAAACATCAATAACCCACTTCAATTGGCAGACATGCATGCCCATACCATAAAAGTGCCTCCACAATGTTTCACAGATGATATTGTATGCTACAGATCATGAGCCATTCCTTCTCTTCTCCATACTCTTCTCTCTCCATCATTCTGGTACACACTGATCTTAATTTCATTTGTCCAAAGAAAACTTCCAAAAATGGACTGGTTGTGTAAAAGTATTTTTTGGCAAAGTCTAATCTGTCTTTCCTATGCTTGAGGATTACCAATGGTTTGAACATTGTGGTACTTCACTGTACTTTAGTGAAGTCTTTTCCTGACTGTACACTTTAGCATTGGTAGGCCTACCAGAGAGTGTTCTTGGCTTGGCTAAATGTCGTGAATTGGTATTTCTTCACCAAGGAAAGAATTCTGCAATCATCTGGGACAGCTGTCTTCCATGGTTGTCCAGGCCTTCTGGTGTTGTTGAGCTCACCAGTGCATTCCTTTGCTTTAATAATGTACCAGATGGTTGATTTGACCACTCCAGGGGCCTCATGTATAAACGGTGCATATGCACAGAAATGTTGCGTACGAACGTTTCCACGTTCAAATCGCGATGTATAAAACCTAAACTTGGCATAAAGACACGCACATTTCCACGGTAGCTCAAACCCTGTCGTACGCAAGTTCTCCGCTCGGTTTTGCAGACTGACGGCACCTAGAGTCAAAACAGTGCTACTGTTCCTGTGTGGTTTATCTTTCTTTTTCAGATCCACATCCCTGACGCGGCTTTATAAATACACTGAAATGAACCGCATATTGTTTATTAGTTTAGTACATCTGATTGTAATTAACCTGTAACAATATAATGGTCCACAGAATGGTGAAACTATTCTAAATACCATAGCTGCTTTAGCGTTGTTACTCTCACTGCACCTTTTTCTTCTTTTTTCAGCTGCTCCCGTTAGGGGTTGCCAGAGCGGATCATCTTTTTCCATATTACTCTCACTGCATCACTTGGAGCAGCTGATCGGAAAGAGAATCATTGATATACAGCATCAAGCACACGCTGCCTCAGCCATGCTTCCTATTTGAACTGCTTCTCACCCAGCAAACGCTTCAAAACCTTTCCAGTATGGACCTCGCAGTTCAGAAACAGTTTCATCCCAAGAGCTCTAAACACACTCTATCAGTCCATCAACTGCTTTTTGTAGGACTGTTTGTACTTATAAGTACAATTACCTCACAGTAAACTTGCACTACAGTTATAATATTGCACAACCTCAGCCACTTTATAAAGCGCGTATTTACATATGATGACGATATCATTTTTAAGATTAAATGCAGCAAAATATGTTGATTATATTATACAGATAAAACTTTAACTTCATTTAAATAATCTATATTGTTAATAATTAAAGGACCCGGTGTCGCTACGCTAGCAAGGATCTGGTGCTCCATTCACAGATTGTTCCTGCTTCGCACTGTATGCCTCACTGGGACTGGCGTGAAAGATAGAATAATTAAACATGTACTACGAAGATATTTCAATGTTCCTTAAAAGTTTTCATGAATCAGTGTTATAAGCTTACAGATGGCTTAACGTCTATTACAGAGCTGATTGTGTGGTGATTGAGTATTTGGAGAAAGAAAAGGAAGGACAGGAATTGGAGGTTAGTACGTACTGCTGCAATAAATTATTTCATTGAAGGTCACGCACAATCACTGCGCCACCATGTTCCCATGTTTAATAACATGCTTTAACTCCTATCATCATGAAAATGATATCACGTATACATCTCAGTATTTTAGTTATTCAGAGAGCTGTAATATAACAAATGTAATGGATTCTGTGTCCTGTCGGAGGTAGAGAAAGCCGGTTTAAGAAGCACGTAGTGATTCACACACAGAGCAAATAGAAGATCAAATACAAAATAAAGCATTTTACGTACTACTTTAGTTACGATGGAATTTGAGAAACTAGTAAATTAAACGATTTTAAGATTAAGTTTATGATGTTCTACTTTAATGACAAAATAAACTATGTGATTAAAGTGGAAATTTCGAGATTAAAGTTGACATTTCGTGCTTTTTTCCTACTGTGTGCCTTTTTTTTCTCTGTACCCTAATAAGCTTTCATATGACACTCAGACGGTGGGCTAAGACTCGCCTTTTCACGGTGATATCTGACAACTTCTTTTTTTATTTTCGGCACTGTGCGACTTTGTGAACTTGAGCTTTGGAGTTTCTCCAACACTGTCACTCGATCAACTTTCTTTTGTTGTTTATACCACTGTTTAAACCAACAAATAGTACGTTTTTCCTTGCCTCCACTTGGTATTCGCTGAAATTGTTCTATTTTCCCCCGTGCTTTTCCAATTGTCTTTTCACAGAACACTTTGCTTAAGGGCTATTTATATTGATTTCCATATTCAAAGAGGCATAATTCTGGGAGGAATTGGGGCGGGACAGCAGGTGTGTGCACGAGCATTACTTTTCACGCTGATCAGGATTTATGTAGTGGAAGAACGTGGAAGTTTGTGTACGCACAGATTCCTGCATCTGGATTTTTCTGTGCGTACGCACATTCCCTCTTTTGTGCTTACACCATGTTATAGTGTGAGTTCTACTCACGGCGTTATACAAGAGGCCCCTGGTGTTTTTGCTGTCTCTCTAAAGGGTTTGTTTTATTTTCTCACCCTAATGATGGACTGTTTTACTGGCATGGACAGCTCTTTGTACCTCATATTGAGTGTTCACAGCAACAGCTTCCAAATGCAAATTCCATACTTGGAATCAACTTCAGCCCTTCTACTTGCTTAATAGTTAATGAAGTAATAAGGGGAGTGCTCTCATCTGGCTCTGGAACAATTTGTCAGTCAATTGTCCAAATAATTGTGAGCCCCTGAAAATGGGGAAACTATGTATGGCTAAATGGCTCATTGTGGTGGTGTATAGAGCCAAAGCTCTGAAAACTGCATCACTTTCCAAATACTTACAGTATGGACCTAACTGTACTATAAATACAAAAACTTAATCCTAAAAATTTAATGTTAAACAGAAAAATTTCATGCAATATGTATAGTACAAACTTCTATATGCAGTATGTATGCAGGATGATTTTAAGACACAATTCCAGTTGTTCCTGGAGAGTTGTATTCTGAAATGGATTACTTTGCAGGCAAATATTTCATGTAGATAGAAGATGCCTCCCTTGGTCACTCTGACCCAACTAACTGTTAAAAGTAATACATATAAAAGTGAAATCTGAAGTGAAGGATGTCTCTTGTAAGCTCTTATATTTTAAAACTGCCATTCAAGGACAAAGCTACAAGGTAAAGCACAGTTCCCAAGTCTAGAACTGTGAAATGCCTCAGTCTGTGCTAAAATAATGGAAGGATCTAGTGCTGTACTGCTAACTTATTATTGCATATTTAGCTGAGGATTTATCATAGGTAATGTATCATACACGTCCAGTCCACAATTGCTTACACGCACACGGAGACATATATACAGTACATATATTTTTTTTTTGTTTTAGTTGTTGGAGCACAGGAATATTAAATGATTTGCTTAAGGGTTCCAGAATGAGACAGTCATGTACTTTTGAGCCACTGTGCCATAATGCCTACATACATCCTTTGACATGTCACTACATGCCAGTCTCTCAATATATATGACACTAGTTCTGTTAAAATTATATCTTTATCTGACTATTAAAGTATTCCCAATGTTAGTAGCTAGTTTTTTTTTTCTTTTTTAATTTTGGACATGTTTTACAGGACTGATGAGCTGTCTATTTAGGGTTTGATATATTTCTCCTCGCTGTAAAATCATTTGTTAACATCAAAGACAGATATGCTATCCATGTTTTGTCCAAATCAACATTCAACAGTGTATATTATATTTTCATTGACTTTGTTTTAGCAATCCAACCTGAACATTTGGACCATATTTCTTAAAGAATGCAGGGACAAGTTTCAATTGACAGTGGTGCTGAGGGCAGCAATTCATTGCTTCATCACATTCTTAATCTATATACTGTATATATAAAAGGCAAAGCCCTCACTGACTCATCATTAATTCTCCCACTTTCCATATAGGTGGGAAGCTGAAATTTCACGTGCTCATTCCTTGCAGTGTACTTACAAAAGTTAGGTATGTTTCATGTCCTATTGCAACAATCAAGGGGAGGAAATGGGTGTATCCCCTAAACTGTATATATAGATAGGGGAAACCCAAATTTCCCATGCTCATCCTTGACACTGTACTTACAAACATTAAGTATGTTTCATTTCGCCCAGTAACGAACTTTCGAAAATAATGGCTTCTTTTTGGCAGTTCTCACCATTATGCTGTAAGGAACTTTCAGAACTGACCTCTCCTTTTGGCGGTTTCATTCCTTATCTCCATTAACAGAGGATTTACTTCACGACAGAGATGCACAAGGGCTGTCCCTGGTCCCCCTTCCTTTTTCTGCACGGCCACTGTTCGTGCACCTACCACATGGTTGGTTCCCTGCCTATATACATTAACGACATCCTGTGCTCATGTGCCTCCTCACTTACTTCCTTACTTTCCTCTGCTGTTCATCGTGCTCACTGCTCCCTTCTTCTTTACTCCACTGCTTTAAGCCTGTTATTGTTTGCCTTGCTTCATGTCTTCCTGCTGGTGACTCCTGCCTTTTTGTTTACTCCATCGTTTTACTATGAAACTTACAACCACCAAAACTTTGTAACGGCACCAGGCTTCAGATCATATCTCTACACAAGAACCTCATTGAGACAACTGTCTTCACTGGAACTGGCTAAGGGGAGACTGTATTTATTCTTTGCATCCCTCTCATACCCTCTGACCTCCCATTGCAATTCAAACGCCTCCAATTTCCAGTAAGGGTCTGCTTCACTATGACAATAAATAAGTCACAGGGCCAGACTCTAAACCTATTAACACACTACTTCTCCGCTGTGAAGCATGGTTATTTTGCTAGTTACTACAAGTTAGCTAGTTACTGTATATATAAAAGAAAGGTCCAGCATAAAAAAATAGTGCTACACACAGTAAACGTAACACAATTATCTTAACATGTACAGTAAATCAAATCAATTTTATTGTGAAAAACCCATTTTGATTATGTCTGAATACTGATTTTTGGTACCATTGTTTCTCACTTAAAGGTGAACTTTTTGATTCTGCATGTCTATAAAGGTGTATAATGAATATTAAACAAATTTTCTAAAATGATAATACACAGTAAACTAATCCATTCAGATTTAGTGAATTACTAGACAGTTTTTAAGATTTAGGTAAACTACTGTGCATCCAAAATACAAGTTATATCAGGCTCTCTTAATGGTGACATGAAATATGCATGTATCTGTTAGGCAAGTTGTGATATTGTGTTTGACAGTTTGTGTTAATCAGCGCAGATGTGCATTGATCAGCCTGAATTCTATTTTTATATTTGTTGTGGTTATTATGAATTATTATTGAAACTAATAATTATATTGGTTAACAAAAGAGGACGTCAACCTTTTGCACATGCAGTGTCATCTGCCTCTCAGACCAGGCTCCAGAATCATACGTGAGAATCATGGAATAAAATGAACAGTCAAATAATTATAAAATATAAAATTTTATAAAATAAAGGCCTAAAACCAACCAATATATTTTTTCTTAATTGAAATGTAACATCACTTGATAACTGAAAAATGTGTTGGACATTGAAACTAGATTTGCTTTAATGAGGATGGTATGTAAGGCTTTGTTATAATTAATATTATGAAAATTAACCCTTTAATGTTATTACATGTACTGTACTATTGTAAAAGATATACTAAACTAGGTTTCGCATACTGTATGTTACTGAAAATGGTATAGCCTGTACGGCTTGTAGGCAGTAATTTTATTCACACAACAAAAAACAAAAATAAATCAATGGATCTAACTTAACTTTTAAAAGGTGTTCAACAATTATCTCTTTAACGGTATTTATATCATACATTGGTTTATTTGAGATCACAAATGATAAAAATCACAACTAAAAATATATGCATTTGTAACTGTCTCTTTGTACTGTTTTGTTTATTTGTACAGAAATAATGTTTTGCCAAAGGAAAAACTGACAGAGTAATCAATACTTTTCAGGAATCAAATACAGCTTACTACTTTCAAAATCCAATTATATTTTATAAGTAGAATGTTTTGAATTACTCTCATGAAATGCTCTCCTGAGGCATAATGATAAAAACAAACAGGTAATAAACAGCAAAATGTTATTTCATGCATAGGGATAATATCACATTAATTCCTTAAAAACACCTTTCAATAGTGTTTGTAAAAGACAGTGTTTGCAATAGTCTACAGAAACACTTTGTAATACTTACTTTAAGTACTTTTGAGTAGCGCTCAATTTTCTTGTTCAACAAGAAATACACAGCGAGAGTGTGGCAGGCCCTGTTGGACAGTACTGTGTTTACTACTTCATGATATTTAAACCCCATTTTTTGGGTCATGTGCACCAGCACATTCTGGTTCAGCTGCTCCATGAGAATCCTATGGAACATAAGCAGACAGCATTCATGAAACCTATTAAATTATTTTATTTTAAAATTAGGGATACGTATAAAACATGTCTGCATATAGTATTTTAGGAAAAAGAATACAAAAGCCCACAGTATTTAATTATTTTTCAAAATAAAATGTACTTTCCTCTTTAGAGGTCTAAAAAATACTTTTTGCTTATAGGTACTGTTGGAAGTCTGTTGATTGCTTATTTTACATCCCCTTTTACCTTTCAGACATTTAAACCTATCAAACATTTTTGAGAAGTATTAGCATAGCTAAGTAAGTAGTATACACTAAAGACCAATATTTTCTGTCACTTCAGTTCTTTTAACAAATAGCCACTTGTGCAAATGGAATTGTGACATTGGTTCATTCTATTACACGCTGATGTGGCTACAACATTAGAAATGTACCCCCTTTTTTAACAATAATTACTGAGTGATGTGAACACAGTCCTGTGATGTAAACACAAACACCATTTTCTAAGCCCACTTAGCTCATCGCAGTGTGAACATGTGAACACACATCCACGCCCACACACACTTTAGCCAATTTACCGCCACCAGTCCACCTAACCTGCATGCCTTTGGATTATGGGAGAAAATATTATTTAAAATAAAAAATACATACATGTTTAATGATGGTTTGAATGTTTTCCCATCTCCAATAAATCAAAGTATAAAATGTTATTAGTTTTCAAAAAGTAGCATGATGTATAAAAACACCTCTAAATATCTACATTTGGAGTGTTTCAGTAACCTAAGATATAATCTTAATAGAGTTTATTTTCAATATAAAATAATTACCTTGTCAATGAGTTATTAAATATTTGAGAATATGCTGGACATTTTGCTAAATCTTCTCCTGCTACAAACAGAGAGGGCCATATGAGGTCATTTCTGCCAATTGCTATTACACTCTACACTCATTACTGCCATGATGGTGTTGATCTCTTACTCTCCAAGTTGTTGCCTTCATTCTGTATTGATCTGGACTCCACCTTCCCCCAACAATGTTCTGCATTGTGTACTGCTACTTCTTGAATTTTCTGCTGTTTCCTTCAGGATTAATACAGTTTGTATTAATGACCAACTAGGAGTCACACACTTCTGTCATGTCTCCAGTGGATGGAGATATAAGAAATGGTAGTAGCACAAGAGTTCTAAACCAACCCCAAAGAAGTCATGAAACAGTTCCAAAAGTGTGCTTTGGTTATTCCATAAAGACAACAGCTGGGGTGCAACCATGGTCCTTCAAAAACCAAACCACTCTCCAGTCCAATTGTATCCTTGACATTTAAGCCACTATAAGCAAGTTAATTCCCACCCTGGTGTTCTGCCAACTGGTTTGCCAAGCTCCCACTAGTGGTCAGAAGGTATAAAAAGCTTCAAAGAGTTTTCTGATTTTTTTTCTCATTTTTGTATTACTCCCATTATGGCATTATGATCTTATACCTGTAATGAACTGCACAAACCTGTTTAAATATGGATTCTGATAATTAGACAGTGTTTGGTTATTTTCATTTAGCCACTGATTTGCCAAAGCTTGTTGTATATCAGGACGCTTGACTGGGTTAGGTTCCAGTAGGTTCATCAACATATTCACTGCCGCTGTAAATGAAACATATGGTAGATATTTATTTGATAGAAATACTGCCACATTCTAATAGCTTTTTGAAAAGTTATACATTTTCTGTTTTTCACTAAAATTATTGTAAAGAAGGAATAAAAAAAGAGTTATGAGGGTTGACGGTAGCATAAATAACAAACACATGAAATATTAGAGAAGTTCAGTTTTATAGTTTTCATTACACTGATTTCAAAAAGTACAGTGAACTGTAAATCCCTAGTGCCATAGTACAATAACCATTTGAAAAATTGTAAGAAGGAAATATCTAGTATTTTTACATGTTAGTTTTTAATAAAACTAGATTAATGTACTTCACTAGTAAAGCTCTAAATCTCAAACATGTGATAAATATATTGGTCTTAAGGGGATTATCTGTGGTGGGCTGGTGCCCTGCCCGGGGTTTGTTTCCTGTCTTGCGCCCCTGTGTTGGCTGGGATTGGCTCCAGCCAACCCCCGTGACCCTGTAGTTAGGATATAGTGGGTTGGATAATGGATGGATGGAAGGGGATTATGGTGTCAGCCACATCACATTATGTTTCTCATGTAACTACTAATTTCACTGAAATAGCTTTTCTAAGGACCCTCTGTAAAAATATTTATTTGTGTATCCTCTATGAATATATGCTGATACATACAAGCAGAAAAAGAAGACGGGAGGGGAAAGAAAAGGGTAAGTTAACAATAAGAGTGGGGACACTGAATGTTGGGACAATGACCAGGAAAGGAAGAGAGTTGGCAAAATTGATGGAAAGGATGAAAGTGGGAGTTTTGTGTATGCAGGAAACAAGGGAATAAGGCAAAAGAATTGGAAGGAGGCTTTAAGTTATTGTATATGCAAATGAGCAAGGGAGAAATGGTGTAGGTATAATAGTATACAAAGAACTAAAAAAAGTCTTTTCAGTGTGAATAGGAAAAGTGATAGGATGATGAATGTCAAGTTGGGCCCTGGAGAGACTGTAGTTAATATAATTTGTGCATATGCTCCTCAAGTGGGCTGTGAACAAGAAGACAAGGACATTTTCTGGGCACAAATGGATGAAGAGTTTATTGTAAAACAGTTTAAGAATGATGAAAAATGATTGTTGGTGGTGATCTAAATGGACATGTGGGAAAGAGTAAAGAGAGGATAGAGAGGGTACATAGAGGGTGTGGAGTGGGGGAGAGAAATGGGAATGGGGAGACAATAGTGGATATTGCCATGGTATCTGATTTGGTAATAGTTAAAACATTTTTTGAAAAGAAAGAAAATCAGCTTGTGACTTAGAGTAATGGAGGAAAGAAAAACAAAAACTTCCTAATTTTTAGAATGTCTAATTTGAAAGAGGTAAAGAATTGTAATTTCATAAATGGGAAAGTGTGACAATGCAGCATAAAGTAGTGGTAATGAACTAGGAGATCAGAATCAAAGGAGAATAAAACTACAGCAAGCAGCACCAAGGAAGCGGAAGGGCTTAAACAGGTTTAGGGAGAAAGTTTTAAATGAAGTGCAGTCATTTGAGAGTGTGGAGGAATACTGTAAGAAGAATAGCAAAGTAGTATTAAGAGTAGGTAAAGAGGTGTTGGGTAGAACAACAGGAAGGAACCCACCTCGGAACAAAGAGACATGGTGGTGAAATTAAGAGGTTCAGAATGTGATAAAGACTATGAAGAAGGCATAGAAGAAATGGTAACAATCAGGGATGGTGGAAGACAGAGAAATGTATTGGCAGACAAACAAAGAGGCAAAGAGAGCAGTGACAGGAGTCAGATAAAGCAGATGAAAGATGAGCAAGGTGTGGTTTATTCATGGTTGTGGAAACTACAGAGGGATAAAGCTGATGTCTCACCCAGTGAAATTTGGGAAAGTGTTATAGAGAAAAGATACTACCATAGGGGTGGAGCAGTTTGTTTTTATGCTAGGGAGAGGAACAACTGATGCAATCTTTGCATTGAGACAGCTCACAAAGAAGCTTTGAGAAAAACTGAAAGGTTTGCATATGGTGTTTATTGATTTGAAGAAGGCTTATAACAGAGTGCCACGTCAAGCGGTCTGAAGGTGCATGAGAAAGAAAGGAGCACCAGAGAAGTATGTGAGGATTGAGAACCCTGGTTAAAAGCAGAGGATAACGAACAATATACCAGTTAGAGTAGGTCTGCACCAGGGATCTTCTTTAAGTCCTTACCACTTTGATTTGGTTTATGGATGTGTTGAGTCATGGGAATAGATTAATCCACCGGATGCATGATTTTTGCTCATGATACTGTGCTGTGTTGCACCAGACAAAGGAGGTTGGAAGAATGGAGGAGGGCTTTGGAAGATAGAGGATTGAACATAAATAGGAAGAAGACTAAATATATGAGGATTAATGATGACCAGCATTCAGATGTTAGACTGCATAGACCTACTTAAAAGAGTGGATACATTTAACTATAGGATCAGTGGTAGCCTGAGATGGAAAACTAGATGCAGAGATAACAAACAGAGTGCAATTAATTTTGGTGTATTTGATAAATCCCACGTTATTGATGTGAATATGAAAAAGAACGGTAAGTGACACAGATGCTGGGTGCTGCCAGTTTGCAAAACTGAGCAGAAACGTGCATACGCAAGGTAGGGGGCTACCATGAAAATGTGCGTGGCTTTATGTCAAGTTTAGCTTTTATACATCCCAAAGTGTGTGAGGAAACGGGCATACGCAACATTTTTGTGCATATGCACCCTTTAGGCACTAGGACTGGGACTAGGCCGCTTTGTAAATACTTCTTATGACCTACTCTGAAGTAGGAGAAGTTGCTATTCTAGTGTGACTTTTAAAGCAATTCCTAGGAGTAATTCTGAGACACTTGATAAATATGGGCCTAGATCTATGTCAAATGTGAGTGAAAAAAAATCAGAATTGAGCTACAGTGTGAACTTCCATCCATCCATTTTCCAACCCGTTGAATCTGAACATAGGGTCACGGGGGTCTGCTGGGGCCAATCCCAACCAACACAGGGCGCAAGGCAGGAACCAATCCCGGGCAGGGCGCCAACCCACCGCAGATAGTGTGAAATTAAATTGATAAATCCCAATTATGTAACATTGAATAATCATTATGTAATTCATCCATCCATCCATTATCCAACCAGCTATATCCTAACACAGGGTGATGGGGGTCTGCTGGAGCCAATCCCAGCTAACACAGGGCGCAAGGCAGGAACAAATCCCGGGCAGGGCGCCAGTCCACAGCAGGACACACACACACACACACCAAGCACACACTAGGGACAATTTAAGATCACCAATGCACCTAACCTGCATGTCTTTGGACTGTGGGCGGAAACTGGAGCACCCAGAGGAAACCCACGCAGACACGGGGAGAACATGTAAACTCCACGCAGGGAGGACCCGGGAAGCGAACCCAGGTCTCCTTACTGCGAGGCAGCAACGCTGCCACTAATTCACAATATTATAATTAAAAAAGTATATTAAATCTGCCTATCCAAACTGGTCTCCTACATGCCTTTACCACTGTTTTGCTTTCTAAGGCAGGTCTGCTTGTTCTGCATTATGAGTAATTTAATATTATTCATTCATTTTGTGCCAATTGATTACTTTAAGTGTATCTCTAACTAGAAATTATGCAAATGCAGACGAGGCAGCAAGACTATTTCCTATCATCTTCAAACAAGAAAGAAAAGTTACGTTAATGAACTCTAATTTGGGTAGCACTGCTGCCTCGTGTATCCATTGTCTTATGGCTTGAATCTCAGGGCCAGACACTCCCTGTCTGGGTTCTGTACATTTTACCCAAGTCTGTGGCGGGTTTTCCTCTGCCCCCTCTGATTTTCTTTGCACATCCCGAAGACACCTCAGATTAATTGTTGATTACATATTAGCATGGTGTGGGCATATGTGAGATTGGGGCCTGCAATACACTTTTTATTTTATTTAGATAACAAGGGCATTTTATATTATCATTCAAGCCTTCTGTCCGGAATGTGTGGAGAGCATTTTAGCATGAATGATGCCAAGTGACATTTGAGGGTTAGATGCACTTAATCTTTGTCTAAAAAACCCATAGTATATTTTGATAATATTCAGCAATCCAGAGCTTCCCTCCCTGTCTCTTTCATATAGTTTTTAGTATGTTTGTACCAAAGAAAATTTGGCAGCAAGACTTGCTAGGCTACAGTTCTATTCTGAGCATTACTGTCACCATGTTTGCATTATAAAAGTCAGTGAAGAACTGTGACTAGGGTTCACAAACTTTATTGGATACAAAACCATGAGCATGGTTTAAATGAAAGCAGCAAAAATGTTTGATATAAAACTGTAGCAGAATATTAGATAGTATTTCTTGGTAGAAGTTACAATATAACAATTTTTGAAAAATGTAATTTCACTAAAACCTGTGGAAATGTGTGGAGGTAAGGGATTCATCTCTTTGTCAACCATCTTCTGGTACAAGGCTCTCAAACTGAAAGGCTCCACAGTAAATGGCAACGTCCCAGTCAGCATTGCATACATGTTGACACCTCTGCAACACAAATAATAACATTTAAACCTGTAGCCAACACAAATGATCTACCAGATGGTATGTATCATAAGCCTATTACTGTCATTTATTTCAGATTTGCTTGTATAACAAAGGACACAGCATTTTAGTGATACTTAACAGCATATGGGTTACTAAATAGATTATATTCTTACTTGGCTTGAATAAAACATCCAGTCAGTAATCTTCTTTTAGAAGGACATAAATTACGCTTTTACCAGAGCTATATTTCTAAGTAAATGAAAGTAATGTTATACAGAAATGCCAGGTTTTATTATTCTGCAAAAATGAGGTCTGTATGTAAAATACATACACTGAAATATAAGAGCTTGGAGGACAAGAGGATTTAATTTTACTCTCTGGGTACAACAACTAACTTTAGGGGCATCTGCAGTATGTGAGTATTAGAATAAGAGCAACTACCAATTCAAAAAGATTGAATTTATGTGATAACCTTGTCTGCATCCATTTTGAGAGAGCCAGGCGGCTTTACATGCACTTTCTTTTCATTTAGCCCTTTAGAAGAGCTACAAAATTCAGTACTGGTCAATGCAATAATTAATTAACAACAATAATAATAGTCATCAAACCCGAAATAAACTACATAGGCAGCTTTTACAATGATAGAGTGAATTAATGACACCCTAATAACTTCAAATCATACATTCATTTGAAAATGAAAACAGACATTAATGATGTAATTGTCCTCCTACATATATACAGTATGTATAGCATTGGAGGTAATGGTGCATTTTGCATATCTCAGTGGGCTTCTATCGTAGTATCTGAAGACAAGTCCTGTCCTCTTCTTGTTACCTATTATATATTGAAGATAAATGCTAGCTAAACAAGGAAACAGTACAGTACAAAATGCATATTATGGGAATAATCTGTTGTGACAGACAAAAAGGTAAAGAAAAATAAGTTCACTTTAAAAACAATTAATAAATGTCATATTCAATAGGATATGTTTGTTATGCCACAATTTACAAAACTGAATTATAAAATTCAGTCAGTAGGTGAATATATATGCATTTTTATATGGATTATAAACAGATGTACTTCAAGTCTCCCTGGGATGTTGTAAAACCTTTACACTACCATCTGACACAAAGCATATGCTTACACTTATCTGTATTCTAACAACTTTATAAGAAGAATGATATTGATTTCTATCACTAGTGTTTACACCACTAAACTATTCATATCAGTGCTTCCTTCTATTAGCATTAAACATTATACTGTAGTAATAATAAGCCTAATATGTCATGTCATGTCCTGCAGGCCACTTAGTAAAGAATGCAAATTAGTGTGAATTATTCATTAAGTCTTTATTTAAATCATTTTATAATAAACTCAGAAAATATTCAAAAGCAAATACCTTATTCCTCTTTGAATTGACTGTTATTCAAACAAAATATAGTCAATAGTAGGGAGCACTTCCTGGAGGGCTGGTTACAGAATTGGGTGTACATCTAAAAACCATCATAATTGGGCCAATTTTTAAAAAGGTAAGCCTTAAATGAACTTTTGTCTTAACCAAGCATTTATGTTACAACATTGCAACAAAACTTCCTGATTGTTTACAGCATTATCAGTTTTGAAGTATTCAAATTTTACATTATACATTTTCTGTTACTTCACAAACCAGTTCTTTCTGGCCTTAAAAATATTCCCAGATTCCTTGATAAGATTTCAGAAGGCACTTACATTGACCAGACATCCACTTTTGGGCCATATTTTTTTCTTGACAGAAGCTCAGGGGCAGCATAAGCAGGACTTCCACACTGAGTGCTGAAAGGATCTGAATATCCTAAAATTCCTGCACAGTTACTCAATCCAAAATCTGCAAAGGTAAAATGGAAGTAACTGTAATCTTCTATATCAGCGAAATGAAAGTATTGTTTGTGCTTTATTGTAAACTAGCAGAATACCCGCGCTTCACAGCGGAGAAATAGTGTGTTAAAGAAGTTATGAAAAAGAAAAGGAAAAATTTTAAAAATAACGTAACATGATTGTTAATGTAATTGTTTTGTCATTGATATGAGTGTTGTTGTCATATCTATATATATATATATATATATATATATATATATATATATATAT
>JANRMT010028174.1:174743232-174807362 GCA_026402145.1 Polypterus bichir lapradei | reverse complement strand
ATGTTTCCTTTTCTTTTTCATAACTTCTTTAACACGCTACTTCTCCGCTGCGAAGCGCGGGTATTCTGCTAGTAATTGATAAAATGTAGACATGAAGTTTATAATGTGTGAAGGCTGAAGTCCAAATATCAAAGAAACACTTTCACAAAAGGAACAAATACAATGATCCCTCGCTATATCGTGCTTCGACTTTAGCGGCTTCATTCCATCGTGGATTTTATATGTAAGCATATCTAAATATATATCATGGATTTTCGCTGGTTCGTGGATTTCTGTGGACAATGGGTCTTTTAATTTATGGTACATGCTTCCTCAGTTGGTTTGCCCAGTTGATTTCATACAAGGGACGCTATTGGCGGATGGCTGAGAAACTACCCAATCAAAGCACGTATTATGTATTAAATAAAACTCCTCAATGATATACTATATTCTTCCCATGCAGTGCTTCCCATACTTAAAAGCTCTAACAGCACTTTTGATTTTTGATTGTTTGCTTTTCTCTCTCTCTCTCTGACATTCTCTGCTCCTGATGGAGGGGGTATGAGCAGAGGGGCTGTTCGCACACTGGCCTAGAGGATACAGACACTCCTCTAAAAAATGCTGAAAGACTACCTTCACATTGCTGCCTTACTTGTGGCTGCTTTGTCAGGCGGTGCTTCGCATACTTAAAAGCACCTATTGATTTTTGTTTGTTTGTTTTTCTCTCTCTGTCTCTGTCTCTCTCTGACTTTGTCTGCTCAGGAGACACGCACTCCTTTGAAGAGGAAGATATGTTTGCATTCTTTTAATTGTGTGACGGAACTGTCGTCTCTGTCTTGTCATGGAGCACAGTTTAAACTTTTGAAAAAGAGACAAATGTTTGTTTGCAGTGTTTTAAAGTCCCTGTCTCTACAACCTCCTGTGTTTCTGTACAAATCTGTGACCCAAGCGTGACAATATAAAAATAACAATATAAAACGTATGGTTTTTACTTCGCGGATTTTCACCTTTCGCGGGGGGTTCTGGAATGCAACCCCCACGATTGAGGACGGATCACTGTACAACAGAACGAAAAAAAAAAAAAAAGTGTGCTTTTTATAACTGCAGAAAAACAAAAAAGCATTAGAGTGTGACATTGACATGCACTTACTATGACTACTTTGGTGGCGTGACGGTATCAGCAGTTGACTGGTAATGAAAACATCATGGGTTTGATCCCCAACGAGTCCATTTTGAGGAGTCAGCTGCTTTTATTTTTACTATTTTAGAATAAAAACATACATTTGATTTCAGTCTGTAACAGCCGGTGTAAATGTATGATACTTGTAAAGGTTAGCTTTGTTTTTTTTTTTTATTCAGTTTTACTCTCTCAGTCGCGTTCACAATCCTACCCTAACCACCATCTGACACTGCAGTTTTCACATAAAGACGCTCTGCACTCTGTAGGAAGTAAGTAAATAACATTCGATCTGGCTTTTATGTAAGTAACATATAAATGTTGATGTACAAGTATAACAAAACAAGTGCACTTTTATTCAAGACTATAACCGAAGAAAAAAGAAACTCACAAGTACACTGCAGAGCTTCCTGTGTTTGAGCGACACGGGCATGTTCAAAAAATACACATGTAATGCCATGAAAAGTGCATGCAGACACTTCAGTTCGCAAGCATTGGTATGAGAATGCAGGCAGTCTTCTTTTTAGGAGACATACACTGTCCAAATGTTATTTATTTGGATTTATTTACTAATTCTAGCGTTAAGGGCATTGCTCAAGGGCTCAACAGAGCAGAGTCTCTTTTGGCATTTACGGGATTTGAACAGTGCAGATCCCTAGCCTCAGAGCCAATATATATACAGTATATCTTTTTTGTTCTTTATTTCGTCTTATACAACTTCTTGTATCAGGAATTTGTTAGTTTTCACATACCCCTTGGGGTCAGCCATTGTACATCACCCCTGGAGCAATTAGAGGTTAAGGGTCTTGCTCAAGGGCCCAGCAGAGTAGGATCTCTTTTGGCAGTGACTTGAACCGGCAACCTTCTAGATACCAGCACAGATCTTTAGCCTCAGAGCCACCACTCCGCCCCAATCTGACACCACTGTGTGTCCTTGCAGTGATATGCTAAAATATGCTAAATATTTGCATTTGTGCCCGTGAAAAAATAATCTGTACATGTGTCAATATGAGACGAGTTACTGATTGAACAATATAACTGATTTATTACCTATCAGTTTTATATTGTTTTCTTCATCCAACAATAGATTTTCAATTTTCAAGTCCCTGAAACAAATTGATTAGATAAATTCAACATACTTTAAACAGAAAGAACAATTAGTGAACTTATTATTATTATATTCAGTAAAGGTTGGGAGCATGTGCTGATATTCAGTAAACATTGCACATTTTATGTAAAAACAAATACTGTACAAAATATCTAGTTAACCACAAATTGATTTCTAACATAAAATGTGTCAAACAAAGCATTAGAAAAAGAAATACAAAACCTCATTTAATGATAAAGAAAGTACATTTTACCAAAAATGTATGATATAATAGCAGAATAATTTTTGCAGAGTCCATTGAATGATTAAAGGAGACAAACATTCCATTTTGTGTAATACTGTTTAAGAGGTTTACACTGTGTTCATTTGGCTTCAATCCATAGAGAAGGAACACTCTGTTGTTAACAGTTTAACTTGGATTTGTTCAGGCTTGATTGAGTTTGAATGCAAATACCTACCAGTTCTACAATATAGTCAATGTGTCAGTCATTGTCTTATCCACTTAGTCCTGAACAGGGTTGCGGGAGCCTGTTCCAGCTAGCATAGAGCATAATGCAGGAACAAACCCTGGACAGGGTTATGTATGGTAAATGCTTTAAATCATTCTAAATCCATTATTGAAATATTTGTTATTTTTTAATTGTACAAAATATTTTGTTAAGTCATCATTCATTTTTATCAAACTGTAAACTGTCATATTAGACTCTAATACCTGCTAGTAATTAACAGAAGAAGATAAGAAGGTAATTATATATAAATCTCATAAGCAAAAATACTACTAAGATGATGTGCAGAAAGGAAAAAGGAGATCCATTCTATTTATCAGTTCTATACAAACTGATATTAAAGAGCATAAATAAGCAGTAGGCCCCTAACCATACAGACATGAAAATAAAGGAAAAAGAAAGTTATCAAGTATAATCAACTAGTGTGAAACTGTTATAATAATCAAAGAAAGATGTTTTTTCCAAGTTAGATGGTGCTTTTCAAGCTGAGCTCTTTATCAAAGTTTCTAAAGTTGCTTCTCAAATACAGGTGTTCAGAATGGATAGTCCTTGCAGTAAACCTCATATGAGATTAATTAGCATACATTTGTATAATAAAAGGGATGTACATTATACAAAGAAAAGCACATAGGTTTGATAAAAATCTACCTCCATTTCTGTTCAAAATTGCTACTACTGCTGCTGCTGCTCCTAATGAAAATTCAAATAGGAACAGAGAAAATCATTACATACAGTAGGTATCTGAAATCAAATCAAATTTTATTTGTCACATACAAATTACTTACATAGTACAATAAGAAGTGTAATACTAGTTGCTTAACTCCAATGACTGTGCCTTTAAGAAGAGTATAAAATAACAATAGCAATACATGACTTTATAAATATCAAAAGTCATTGATAAAATGTTAAATATGTGATAAATAATAAATAATAACTAAATGCATGATAACTTAAATTACTTATTGTTAGTGATTTTACAATAGTGCATCATTTTAGACACACTCTGTGAACTGGACTTTAGGCATCGGTAGCATTTACGTGACCGCAGCACAGAAAGGATGTTGTTGATGGGATGGTTCGTATCAATGATAATTTTTTTTTTGCCCTGGTCCAACATCGCTTGGAGTAGATTCCCTGAGAGTTGGGGAGTTCATAATCCAGTGTTGCGTTCAACTGACTTCACCCTTCTTTTCAGAGCTTTGTGGTCCTGCTGTGCTCTGTTCTCAAACCAGACAATAATATTTCCTGTCAGTATTCTTTCAATGGTGAATGTGTAGAAGTTGTTTAGTAATTGGTGAGGCAGCCTGAAATCCCTAAGACATCTGAAGTGGTAAAAACATTGTCATGCCTTCTTTACCAAGGTGTTGTTGTGTTTTGGACCAGGTAAGATCCTCTGTGATATAGACACTGAGGTGTCTGAAAATGTCTACCCTCTCAGACTGAATGCTGTTAATACTGAGGGGGGTTTGTGCCTGAATTATTTTCTTGCTAATTCAATTATCAGCTTTTTTGTCTTGCTGACATTCAAGAGTAGACTGTTGTCCTGACACTAGCATGACAGACTCTACACTTTATCCAGGTAAGCCTGCTCACTGTTGTTAGATATCAGGCCTACCATAGCTGTGTCAACAGCAAACTTGACAATGATGTTAGAGTCATGTGTAGCCATGCAGTCATATGTGTTTGTCTATCTATCTATCTATCTATCTATCATGTAGTGCATTTCACATCTATTTATTATATAGTACCTTTCATATATATCTATCTGGTCATTCCAGATGCTCTTGTGGTCCTCATCATAGTGTCAATGCACATCTTGGCCTGTCTAGTAACAGACCCATAGGAAAATTTCCAGGTAAAATGTATTATACTCTTTTTATCATGCTGCCCAATCTTCTGCCGGCTTTCCCACTTCTACTGTCCTCCAAAACTTTAGTCCATGACATCCACAGTCCCCTTATTCTTCCCATAACTTGTGCTATAGATGTGGAAAGGAATAGGTGCACCTCCCATCCAAATATTGTATTACAGCTGTCCTTAAATTGCCAAATCCTTTGCCAGCTTGCCCAGTTCCCCATTCTGCCAAAACCCACACCTACGTAATCTTCCTATAATGTGAACTTCTGTCTGTCCTACAACACATCCATGACACAAGTCCAATCCAAATCTTTATTCTGCCTCTGTGCTAACAGAGTGCCCAGTCCTTGGCCATTTCCACTGTATTCCATAAATCGTCATCATACAATTACCGGTCCTCTAATTTTTCTCAAGTCTTGCTTTCCAGTTTATCAATTACCACACCAATGGAGTCATTCACACCCTAAATTTATCCTACACTTGTTGCTAGTCCGCCCAGTCCTATGCAGGTTTGACAGGCTTACCTCACCTAGGCACAAATTCATACTGTAAGATCCAAAGACCCCCATACCTTAAAACATAACTCACCCTTCCCCACCCAACTCATTTTGTACTACACCTACAGGACAAATCCAACCTAGATCTTATTCTGCATTTACAATTAGGATACATATATTTCCTTGAACATAAATTTTGCCCTCCTTTTCTATAGGCGTAAAAATTTCTCAATTACTTTCTGATTAAAATTGAGACATTTCACTAAACCTGACAAAAAAATTAGCCTCATGCTATTGTCTCAATCAATCCAACCTTTTTTTCTGCAGTGGCACACTTTTTGTAGCCAAAATCGTCCTAAGGCACACCACTATTTTACTAACTACACTATATCGCATACATGTGCTAAACTGCCCGGATGGGTATGACATTAAAGAAATAACTGTATTTTCTTTGATTTCTGAAGTTCCACATCATGTTGCCATCACCCTAAAGTTGCGCTCACTCATCTGTAATTATGTTAATTGTGAGTGTGAACTGTGAACCATTGACATGAACATGAAATAGTGCGTCGACGACTATCCAGTCACATTAGATTTAAAAAACCTAAAACAAGACTAATTTGCTGCCAATAAATGTGGGAGTGTCCAGGGCACAAATAGCTGCGTCCCTGGAAAAATCAAAAAGCAGCCAATTAAAGGGCAGCCTTGTGTGCCCTGCTTGCTGAAAGATCAAGGACTTATATACACTCTCATTCTTTTGGCACCCCTCACTCAGGAAATATAGTTATTCATATAGAAATTAAACAAATACAAATTGGAACCAATTTTTAATGGTTGTTGACATGTGCTGACACCAGGAATGTTATGCAAATAAACACATTGATTTCTTGATTATTTTGAATTACCTAATTAATTTATGTAGGGTTTTTAAAAGGTTGGGCTGGGCAGCACTTCAGCACCCTGCAATGAAAACTGCCACTAAATGGATCCACTTTTTTTGGCAGAGAAGAGCATATGGGATTTTTGAATAGCCTCTCAAAACAGCTCATTTCTCTAGGCATTAGTATGACAAGACAATAGTTATTCATACATATTGGACTTTCTTTCTTAGGTACAAGGACAATGGTGGATCTTTTAAAGCATGTTGGTACAGCATACTGGATTAAAGAGAGTTTAAATATTACTGTGAATACTGCTGCAAGCAGAACAGCAAGATCTTGAAAACACATCCTGACTTGCTGCCTTTCTAATGTTCATTTTCCTGAAAACTTCTTACATTGTGTTCCGACAACGCAAGTGCTGTTTCCTCAGTGAGTGGTTCTCCCACTGACTCCTTGTAACTTCATTCACAACAAAATGTACATAAAAGTTATTATGCTCGTATGCTAGAGAGGTGTTACCACTCGCCATGCTGGGAGTAGTTGCTGTATAGCCTGTTAATGTTTGCAGACCTTGCCACATGCACTTAGTATTGAACTGTTCAAACTGCCCCTTTCACTTTCTCCGCATATAATCACTTAGCGGCTTTCACAGCTCTCCTTAGGGTGCAAGTTGTCTTTGTAACTGTCCGCATTCCTAGATTCAAGCCCTGAGTTACACACAGCCATCCATGAATGTGTTTAGTGCATCATGAATGGTTTAACCCTTTAACCCACACATGATTTCAGTTTAGATGCAGTGGACTCAGCACTGAGAAAGCATACAGCCATGTACCAGACAAAGGACCAAAAATAAAATATGAAATTAGGTTACAATAGCCCAACCACTGTTTTATCATGTGGCAGTGCCTGTGATTTGAAAAGAGGCTATTTTTCTTTCCTTACAAGTTGGGAAATTTCTGTTCAGTAAGTTCTAGTATAAAGGAGATGGAATAAATTGAGAAACATTAAACAAAATAAATTGACAATTGAGAGCACATTCATTTTCACAATTAAAACATAAATAAAAATAGACTGAGGAAACACCTTTGTCTATTTTGTTGTGTCTACACCATTAAGCATAGTTATGTAAAATTGCTGTGCATGAAGACAAGTAAATCTTAATACCTAAACATGTAAAGGACTAAACTCTCAGTGTCTCAATAGATAATGTAACATTTTTCAGAAACCAGAAAATAACTCAGCTTTCCTATGGAAGATAAAGGGTAGTGAGCCCAAAATTGAAAGCACTGTGTCTTATTTATAGTGATTCTTAGACTGATGATCTGCATATGCCAAAAAGATCCTGTGAAATTATAAACAGCAGGGTTGAAAGTGGAAATTGCTAACTTGATGTACCTGATCAAGCAAAACACTTTGGAGCAGTGTGCATATGATATTATGATTGCTCAGAAAGTAGTATATAAATATTTTACTATATACTGCAGATGCATTCTTTACCCAGATCCAAATGTTCCCAAATGCACCACTGTGTTGTTTCAAATTTTTTTTACCATTTTGTGAAAAATTAATTAAACTAAAATAATATAGAGATTATAAATGTTTGATGTTGCCTTACTTATTTAAAAACAAATTATATAATACTGTGTAAGCCCGTGCTGTAAAAATGCCGGGGCTCCTAGAAACTATTGAAATTGTCAGAAAAAAAATTAAAATTTAGAGTTATCAGCGGCTAAACGAGTTTCTCTCTCCTCTGATGTTTCGTTTTGCCGATGTGCTGGCCTTGCTTGTGTATTAGCGGCTAAGCAAGTTTGTTTTTTGTTGATGGTTTCACTTTGGCGACGGAGTCGCTTTCTTTCAGCTTCATGCCGTAGCCTTGTATTTCTTTCTTATTCCGACTTGTTAACTTGGGGCCGCCTTGCCAGCTCTTTGAGCTTCATGCTGTAGCCTCGCACTTCCAAACCGCCACACACTTCCGGGCCAGACAGACAGACATACACACACACTTCCACGTGTAGACATTTATATATAAGATGTGATTACCTAGTTTTATAGTTAGCACTAGAACTTTAGGGGACATTTTGATATCTGATTCATTACAGTTCTTTAGCAATAATGATTAAAAATGGGAGGTGTTTTTCTCAAGATGTACTTGTTATCTGAATTAATTCATTTAACATTTGATGTCAAAAAACAAGAAACATTCAGGAGATTTGCCATCAATCAAGTGAGTTTCTTTTGCCCAAGGAAAACTGATCATAGATAGATAGATAGATAGATAGAGACACTGTTTGTCAAAGATAGAACTTTATTGACCTAGGAGAACATATGACTTTTTACAATTGTTCAATAAATAAATAATCCTCTTTAATAAAACCCTTACGTGCGTCCAGGTGTCTGTGTGTGTGTGTCTTCTGGTGAAGTGCGCATGTGCGGGGCCGCACATGTTCAGTTTCTCCCTGTGCATTCCCTGTGCAGAGAGACAGAGAGAGAGAGAGAGAGAGAGAGAGAGAGAGAGACGTACACAGGTGCGTGAGACACACACACAGGCACACGAAAGACACACACACAGGCGCGCGAGAGAGAGACACAAACACACAGGCGCACGAGAGAGAGACACACACACAGGCGCATGACAGAGACACACACACACACACACACACACACACGCGAGAGAGAGAGAGAGACACACACACACAGGCACGTGAGAGACACACACACACACACACACACAGGTGTGCGAGAGACACACACACACACACACACACAGGCGCGCGTGTGCATTGTTGCAATGTTATTTTTCTTGGTTGTTTATTAAATTATGGATTTTTCAAATGTTCATTTTTTTCCCTGTGCTTAAAATTCATTAAAAAAAAGTGTTTTTAGCAAGCGGTTCGTAGCGCTATAGCGTGAACTCTTGCAGTATTAGTTTTCTCTGTTGTTCAAGGTTTTCTCAGTGTTATTCAATGTTTTTACATTTAGTTTACTATTACGCTGTGCATTCTATGGTATAATTAACTATATTTGTGCTTAAAAACTTAAAAAAATATATATTTACATACAATTCGTACGGTCTGGAACGGATTAATTGTATTTACAAACAATCCTATGGGGGAAATTACTTCGGTTCACGACCAAATTGGTTTCGACCAGAGTTTTGGAACGAATTATGGTCGTGAACTGAGGTTCCACTGTATTACTGTCAGAGAAAATTACAGGCATTTTACGGAAATACAAACCAGTATTACTGCGTGAGAAAATTAAAGGCACACAATACAGTGACGCATATTACAGCCACATGCAAGGTCCCTTGCCATTTAATATAGACTGTTCCTACTAATGTTTATGCACCACTGTTCTAGCGCCCGTTATTGTAATGGGCTTAATGTCTAGTTTGAATAATAATATTGTAAATGATAAATTAGGATTTTAAGAGTTCTTTCACAATGTTAATACGATGTATGTGTCATTTTAAATATGGAAACATTTAAACATGTGAAAAAAATGGAGCCAAGCTGTCTGTAGCTGTCTTTATTATAGCTTACACCAAGAACATCTGTGCAGAACTGCAGACATCAGCATTCCCCCCAAGTGTCTGATGTTTACCAGATCTGTTGGTATTAAGACTGAACACTGAATTCCAGACCAGGCCTACACACAATCTAAATTCTCTACGTTCCAACAGGAGTTTGTAAATGAAACAATTTAAAAACTAAATAGATTAGGTCAAAAATACCTGTGGCATAAATTTACAAAAATATATTTTTTAATCTCACTGTTGTATCATTGTATGTTCTTAAAACAACAAAGGAAAGTTATACCAGAATGAAACCTGGGTCTTTCCATTTTTTATTACTTCTATTAGAAGAAACCTATATACTAATAACTGCTAATTTGTCTATATAAACTCAAACACTTTATGATTGTAGCATTTGGGCCATGTTGCTTTCCCCTATATAACAAATGCAAGCAACTGTCTCTTTTATCCCAACATTTAATCCAGTAACATTTTGTAATAAAAAGTTTAATTTAATCTTAGAATTTATTGTGGATACAGAATGTAAAACATGAATGTACATGTAAAAAAAGTGTATATAACTGCTGTTACATGTACACACTACATATCAATGTAATTATGTAGGCACTTTAAGCAAAATTAATGAGTGTTATGGAGTTGGAAAACAGAGGTAGGTACCTCTGTCAAGAAAAGAAATTTATCTCTTGTTAAATTCTCTTCTCAACATATCCCTAACCTATATGCTTGAGGTCTCCCTTAACTGTTTTCCACATTAAATATAAATGCTTGTGAATTTTAAAGGAACAGAAGGCTTTCTTTAGTGACTCTCCATATAATAATTGAAATTAAAGTTTTTTTCTTTTAAATAATAAAACACCGGGCAGAACTAATAAGGATTTAAAACAAACAAATCTTTGGAATTAAAGACAGAACACTGTAGCCTGTAGACCAAAACTGCACACAGTACTCCAGATGAGGCCTCACCAGTGCATTATAAAGCTTGAGCATAACCTCCTTGGACTTGTACTCCACACACCACGCTATATAACCTAACATTCTGTTTGCCTTCTTAATGGTTTCTGAACACTGTCTGGAAATCAATAGCTTAGAGTCCACTATGACTCCTAAATCATTCTCATAAGGTGTACTCTCGATTTTCAGATCTCCCACCATGCATTCAAACCTAACATTTTTACTTCCTATGTGTAATACTTTACATTTAATGACATTAAATTTCATCTGCGACAAATCTGCCCAAGCCTGTATGTTATCCAATTCCTTCCGTAATTATACAGTATAATGTATTCCAAATTATCTGCCAATCCACCAATTTTGGTATCATCTGCAAATGTAACCAGCTTGTTACTTATATGCCTATCTAAATCACTTACATATATTAAAAATCGCAGCAGCCCTAGCACTGACCCCTGTTGGACACTACTCTTAACATCAGCCAGTTCTAATAAGGTTCCTCACACCATCACCCTCTGCTTGTGTCTGAGCCAATTCTGCACCCATCTAATAACATCATCTTGAACTGCCACTTCTTTTAGTTTGATGCCTAACCTCTCATTTGGAACTTTATCAAATACTTTCTGAAAGTCAAGATATATAATACCATATGCTTCACTTTGATCATATCCTTTTGTTGCCTCTTCATAGAATTCCAGCATGTTAGTAAAACACGACTTCTCTCTTCTGAACCCATGCTGACTGTTCCTGATAATTCCTGCCCTTGCCAAGTGTTGCTCAATGTTATCCTTAATAATTAATTCCATTAATTTTCCTGTGATGCATGTTAAGCTTACTTAGATCTACCCTGTCACCCTGTTTATATAATGGGATGATATTTGTCATTTCCCAGTCCTTCAGAAGCTCTCCAATGCACAGTGAATTCCTAAAAATATGTGTCAAGGGTTTATATATGTACTTGCTAGCTTCATTAAGAGCTTGTGAGTAAATATTATCTGGCCCTGGTAATTTGTTTGATTTCAGCCTATTTAATCTGAGTAGTACTTCTCCCTCTACAATTTCCAAATCCCTCAGTATCTCCTTAGTTGTCCAGTTTACCCCTGGGAGGTTATCCACTTGCTCATTTCTGAAAACCTCAGAAAAACGTAAGTTTAGGGCATCTGCTGTTTCACTGTTTGTATCTTTTAATTCCGTTTTACTATTCCTGATGCACTTGAACTCCTCCTTGACTGTTCTTTTACTACTAACATACTGAAAGAATCTCTTAGGGTCTTCTTTTGCCTTATCTGCTATACTCCTCTCCAGCTGTCTTTGTTGTCATCTGTTGGCTGGAAAAATCCTTGCTGGAGGGCCAGGGTTTCTTCTCCTCAGCTTTTTTCAGAATCAAGTTGACTGCATTTTTATTTGCATTTTTCACAGCATATCAGTTGGGACATGGAATGTGCTTCATTTAAAGTTAATTTCTGTGGCTGGAGTATTGGGACAGAAATTGAGGACCAGTACTGACATGGTGTTTAAATATGATTATGTTTACTTCTTCTTGAGTTTTTTTTTTTATTTTTATTTACTTCACTTAGTAAAGAGTGGACAACAAAGATGCTAATTTTAAAAATGGGGGCTGACATCTCACTTAAAGGTGTCACAAATCAGGACATGTATACACTTCCTTTGAGAGAAGTGTATGCGTGTACCCTCTTTAATTCTGCAGTTTCAAAACTGCTAAAAATGTAGAATGTGGCCCAGCATTGAGGAATAAATTAGCTGTACTTGCCTATGCTCTCATATTCCTTTTTGGTAAATGTCCAGCACACACAAGGCTCAGCTGAGATTGAGATACAGTTATTATGGCTGCAGAGTAATTTTGCTGAACCTGAAAATTAACTTTTCCTTTATGCTTATGGTTTAGAGTTAGGCAATCAAGTCAGAAAGGAGTTACAATTAAAGATATCATGTAACCCATGTTTCCTGCACTGAAAACCTTTGCTATTCTTTGTTCTTTTCCAAGAGGACAATGCATTATATACCTCCCATGGGAAGCATAAAGGGGGTATTCTAACTGCTGGCCTAGACAACTTCAGCTGTATACTCTCAATTTATAGACGCAGCAGTTCTACTCCAAGATCATCCAGTATTGCTGAGCTCCTCATTCTATCACAGAAAGCATATCTACCCACACTGTGTAAAAACCTTATTTTGGCCACTTGTACTCATAGCTTCCCACAACTTATGATATTAAGTCAGGATGAAGATACAGACTACTTGGTAAATGGAAAACTTCCTCTTCCTAGGATTATCACTTCAGTGAGGATGGGCTGGGAGGTTGTGTATGTTACTCAGTGAATTTTATTGTTTGGAGGAGCAGTATATGCTCCTGATAGTGTTACCCATGGGCAACTGGTCTAATGAAAAGGGCCAGACAAAGACCAATCAGGAAAGGACCATTATGATAGTCTTGATTAAATCAATGAGAAACTTACATGAAACATGGATAACAGGCTGTTAGATGACCCACATAAACTAGTCAGATTCAGTCAGTAAAGGTTGCATGAAGTCACCATGTGTGCCCATCACAAGGATGAGAATAACTGGCAGGTATACAACAGGCAAGAGTGGATGGATCCAAGTATACTAGATTTTTGCAATAGAAACTGAAACAAATGTCATGGTGATAATACTTCTTGGACTAACTAACTTCTGCTGATGATCCATTTAAATGTGAATGACAATGGAAACTTCAAATTTGTGTTTTCTTTGAGTCTCTCGGTCTCTGAGTATCTAACAACTACTTTAAATTTTGTTGAAACATATTTCAATGTGTTCATATTTTTTGTTACATTTTCTGTTGCTTTACCCAAATCATTTTTCTATGAGCAGATAGCAAGGGGGTTATTCTGCCCCGCAATATTGATCACACGGACAGACAAGCCATGATTTCCTCCGTTGTTCCAGAGACTATTGCTCTGTGCTACCACCATGCATCTTTCAAGAAAATTACTTTATTACAGGACAGAGAGCCAGTCAACTGCAGGTCACACTTATGATAATACAAGTCTTTTAACCAGATGAAAGATGGTACAGAGAAAGATGACTTGCTGGCACATGGCATTATCATCTTCCAATGAGTTAATTCACAGGCAAATGCAAGAAACATATGCCACTTCAGCCCTTGTGTACAAAGAAGTTTGTCACAAAACATGGAATTTTGGTATCAATTTGAGATGTCATATTTACTTATATGTTGCCCAGTGGTAAGAAGCACACTGATTTACAGGGTGTCAAATATGTTAATTCATGTTGAACTACAGTTCTAAGTTACATCTTCAAGTTGTTGTGATTTGAGAATCTTTCTAATTTTGAAGAACATTTCCTTTTACTCTCAAAAAAAACATTTATTGAGATAGCTTTATAATTTTCGGCTATTTCATAGCATCTAGAACTGACAGTGCTTGCCACCTAATGGTCGAGGACTGCAACTACAATGAAAATGCAAGTTTAAAGTGCTGTAAAATATAAATGCATCATTTTTTATATATCTTTTCCCATTCTGTTAATTTTACAGTATATCCTCCATTTGTTTTCTGAGCTTACCTTCCAGTATACAGTCATAAAGAGCCACAGCCTATTCCAGCAGCAACCAGCAAAGGGCAGGAGCTAACCTGAATCAGGATGACGGCCATTACCATTCAATTACCTTACCCAGACAATACAGAATCACCCAACAGTGAGTTTTTTGACTATAAAAAGAAAATAAAAATTAATGCTCCACCATCCTGAGGAACATATGAACATCAGCACAGAAGGCACAACTGCCTATAAATAAAATGGAGAAGATCTGCTGAAATGTGGCACAGTGGAGGAACTAACCCCAACCAGTGTGAGAGTCCACTGCTGAGGCACATGCCCATGCTCACATGGGGCTAATCTAAAATGGTCAAATAATCTAATATGCATGTTCTTGGCATGTGGCAGAAAACCCCAGTACCCACAGAAAGAAATATGTAGACTTAATGAAAAAATTGCAAACTCAAGAAATGTTAACATTTAATTCTGGAATCACTACTAGCACTTTGAAACCAACATTTAAGTTAATTAGGAATTCAATTCAAGAAATCTATCCTATCTGCTTATTAGGCACAAGATGACAGAACTATGCCAACCTATATGTCAGCCAACTTTCAAATAATTCACTTTTATAAATGCTGATCATAAGTATTTTAGGAACTGATAAATTCAAAATCATCCTCTGTTAAGAAAGCCGTATACAAAGGATTAGACAACAGGGCAGCAGGGTGACGCACTGCTTCTTTACAGTAAGGAGAGCCCAGGTGCCCTATCTGAGCAGTCTGCATGTTCTCCTTGGGTTCACCTGGCTTTTCCCCACATGCACATGGTTTGTGTGTGTGCAATGGACAGGCACCTATCCAGGTGTTGCTCCTGCCTTGCATCCTAATGACTGCTGGGATAAACCCCAGGTGCAACACGACCTTCCTTGAATAAGTAAGTGGATTAGGAAAATGGACATCCATCCATCAATCCATTATCCAACCTGCTATAGCCTAATTACAGGGTCACAGGGGTCTGCCGTAGTCAGTCCCAGCCAACAAAGGGCGCAAGGCAGGAAACAAACCCCAGGCAGGGTGCCAGCCCACCGCAGGAAAATAGACATACGGATTAGAAGGCAGACATATTTATGTGATTAGCCCTTAGACCACAAGATACAGAAGCAGTCTTGCTTACCTGTGAACCACCCCAACTCGATGAAGATGATCCACTGCCATCATAAGTTGCTTTACATACTTTTGGGCCTCGGATTCCTCTAGTCGCTTTTGCTCATAGATCTTCTGCATCAGACTTCCTCCTAGGCAAAGCTCCATAATCAGATAGTAGCAGTTCTCTGTTTCCAGAATATCAAACAGCTGGGTGATATTAGGGTGCCGGATCATTTGTTGGATTTGCCCCTCGCGCCTCAGATTTCGTGTCATGTAGGAATCTTTTTTTGCTTTCTTTTTATCAATGATTTTTACTGCTACCTGAAACAATTCCATACAACACAATTATTATTACAGTACCTGGCAAATGGCTAACACCGCCTTACAAGAACAGGACGAACAATAAACCGTTGTTTACTAAGATCGAGGATTACGAAAAAAATGACCATATCCACTAAAACTATTTATATACTGTATATTCTATTTTTGTGATAATCGGTTCATTATTCAGCTGGCGCTTTATTGCTTACATTAGCTTAATTCCTTGGTCATAGGGAACAGGATGCCGTTGAAGTCTAGCCAGGACACTCGAACTGAACATGGCCAGCTAGATTCACCAGTCACATGAACTGAAGAAAGCCCGAGCAGAATGTGTAGAGCATGCAAAGGCGGCGCTAGGATTCTGATCTCGGCTCCTGCTTATTTGGCTCTTGTGGCTGGCCACTTTCAGACTGGCACTCTCTGTACAGTTGCTGTAGTAGTTTCAATTTGCTGAGTGTGTTAGCATATGATCTGCGTACATTTCTCCAAACAGATTTTAACACACAATTCTCAAACTGGCTTAACCCAATTCCGTGGTGCCGGATGGCTGCGGACTCTTTAAACGTACAAGTCAAACTGCACTTCTTACCTGATGCCCCGTATTTTTGCTTATTGACTTACTACTATTCACACACCACACCTGAAGAAGTTTTAACGGACTACAAGTTATGTTTTATTTTTTACGTAATCTTGCTTTTTTGTACACACACGCTAAATGCACTGTAAAACATCTTGTACAGTTGAAATAACCTGCCTTTCACAACCCTTGGAAAAATTCGTCCTTTAAACACAAGACAGACTGTGATAATCCGCTGTCGAAGTCGGCAAGAAGTTAAAGACGACGCGGGAGGCGGGCGCGTGCACTACAGCCACTTAGCCGTCCGCTGATTTACCTTTTCGCCGGTCAATGCGTGGAGCCCTTCCCGAACTTTGGCGAACGACCCCTCTCCCAGCTTCCTGCCGATCACGTAATTCCCGACTCTCTTGCTGTGGTGGGAGCTACGGAGACAACATCTGGTTGCGCTACCCACGCATGGCACCACACGGTGGCTGTTGTCCACAAAAGACACGTTTTTTCCAACGCAAAAGCGATTGTCTGTTATCATCTCGCCGAGAGCCGCTGGCATTGTTCCGGTCCAACGGGAAAGACCACGGGATGTGATTCTCAAGGAACACTGCTTGAAGTCGGAGTTTTGCCAGTGTTTCAAATTCCCGGTACAGTCTCCGGCTTTTCACTCTCGACACTGAGAGGCCAGTCTGAAGTACTGTAACTTAATCCTGTCCGAGCCAGCAGGCGAGCAGATGTGAGGGCGCTATAGCCCGCCCCCGCATAGCAGCTACGATAACAAAGCGATCGGCACCTCCACCCGGCGTTCTTTCTTTCTTTCTTTCTTTCTTTCTTTCTTTCTTTCTTAGGTTTGCTCAAATGTGCCACGTGTTTAAAAAATACCTAGAACCAAGTATTATTTTGGAGAATCAACTCACAGCAGTGATTTAAGTAACACACTGGTATTATAATAGTACAATGATATATACAGTAGATATATTTTTATTTAGAACTGTGAAGGTATAGTTTATATTAAAGCTCAAATGTTTTCCTAAAACCTCATAGACTGACTAGATGTCCATTGTCCAAAACAAGATACAGTGTATTAATCAAGTGATCTTAGTAGGCGTCTAATAAATCGAAGTTTCGTGCGCGTTTATTAATGACCAGTCAATTAAAACGTGACATTTTGATGCGTTCCAATTTTTAAACGGGACGCAATGCATAGTCTTCGTTCTGTCACAATTTTATTACTGTCTCAGATAAGCAAATACAATTCATTAATTAAATGAAGGCTAGTTTTGTGACAGACATGCGATTAAAACATATTCTTAATTGGTTAATCTCGAAGGAAATAATTAATCGGGAGATATCTGGGAGAAGAAAGCAAAATTAAAAGAAGTGATATTTCTTTACAAAATTGCTGGGCTCACGTTATGTGTTGGGGTGAGGGGCCCAAAAGTATGGTATGACCTTTGAGTACAACTGCTGCTTCCCCAAAGCAAGAGGAGGCAGTTGAGCTGCTCTGTAAATGTAGCCAAAATGTCCACTGCACACTTATACTGGGATGGTGTACAAGGCATGACCCACTTGGAGAAAGACTAGGAGCCAATTTATGATGTACTGGATGGATTATATCTCTTAGTTTTCCTGGGAGTATCTTGATAGATATTCCTCAGGAAGGGTTGGTTGTTGCTACAGTTGCTCTCACCAACATAAACAGACCAAA
The DNA here is from genome assembly GCA_026402145.1 of Polypterus bichir lapradei. Taxonomy (NCBI): domain Eukaryota; kingdom Metazoa; phylum Chordata; class Cladistia; order Polypteriformes; family Polypteridae; genus Polypterus; species Polypterus bichir. The sequence goes on along the minus strand of JANRMT010028174.1, from coordinate 174,789,565 downwards.
GTTGGTGATCCTTATCATCATCATGACAAAAAGAAGGAACATCAAAAAGAAAGAACATCAAGGTGGGGGAGCAGATTGATTTTATTTGATCTTGATTGTACTCAGGCATTAGCTAAATAAATAGAAATGAAGCATTTTTGGGAAATTATAAATACACTTTTTGATGTATGCTCCAAAATACTGTTTTTCCTACATTTATTTTTCTATTAGTTAAAGTAAATCTAGTTTTGTGCAGAATTGTAAGCAATTTAATTTGTAATTATTTTTCTCTTACATTTGATTATTTAAATCAATTATTGTAGATTTAAAATTATTATACTTGATCACACTTGATCGTAGTTGCCCCCCACCCTATCCTCACAGATATGCTGGTTTGGTAAATTGGTGCATTCTAACTTGGCTCTATAAGTGTGGCAGGGCAAGTAGGCACCATGATGGACTGCCATCCTGTTAAGGGCTGTTTCCTGCCTTGTACCCAAAGCTGTCATGATAGGCTGTGACTCTGAATTGGACGAAGTGGGTTTGAGACTGTACAGTATGGTAATTTCCATTCTTTTTTCAAATCTACTTATTCCACCACAGAGTTGCAAGGTATCAAAGCTAGCAGGGAAGAAATTAATACTGCTTGGCATTCATTTTCAGCCCATGTTAGAATGGCTCCTGTTTGCACCCAGAGCTGTGCTGAATCTGAACTGCATTACCTGGGTTTAGTAATGGACAGAGAAATGTTTGGGCAGCAAATTGTGCACAGATTTATAAATAAAATCAGTCAATTCATAATACCACATACAGTAATATTTTGTGTAGACAGCAGCACATATATCTACAAATACAGAACATAACAGGTTTCCACACCCTATGCCACACAACCCAGTATCCTACCAGCCTTTTTGGTCTCTTCTGTAAATAGGTGTAAGTGGTGATGACTCCAGCAGGACTCCAGAGGCTTTCTCACAAAGTATACACCCCCATTGTGTAATAAAATGTAATTTTCTGTGTAAAGCTTTCTGTTTATATACATTAAACTTCGGTTGCCACACATATTCTAAAATCGGAATTCTGGTAGTGTCCACCTATTTGGTTATTCTGTTTTCAAGGGCATCTGTAAATCTGTACCATTTAATGCCATCTGTTAATTTAACTAATTTGCACATTTATACAAATTGAAAAGAGCAGTGCTTACCAGAACTGAAGCTTCAGAAGCCTTTGACCTCTTCATGCCGTAACTAGTAGTTTTCCTGCCCTTTAGCCATTATTTTGCCCATTTATCAACTGTCTCCTAAAATTCTTATCGCTCCTTGCGTGATGTCTGCGTTCTCATGTGGTGTTTGCTGTGGTCATTTTTTTAATCATAGAAAATAATTCAGTGCAAGCAGACAACAAGGATTGGATGAAAACAAAGGAAAAACGGCACCCAACCCCCTTCCACCTCCAATTAACATAGCAGCACCGCATGATAAATGACCAGAGAACCAGTCGCTGGGGCACTTCAGTAAAGAGGCCAGGAACTTGTGTGACAGACAGATAATCCCTGATTTTGAATGCTCAGGTAGCAGGTTCTGCCATACAACTTAATTTTCTTTAATTAATTAATTTAAGAAGTATTTCAAAATGCATTGGCAGTCAACACCGTAAATGTACAGTGTTTATAAACTCCATGAGGTGAGTGGGAGCAATTCCATATATAACTTCCCATGCCAAAAGGAGGATTTTGAAATTAGCTGTATGCCTAACTGGAAGTCAGCGTGGAGCCGAAGAACTTGTTGGACTTCATTGCTCTGCTTACAGTCCTTGCTGCTGCATTTTGCATGACCTGCACAGCCACTAAAATGAATAGTATTGGAGGGAAAATGGAAAATTGCATGTGCTTTTTTCATTTTGTAACATTTTGAGGGATTGTAGTTTTAGACAGACATCTGTCGCTGCTCTTTTTATTATCACTTAACTGATATGTGCCTTTTAATTTTAATTTTCAGAGAATGTGTGTAAACATGCAGAGTAATTGAATCTCAAGGCTACTGCACCCGTTTTTCTGTATTTGGTTGCTTTCTGTTACTTAACAGTCCATTAAATGTTTTCTAATGAAGAGTTCTTTAAAAAGTCTTAGAATGTAAAGTTGACAGTAGTCCCCTTTGTAATTACTCTGTGGTGAGCAAACATACGACTTGTGTATAAGTGGAGGCATCCTTTTGTGACAAAGTGACACTGAAAAGGCAAATGGTGTGTATGCAGAAGCTTGCCTTGTTAGTTCCGTGTACTTTAATGTCATGGCTGTGGGGTGCTAAACTACAAACTGCCTTTTTCATCAGGGCTGCACAGGCTCACACAACTGGTGAAACTGGGACAATTTGACAAACGTTTTTGTCTTCAACCAACCATGAATGCATTCAAATGGTAAAATGAATGTATACATTGGAGGATGCAGTTGAAAAGTTTTAACAAGAAAGAATAATTGTATTTATTAATCAACATAACTTCTCCCTGGTGAGAAACGATGCAGTGATTATTATTGGTTGAGTGTACAGATGTTTATGATTTCCGTCTGTTTACCCACAACCCCCCCATTTATAGTAGATAGCTCATTTTTATGCAGAGTCACAGGGTGCTGGAGCCTATCCCAGCTACCATAGGATGGAAAGCAGGAACAAACTCTAGACAGGGAGCCAGTCCATTGCAAATCATACAGTAAGGCCAATTTAATATCATTAGTACACCTAATCTGCATGTCTTTGGACTGTGGGAGGAAACTGGAGTACGCAGAGCAAACCCACGCAGACATGGGAAGAAGGGTGGATCTGGGAGGTGAATCCAGGATGCCTTACTGCAAGGAAGCTGTGCTATCACTGTGCAACTCTTATATATAAAAGTAATAATGTAAATATTAAAGATGTATACATCAGGTTTTTTTTAAGTCTTGCTCAATCCTTGTATATTCTTGCATTGCTAAAAGAAAAGTAAAAAGAAAAAAGGGGTAAGACAGAAGGAAATATCAAGAAAAGAGCTATGAATCACAGCACAGACATGCAGTTCAGACCGTGAATGGACTCTTGTAAATGTCCTGTCATAACAATATAACAGCACACAGAACATACTTTAGTGACCAAGACATCATCGGGAGCACATGGATGTGTGCAATGTGTTGTTTTGCGCTAGATAGCCTCATTGAGAACATTGCAACTGCACCTTCTCTTAAAGCTGTTGTGTCTAGTGACCTGTTGGGACAGCTATTTTAAAATTCAAATGTAAATGTAATTTAAAGCACACACTATTGTTCTGTCCTCATGGTTTAGTCATGAAGTAAGCATAATCATGACATGCATAATCTAATATTTATAAACACGATGTGTCTTAAGCTACATCCACACTACTATGTCTTCATTTAAAAACTACCTTTTCGAATGAAAACAATCTCTGGTCACACTATGCATTTTCTCATTATTTACAAAGTATCTTTGTCCACTCCTAAATGAGCAAAAATGCATATGATGTACTGTAGATGTTGATTTACACTGGGCATGTGCACATCGGTGGAAAAATCCTTCAAGGATGGTAGCTTCCTCAGCTACAGTTTTATGGTAGTAACAGGGGAATTATTTCTTTTTTATACATGTATGTAATATTAGGGTGTTGTACCGTGTTAGCCATTATGAATGTAGTGAGAAGGCAAGCAAAATGACACCTTTTACTGGCTAATTAAAAAGATTACAATATGTAATTACATCTTACCTGAAGAAGGGGCATGAGTTGCCTCAAATTCTTGCATATCGTAATCTTTTTAGTTAGGCCATAAAAGGTGTCATTGTGCTTGTCTCTATACATGTATGCAGCATTTAAACTGTACACAATGCAATTTAGATGCATACAGGTAAGCAACACTTCCATATCCAAAATGGTAGAATATGTTTTTCTTCCATAAAGGGTGACCAGTAATGGAATGTGCTGTTGTAATGTGCAGGATTCAATCAGGGAAGGGTTATACAATAAGCACAAACAAATCAAAATGCAATTAGTGTCTGCATTTTCAAAAGTCTTTGCCTATCCACATTGCAGTGCCGAGGCTGGGTTTTCAGAAGTATACAGCTCTGGATTGCATTTTCAAAAGTCTCCATTTTTGCTGGTTAATAACGTGGGGGTAGTGTGGACAAAATGCAAAAATGGAGACTAATGTCTACATTTTTAAGTGAAAATGTATGAGTGTAGTCATACACTTACTGTATTTGTTATTTTATACCCAAAATATGCATGCAAGAGGTTTTCTTTTTAGTAATCTTTCTTACTGCAAGGGAATGTACAATAAGTGATAATCACACAGACATACCTCTAAATAATGGAAACAAATGTTTACTGTAGTGAAAATGCTAACCTTCTATATTGGGCACCTTAAATGTATTGCTGATCAGTCGGTTCCAAATTCTGCTCTACTAAATGATCATAGATTTTGCTTTTTTACACAATGTAATATGTAGGTTGGATGTTTGCAAGTGAAGACTGGTATATAGGTATAATTTGCTAAATTTTCTGGTAGATTTGAAATGTTTAAAAAGTCCACTATTTGTCACTTTTTCTGATTGGTAGTCAAATTCACGTCAGCCTGTACATAAGCAAATAACCTCTGAGACTTTCCAACTGGATTGCAAAATGTAGTGTCAAGGCACACGTGATGCTGCTCCTCTTATGTCAAGGGCTGGATGCTGTACTTCTTGAGAAATTACACTGACTCTTTCAATAATCCCTTCACTTTCTGGCTGCTTATATAAAGGAGTTTTGTATTTTTCTTTAAGTTTGATCCATCATTTTAAACAATGTTATTGTCTACAGTGACAAAAAGGAATTAGAAACCAACAAAAAGTCTACCTGCATGTGTCTGTTCATCAGTTTCAGACTCTGTACAGAGCCAACATTTGTGTAATAGAAATGGAGAACATTTAATAGTGACATCTACGCTTTTAGTGCTGCAGGAGAAAAAAGAACCCCCCTGACAAAATGCAAAACAGAAATTTCAACACAATGATTTTATCTACCTACCTCTGTCCTTAATGCGTTGAATCTTAGTGGCCTTGACAAAAATGAACCTAATTAATGTGTGGAGATACACAATAATTAAAATTGACAGAGACTCGTCATTTTGTGCACAGCCCCCAAATACATTTTTGAAAATCTATATAAAAATGTTTAAAACGACAAAATAGTGTCAAATACATGGGTATAGTAAGGGTCTTACAGGGCTGAATGTAAGTGGACATCAGGGGATTGCACAGATGGTTACACCATGTAGGTGGTAACAGTTCCCAGGTGGAGGAAGTCCCACCTGCAGATACCTGGCAATGTGTCCACTCCCATGTCACTCCACCTGTTCTGCTACATAAAAGAAGATGACCCCCAGAAGTTATTGTCATTTTGTAATGACGGCAATACACCCTCATACAGAATTAAACCAAGGTTGTAAGACCCTGGGAAAAGTACAGGACAGAATAGAATAAAATGTCAAAAATTAAAGGTAAAAAGCTTATTGCTTATGAAAATAAAAAGGCAACACTTATGTGAATATGCATATGCAGTAGACTGACATCTTCCAGTTGTTATTCATGAAAATAGTTAGATAATCTTAAATTCTAACAAACCTTTAGTATGTCATATGTTATTCACTACTATCTGTCCCCCGTGGCTCTGCCTGCATAGTAGTCAAACAGAACAAACTTTAAAAATCAATAAACAAAAAGGTATTGCTAGCTAAGAAGCCATTAAGAAGGCAAACAGAATGTTAGGTTATATAGCGCGGTGTGTGGAGTACAAGTCCAAGGAGGTTATGCTCAACCTTTATAATGCACTGATGAGGCCTCATCTTGAGTACTGTGTGCAGTTTTGGTCTACAGGCTACAAAAAGGACATAGCAGAGCTAGAAAAGGTCCAGAGAAGAGAGACTAGGCTGATTCCAGGACTACAGGGGTTGAATTATGAGGAAAGATTAAAAGAGCTGAGCCTTTACAGCTTAAGCAAAAGAAGATTAAGAGGTGACATGACTGAGTATTTAAAATTATGAAGGGAATTAGTGCAGTGGATTGAGACTGTTATTTGAAAATGAGTTCATCAAGAACATGGGGACACAGTTGGAAACTTAAGGGAAAATGTTACACAAACATTAGGAAGTTTTTCTTTACACAGGGAACCATAGACACTTTGAATAAGCTACCAAGTAGTGTTGTAGACAATAAAAGTTTAGGGACTTTCAAAACTAGACAATGTCTTTTTGGGAGAAATAAGTGGATAGGACTGGCAAGTTTTGTTGGGCTGAATGGCCTGTTCTCGTATAGATTGTTCTAATGTTCTAAGAGGAGGCAAGGTACACTCCAAAACACAGAGGTAGACCAACTCCTCAGCCCTAACATCACACTTCCCCTGCCCCTTGGCCTGTAGCCTCTGTCTCAGATAAGTGCAAATATATTGCTCCTGCAAGCAAACTATGATTCTTAGCATGATGAGAGAAGTTGCAAAATCAACTGGAATGTTCAAGCAAATTCTAGAAAAAAAAAAAGATCTGAATCCGTTAAGTAGTTCTCTCTTGAAAAGCGGACAGACATACAGACAGACAGACATATGTCGGATTTTATATATATATAGAGATAATGTTTCACTTTCAGTTTGAAAAAAATGGTTCTAACATACAGTGGGTACGGAAAGTATTCAGACCCCCTTCAATTTCTCACTCTTTGTTATATTGCAGCCATTTGCTAAAATCATTTAAATTAATTTTTTTCCTCATTAATGTACACACAGCACCCAATATTGACAGACAAAAAAAATAATTTTTTAAATTGTTGCAGATTTATTAAAAAAGAAAAACTGAAATATCACATGGTCCTAAGTATTCAGACCCTTTGCTCAGTTTTTAGTAGAAGCACCCTTTTGAGCTAATACAGCCATGAGTCTTCTTGGGAAAGATGCAACAAGTTTTTCACACCTGGATTTGGGGATCCTCTGCCATTCCTCCTTGCAGATCCGCTCCAGTTCTGTCAGGTTGGACAGGCATTTTTAGGTCTATGCATACAGTAGATGCTCAATTGGGTTTAAGTCAGGGCTCTGGCTAGGCCATTCAAGAACAGTCACAGAGTTGTTGTGAAGCCACTCCATTATTTTTATCTGTGTGCTTAGGGTCATTGTCTTGTTGGAAGGTAAACCTTCGGCCCAGTCTGAGGTCCTTAGAACTCTGGAGAAGGTTTTTGTCCAGGATATCCCTGTACTTGGCCACATTCATCTTTCTCTCGATTGCAACCAGTCGTCCTGTCCCTGCAGCTGAAAAACACCCCCACAGCATGATGCTGCCACCGCCATGCTTCACTGTGGGGACTGTATTGGACAAGTGATGAGCAGTGCCTGGTTGTCTCCACACATACCGCTTAGAATTAAGGCCAAAAAGTTCTATCTTGGTCTCATCAGACCATAGAATCTTATTTCTCACCATCTCAGAGTCCTTCAGGTGTCTTTTAGCAAACTCCATGTGGGCTGTCATGTGTCTTGCACTGAGGAGAGGCTTCCGACAGGCCACTCTGCCATAAAGCCCTGACTGGTGGAGGGCTGCAGTGATGGTTGACTTTCTACAACTTTCTCCCATCTCCTGACTGCATCTCTGGAGCTCAGCCAAAGTGATCTTTGGGTTCTTCTTTACCTCTCTCACCAAGGCTCTTCTCCCCCGGTAGCTCAGCTTGGCCGGACGGCCAGCTCTAGGAAGGGTTCTGGTCGTCCCAAACGTCTTCCATTTAAGGATTATGGAGGCCACTGTGCTCTTGGGAACCTTAAGTGCAGCAGAATTTTTTTTGTAACCTTGGCCAGATCTGTGCCTTGCCACAATTCTGTCTCTGAGCTCTTCAGGCAGTTCCTTTGACCTCATGATTCTCATTTGCTCTGACATGCATTGTGAGCTGTAAGGTCTTATATAGACAGGTGTGTGGCTTTCCTAATCAAGTCCAATCAGTATAATCAAACACAGCTGGACTCAAATGAAGGTGATCTCAAGGATGATCAGAAGAAATGGAAAGCACCTGAGTTAAATATATGAGAGTCACAGCAAAGGGTCTGAATACTTAGGACCATGTGATATTTCAGTTTTTCTTTTTTAATAAATCTGCAACAATTTCAAAAATTCTTTTTTTTTGTCTGTCAATATGGGGTGCTGTGTGTACATTAATGAGGAAAAAAAGTAATTTAAATGATTTTAGCAAATGGCTGCAATATAACAAAGAGTGAAAAATTGAAGGGGGTCTGAATACTTTCCGTACCCACTGTATGAGCAAGTCTGGGAATATGATGGATGAGTGCTTCACTATGGGATGGTTCCTGCCCTGCGTTTGATGTTGTTAGGATAGGCATGGCCCAGTCAACCCTGAACTGGAGTAGGTGAGTTAAAAGACAGATGGATGAATGAAAATATCCTAAAGTGAATTTCAAAGTTTCAGTAAAACTTTTACCATTTCTTTACATCACATCAAAATATAACATGAAAAATCTGTAGATGCATGCATTGACAGGGCCAAACAAAGAGATTCATCAAGCCACAAAATTTAAATAAGGTGCTAAGGAGTTATGAATGGGCTACAGCATCTAGTTTGAATGTTCAGTGAGCTCCAAGGAAACAACCTTTGAAACATGGAAAGTTCAATGGGCTGTTAAGTGGCTATCTTGATGTCTTTTACAGATGAGAGCAAGTGATCTGAGGGCTTTGAGGACATAGTGCCAACCTGTATGCATACACATACTAATTACATTTGCAAATGACTGTTAACAAGCTGCTTTGCTATTATTTTTTTTGACGAACTCAATTTTCATTTCAATTCCCTACATCCTGATAAAGCGTGAGCTATAACAGGTTTAGCAACCTCAGTTTACAGGAGGGAGACTCATCAGTTTCATTGGATTAGTTACCAATTGTTAGACAGCCATTAATATTTTTGCTGAGCTATGCCACTATGCCATCCAATAATATCTAGTAGATTATAAACTCAGCACAACCTAAGTGCTTCTTTGAGTTAGGCCTTTGTAGTCCACAATCTAGTTATACTAATAGAATTTGTATATGAAGTGTTTGATCTCTCATCCACCCATCCATGCATCTAATTTGAGGTCATGGAGGCCAAAATTGCAAGGCCAGAAGTAAACAAACCTGCTCACCACAGCACACACCCTCTCACACTGGGCCACATTGGAGTCACTAATTAACTAAACACACACATCTTGGAGATGAGGGAGGAAAATAGGATTAGCACAAGGAAGTCCACTCACATATGGCTGGGGTGTGGGGGATGGGGGATTATAAAACTCCACACAGACTTGGCAAAATTTAATTCTCTTAGAAGCAGCTTGGACAATACTTTGAATGTGTTTTTCTACTGTCCAAAAAATATTTTTAAAAATCTTGACACATACTTCTGGGAAGTCGTTGTGCAATGGGGAAATTCCTAGGAACTGGAAAATGGCAAATATTATCCTGTTTTATAAAAATGGTGATCAGGAAAATCTAAGTAACTATAGGCCAGTAAGCTTAATGTGCATTTCAGAAAGTATTTGATAAGGTGCCACATGAGAGGCTGGGCATCAAACTAAAAGAAGTGGGAGTTCAGGGTGATGTTTTTAGATGGGTGCAGAATTGACTCAGGCACAGGGAGCAGAGGGTGATGGTGTGAGGAACCTCATCAGAATTGGCTGATGTTAAGAGTGGTGCTCCACAGGGGTCAGTGCTAAGGTCGCTGCTATTTTTAATACATATAAATGATGCAGATTGGAATACCAGTAACAAGCTGGTTAAGTTTAGAGATGATACCAAGGTAGGTGAATTGGCAGATAATCTAGAATTCAGTTAATCGTTACAGAGGGACTTTGACAGCATACAGGCTTGGGCAGATTAGTGGCAGATGAAGTGTAATGTCAGTAAATGTAAAGTATTACATGTAGAAAGTAAAAATGTTAGGTCTGAATACACAATGGGAGGTGTGAAAATCAAAAGTACACCTTATGAGAAGAATTTAGGAGTCATAGTAGGCTCTAAGCTATCGACTTCCCAACAGTTTTCAGAAGCCATTAAGAAGGCAAACTGAATGTTAGGTTATATAGCACGGTGTGTGGAGTACAAGTCCAAGGAGGTTATGCTCAAGCTTTATAATGTACTAGCAAAATACCCGCGCTTCGCAGCGGTGAAGTACTGCCTTAAAATTTTTATTAAGAAGAAAATTTAACCTTTTTAAACTGAGGGAAAATATGCCAATAATTATTTGTTAAGGATCTCTTTGTATACCATGTTGTCAGTTCGGCCCTCCGGTTGTAATATGACCAAGCTGTGCGCTGAGCTTACTCTTGAGCATGTAACTTACAGTTGGCCATGTGAACAGTAATCTTGTCTCAAATCTCACAGCTTGGATTGCTGCTGTCATAATCGGTTTGAGTTTCATGGTTTGTTTCAATTACGACAGTATTTGCAAGATTTGTTGTGTTGAAGTGACATTCGGCATCTGTCAAGCGTTGTAAGCACACAACCGGTTTCATCGATAAAATCACATCCAGCTTTTGAGAGTTTAAACATTCATAAACATCAAAGTGTCCACTACTGAAATCGTCACCTGTGAATCTAAGATGTTTAAGAGGCATTGGCGGTTGTCCAAAGGTGTAAAATATTTGGCCATTTCGGTACACTTGAAAGCGACAACCGAACAATTCAGCGGCAGCCATCAGCTCACATGCAGAACCATAGGTGAAGGGCTTAAGCATTTCACTCTTCTAGTGCTCCTGTGTAGTATAATTATCTCCTGTACCGCCATCAGTCCACACCTTGAACTTGTCCCTGTCATTCAATACATAAGACACAATGTTCCTCCGGATATCAAGAGTGAGCCTCATATGGCTGTGCAATATGTAACAAAGAGAATGGAAAAGGCAGGTGCCATCTCCGGGCATGGAAACCACTCAGTAAGTGACAGTTCTTTGATCGATAGTGATCACCTCGATAGACATGGTAATGGGGGTTGGAATGATAAAGGAAATGGGTACCTGAGAAATGTAAAGTAAATCTAAAATACCTATACAATAACTATAATTGTAATAAACAAACAATAAAACAGCGGAGAAGCCGTGGATTAAACAAAAAGGCTGTAGTTATCAGTAGGGAGACGTGAATCCCGTGGCAAACCAAGGAAAGGAATGTAGAGATTGGAGCGACGGACGGTCTTATATAGGCAGGCAGCCAACAACGTGGGAGGCGTTGGGATGGGGGACCCAACACCACCTCACACGGTGACCGAGCTGCAGGCTATGGACGTATATATGTACGTAAGTAGGATTCAATTAGCGTTGGGAACCCGTGTACCAAATTTCTTGAAGATGGGCCCATAAGTAACAAAGACTGTTGAAAAGTTCAATATGGCAGCCGACAGTGGCATCATACCACCAAAATAAGTACCAAATTTCAGCCTTCTACCTACACGGGAAGTTGGAGAATTAGTGACGGAAAGTTCAATATGGCGGCTGACAGTGGCGTCATACCACCGAAATAAGTATGTACATTGGTTTCGGTTAGCGTAGGGAAGCCGCCTACCAAATTTCGTGAAGATGGGGCCATGAATAAGAAAGTTCAATATGGCGGCCGTTGTTGACCGTTATGACCGTTACGCATAGAATTTCGAAATGAAACCTGCTTAACTTTTGTAAGTAAGCTGTAAGGAATGGGCCTGCCAAATTTCAGCCTTCTACCTACACGGGAAGTTGGAGAATTAGTGACGTTTGGAAAATTCAATATGGCGGCCGACAGTGGCGTCATACCACCGAAATAAGTACGTACATCGGTTTTGGTTAGCGCAGGGAAGCCACCTACCAAATTTCGTGAAGATGGGGTCAGCCTTCTACCTACACGGGAAGTTGGAAAATTGGTGACGTTGGAAAGTTCAATATGGCGGCCGACAGTGGCGTCATACCATCGAAATAAGTAAGTACATTGGTTTCGTTTAGTGCAGGGAAGCCACCTACCAAATTTCGTGAAGATGGGGCCATAAATAAGAAAGTTCAACATGGCGGACGTTGTCGACCGTTATCGACCGTTATGACCGTTACGTGTAGAATTTCGAAATGAAACCTGCTTAACTTTTGTAAGTGAGCTGTAAGGAATAAGCCTGCCAAATTTCAGCCTTCTACCTACACGGGAAGTTGGAGAATTAGTGATGAGTGAGTGAGTGAGTGAGTGAGCGAGCGAGCGAGTCAGTCAGTCAGTCAGTCAGTCAGTCAGTCAGTCAGTCAGTCAGTCAGTGCTTTGCCTTTTATTAGTATAGATTGGTGGGGGGTCTGGAGTACTGTGTGAAGTTCTGGCCTCCAGGCTACAACAAGGACATAGTAGTACTACAAAAGGTCTATAGAAGAGCAACTAGGCCCATTCCTGGGTTACAGGGGATGAGTTATGAGGAAAGTTTAAAGGAGCTGAGCCTATACAGTTTAAGGAAAAGAAAAATAACAGGAGACATGACTGAAGTGTTTAAAATTATAAAAGGAATTAGTACAGTTGATTGAGACTGTTATTTTAAAATGAGTTCATCAGGAACACAGTTGGATACTTATTAAGGGTAAATTTCACACAGTTTTTGTTCACTCACAGAAACTCTGACACTGGGAAAAAGTTACTAAGTAGTGTGGTAGACAGCAGGGCATTAGGGATTTTCAAATCTCCAGTTAATGTTATTTTGTAGGAGTTAAGTGGATAGGACTGGTGAGCTTGTTGGACTGAATGGCCTGTCCTGTGTTTTTTTTCTGAATGTTCTAAAAAGGAAATATAGGAGACAAAAGCACCTAAAACGACTACAGACTTATTTGCCTGATAGACTTGAGAAAGAATGAGTCATGTTTGTGGGTTCACTCCCTGGCTGCTCAGGTGGCTGAGACCTGTCCTGGGAGGTGCAACAACCTGGAGAAGCTGTCAGAAAAGCAGCACTGCGAGCAGCCCTATGGGGGCGGCACTGACGCGGTACTTCAAGAGTGATTTGATCATATCTCCTGGTCACTAAAGCCAATCGGTCTAAATGGGTGGCTGCCACTTTGTGAATTCTTTCCTGTGGGGCTGAAAAGTTTCTGGGGAGAAAGATGAGCAGTGGAATAAATTGCTCAGCTATTTCCCTTTTAAAATGCCTGAATATTACAACAATGTTTTGGTTTTATTTTTTTTTCCTTCTTAAAATGACATGGATGTCAGTCAGTCAGACAGTCATCTTCCATCCATCCATCCATTATCCAACCCGCTATATCCTAACTACAGGGTCACTGTGGTCTGCCAGAGCCAGTCCCAGCCAACACAGGGAGCAAGGCAGGAGCAAATCCCAGGCAGGGCGCCAACCCACCCCAGGGCGCTCACACACACCCACACACCAAGCATACACTAGGGACAATTTAGGATCGCCAATGTGCCAAACCTGCATGTCTTTTGACTGTGGGAGGAAACCGGAGTGCCAGGAGGAAACCCACGCAGACACGGGGAGAACATGCAAACTCCACACAGGGAGGACCCGGGAAGAGAACCCGGGTCTCTTAACTACGAGGCAGCAGCGCTACCACTGTTGCCACCCGACATGGATGTGTTGTTTTGCAATATGCATTTAATCTCAAGATGCAGATCAATACTCAGTAACATTTTGGGCTTGAATAATGGATATCTTTGGTAAGTTCTAAGACCTTTCATCACATTGGGACTCTTCAATGACACCTTCAGTATTAAGCCAAGAGAATCTGTGATCTCTGCCTCCTGGCAAAGAACAACAATTACCCCTGTGCCAAAGACAAAAAAAGTGGATTGTCTGAATGACTACAAAGCAGTGGCCCTCACTCCAATTTTGATGAAGTGCTTTGAGAGACTGGTTGTTGGAACACTTTAAAAAGATTACTCCAGAAAGTAATTGTCCCCTCCCATGAGTATATTTCCACAATCAGTCCACAGAAGATGTCTTATCACTTGCCCTTCATACCATCCTGGAACATCTGGATAATACAAACTGTTATGCCAGAGTCTTGTTTGAAGACTATAACTCAACATTTAATAATGCTGTACCAGCAAAGCCGACCATCACACTCCTCAATTAATACTTAGAGCCTCTCTCAAGAACTAGAGTTAGGACTTATTACTAAACAGACTTCAGCATGAGTGCATTTCCTGTATCACATCCTACGCGGTGAACCTCAACAGGGTTGTGTGCTAAGCCCTTTTTCTACATTCCTTGCACCTTGACACAGCTTCAACTGTCATTAAATTTTTATGATGACACCGCCATCATAGACCTGATCACCAACAATGATGAGATTACAGAGAAGTCTATCTGCTGACTCAGTGGTTCCGGGACAGCAATCTGACTCTTAATGTTAGCAAAACTAAGGAGCTGGTCAAAGATTTTATGAAACAGAAGGCAGACTGCATTGGAGTACATGCTGTTTAGAGGGTCAGCAGTTTTAATTTTCTTGGAGTGACCATCATGGATGAAACGAGGTGGACACAACATATTTTGGCTCTTATCAAAAAGACTCACAAACCACTACTTCCTTGGATGTCTGAAGGTAGTTCACATTTCTCTGTCTATTCTCATGGACCTCTACAGGTGCAGAGTGGAGTTCATCTTCACTGGCTATATAGGCTGTACGTCAAAATAACAAATACTGTTTGCAGTGCCACCCCTAGTCAAACTGGGGCCTTATACGGACTCTTCTTGTCCCATCAAAACTCCCCCACAGCTCCCTGAATTCACTACTTTAGTATTTTTTAAAACAGCTTTAATTTGAACTATAAATATATAACTAAATAATAAATAAACAAAAAAGCACACATCAACAACGTAGCTACAACTTTTTGATTTGTTTCCTTTATAAATGAAGGCCTAATTAGCAATACACTACTACTACTACTAATGATGATGATCAATGTGCTGTTACTCTTTGTTACTTGATATAGCTGGAGTATCACTTGTGACACGTAATACAACCACAAAAGCAATTTAAATACAGCTAGTACTACAAGTACTTCTAGTAATAAAGATAATAATATGAAATACAACTACTAATAATAATGATAAAATAAAAACTACTAATACTGCTGCAGAATGTGCTTAATACACTTGTTTAATGTAGTAAATAAGGGGTAAAAATGAAGCTGATGAAAAAATGAACCTGTGAATGTATCACCTACACTTATGGATTCATCAAAACTTCATTTTGTCTGTCAAATGACAGCAGATAACAATAATGCATTAACTAAACAGTAGTGATAGCTACCAATAAAACAAATCATTAACTGAGGTTAATCTGAGCTCATTGCTCTTGTTGTATATCAAAGTTGCTTGCCTGGTGCTTTTATACAATTCAGCCAAACGCTAATTATTTAGTGGAAGAGTGTTGGTGACATTTACACATGTCTTCAATACAACAACACTCAGAGCACATCATATGTTGACGAATATTAACAGTGAGTCAATATGGCAGTAATAAATAATCTTCACCCATGTGTCAGTTAGGTCCTATAACATCAGATAATACTGGTTAAACACTCGATATCAAAACTATTAGATAAAATGCTACTCCATTGTTCCAGTACACTGCTTGCTTTAGTGCAATGCAATTGATGTAATGTTTGCTAGCTTACTGTAAATTGGGCAAATGTAGATTTCAAAACACAACTGCAAGAGCAGCACAAGCTGGTTTTTTTTTCAGGTATTTGTTTTTTGCCATCTCTATGCTTGTTAATAGAAAATTGCTGTGGCTGACAAAGTTAATTTGTAGATTCATGAATCTGCTATAACCCCCAATAGAGTCAAATTGCTTTACATCAAATTTCATTGATGTTGTGCGATACGCCTGGTTACACTAAAGTAAAATTAGGGTCATGGTAAGAGTTATCTGTCTCAAGTCACGTAAACCAAGCAACAGAAATCTAACTGGCTCTCCATTGGATCTCCTGTATAGTGGAGGTCTGCAAACCCCCACCAGGCCCCCCACATTACTCCTCTAATCACAGGCCCCTTGCACACTGCATGATCTGCGTATAGGAAGAGGTGACTCAGACTGTATGTGTTTTTGATTAATAATATTGCAATTTATGTGTGAGGTGTTTCGGTTGATATTGTGTCACTATTCCAAGAAGACATGCATTGTACTTTGTTTACATGGCAACAAACCTGGACTTGAACTGCTTTTACAGGCCTGTTTTCGAAGTAAGACTGTTATGTTAGATGTGACATAAAATAAGAACTCTGTATACAATCCATTACCTACTGCTGAAACTTTGAGCTTTAAACACAACAATGACTGAGTGTATCATGCGTAATAAGTTATAAATGATCATCCATTCTGTTTTAAAGTCACTTAACTAGGTAGGAAACTAAAAGCAAAGCTGCTGCAGTGTGTCAGTCTGTCACAGAGCACACACGGTCTCACAGGGACAGGTTAGAGTTAATCTTACATGCACAGGCTTATTATGTGGGAGGAGACACAGGGAGAACATAAAGGCTCCACACAGAGAGACAATCTGGGGCAGAACTCAAACCCAGTCATCTGGAGCTGTGACAAAAACGATCACTAGCTTCTGTTCAATTATTTTTTATAACATTTCCATTTATAAACCCAGTGTAGAATAACCTAATAAAGATTAAACCAATAATCATAGGCAATAAAAAACATAATGCTAAATACACACAGATAGATAGATAGATAGATAGATATGTATACACAATTGTAAGCTTGGATTAAAATGTTTATAGAATTTGCTTGTGTCACACTGGCGACTCAGAAAATGTCAGGATTAAATGTCACATATTGTGGTGTTGTGGTTAAGGCTTTGCATTCAAATCCTGAGGTTGCTGGTACAAATCCCACTACTGATACTGTACGACCCTGAGCAAGTCACTTCACCTGCCTGTGCTCCAACTGGAAAAAGGAATGAAATGTAACCAATTGTATCCCAAATTAATAAACAAGAATTTATTTTACTTTATTTGTTCATCCCAGCTAAGTAAGAGTTGACCCTAAAAGATGAATCAAAGGTCTGATATCACCAACTGCATTTTTTTTTTTTCTGGGGGTGTGTATTTAGTAAAACAAATAAATACGTTATCAGCAGTAATTTAAAGCTGATTTGGCTGTATTTATTGTTTTGAATACTGTGTTTGAATGGCTAAGACAAAACTATTGATCTGAAACTTAGGCAGAGAATAGACAAACATAGTATGAAGGATAAGAAGATGTGTATTATGACATTTTCATTAGGCTGGGTTTCCATGAGATCAGTGCACCACAAGTACTCCACTCATTGGTGGCAAATACAAATGTGCATGTTTCAGGGTAAGTGGGCTTCACAATGTTTCCTTTGGTTTGGAAGAAGCTTGACAAACCTCAATCGGTGTACAGTGTGAGCTGTAAGTACTGATTAGTCTGCCTTACATAACATTCTGAATGCTGTTTAATAAAATTGCACACAAGGGGCTAAAGAGAACTGCAGGCTGTGCCTCAGAGGAGCAGAGTGAAATTTAGTAATAATAATAATAATAATAACAACAGTAACAGTGTAGTACTTTCTAAATGGTGACATTGCACCCAGATATCTCAATGGACAATAATCCCCGGTTGCAAACTCCCAAATGTCCAGGGTCAGTTAGATCATTGACTAATCAAGTAAATTTAAACTTAAAACTATTTATAGGACAAATGAGCATTTTACTGTGGCCAAACTGTTTAAGTGAAATGGGAGCATGCTGCATATTATATTGATAGTCAATATATTTATTTTTGTACAGTACGGGCTCCAACAAGTTTCCAGGTATAATTCGAAGTTACATATTGCCCTTAATATTTAATACTACATATTAGTCTAAATGCACAGTAAAACAAGTATTACATCAAACCTCTTGCCATCCATTTTCCAACACAGGGTCATGGGGGTCTGCTGGAGCCAATCCCAACCAACACAGGGCAGGAATCCAATCCCGGGCAGGGTGCCAACCCACCGCAGGACACGCACACAAACACCAATGTAGAATCGCCAATCCACCTAAGCTGCATGTCTTTGGACTGTGGGAGGAAACCGGTGCAAACACGGGGTGAACATGCAAACTCCATGCCGGGAGGACCCGGGAAGCGAACCCGGGACTCCTAACTGCGAGGCAGCAGCGCTACCACTGGGCCACCATGCCGCCCACCTCTTGCCATATACTGTATTAAGAATGAAGTGTCAGCATTGTCAGTGCATCAATGACACTGGCAAGTAATGTTGGCAAACATACAGTATGCCAACATGTTCACAGCAAATGAAACTTAAGATCTGCCATAACAAAATACTAAAACTGATTTCTTCCTCGCCCCTGTGGCATTGTGGCCCTGCATTTTGCAGCTCCGTGTCTCTCTCCAGGTTGTCTGGATCTGCTGCCTCAGACTGAGTTCACCTCTCCAGCTTCCTTCCAGGCCATCAGAAGCTCTCGCCCACCTGGACACTGGGTTCACTGCAGGGTTCATTCACTGGGGCAATCCACAAATGCCCATACTCCTGCCTGGCATGCTTTTGGAAAGTGGAAGGAAAACTAAAGTACATCGAAAAAAAAAATGCATACACGCACACTGACATCTGGTAGAATACGTTGCCCAGAATCTGCACAAACCTATTTGAAAGTTGTGTAATAAAGTACTTTGCTTCTGTCCTGTATTCTTTGATTCGTTCACCTTCAAAGCAGACTACAGATGACATTCAAGTTTTCTAAAATCAAGCATTGTGGCTCCTGGCCATGGTCTACTTTTTCTGCACAAGCTTGGTGGCTGCATAGTGGCACAGTAGTTGGCAATTTCGTTTCATAATGCTGAGCTCAATTCCTGCGTTGGTGCCTGCTGATGTGCAGTTTACATATTTTCCCCCAGTTGCTGCTTCCTTAGATTAGTTCTCCATTTTAAATACAGGACAAATAAAAGAATAACATTTGTGATCCATGGTGCAGAAACACCAAATATCCAGATTATTGGACTGTTAAAATCCAAAAAAGCATACGCTGGGGAAACAAACACGTTTAAGAGTTTAAATCATTCTTAAAAAAATAAATGTCACCCTGTTGTGGTAGGATTGTTCTACAAGAAGAACATCCCACAGAGACAAAGCCAAATGCCAGGAAGCGATGCTATAAACACACAAACTTGAATGCATGCAAGGACATTTTATTAATGTACGTTTTGCTGCCTGACCTCACATCCTGGAACATTTCCTGCTTCATTCTGGGAACAATGAAAGTTGAAGTGCCTCGTGAGACTCTGCATGCTGTCTAGGCTCTCCATGCCAGAGAAGGTGCAAGGATTGGCAGGAAGCTCTAAATCTGGGTAGTGGGATCATAAAGAGCTGGTGGCTGCAGCTGCTTCTGCTTGAGGAAAAGTGTCATTCAGTCCCTACAGTCAATTCAATTTTAGTTTCAAACGTATTACTATAATATCACATAAAAAAGTATAAAGATGCTATATTAAAATATATATTGTGCTAATAAATATCTGAATTACATTTTTTTTATTTCATATGGTGCCTTTTTGACAGCATAGGGGGCTTTGCGGCTGCAGTAGAAGATAAGCAAATCTTTAAGAAATTGCTCAGGCAAAGAGCACTGAACAGTTGAGTGGACAGGATGAAGTAGGGACCACCAGAGCAGTTAGTGAATGTGCTCAGACAAACGGGAACGGAAAGAGTTACTGCTGGGGGTGCACATTCAATAGGCTGCTCTAGAGGGCGCTCTAAACTGCCAGTGTTAAAGGAGCAGCGGTCACATTACATCAACGGCAAAAAGGGGCATGCAGTGATCAATTCAGTTCACGACATCCCAGACTCAGAGTGTGACCAGCAAATACATTTATCATTAAAAAATGGTGGAGAAAACAGAGCTTTAGATATACAAAGCAGTATTGTGACGCTCCATGCATTCCCACCCATACATTTGGCTCAGACTCTGGGAATGTGGAATCGGTCCTGAACGACCAGGGTGAGGGATTAAGGTACACAAAGACAAATGTCAATGGAAAAACTATAAAAACTGTTTATTCCAATACGTGGCAAAATCACAGTCCAGTGTAATTCATTAGATAATCAATAAAAAAAGTTCATATGCAATTACTCCTTCAAAATAAGAGAAACAAAATCACATTCCGTTTCTCACTTTGTTTTCTTAAAAGCTGCTCTAGGCGAAGAAACCTCAACAATGCACAATGAAATGCTAATGACTAGTTCACCATGTCAATCCCTGACTTGGCTTCCAGTTCATTGGGTAATTCGGAGCAGGACTTCCACTTGTCAGAAGGTTACTAGAGAGGAACGCATGGGACCATCAGAGGATGATGACGATGACGTCCCCCTCTTGTAACTAAGGTGCCATTTTATATACTCACGGGATTTCTTCAGCCAATCCGAGCCGTCAATAGGTTCACACATGGCATGATCATAGCGCAGCAGGCATCAACTCAAGCACAACTCCTATAACATGAGGATATGGACTGGCTCGTCAAACTCTTTTGCTGTTCCCTCAGGTAACTTTCCGAATTTTCTCTCAGAGCCCCTTTCACTCTCTCAACTACGGCTCTATTCCAGCTGGCAGCTACCAGGTGCTCTTTATCTGCAGCAATGTAGTGATGCCAGGATGTTGGTGCTTGAGCTTACATGCCCATCCACACACACCTCACCCGTGGCACATCTCCAGTTGTTTCTTTCTGGCAAATTATTCCGCACCACCTTATTTACCAAGCACCTAACACTCTTTATAAAACGGAGGGTAAGGCTTCAAATAATTTTCACTTTAGTTAAAAATAAAGAGACTTTTCCCATAATTGTAAAGCATCAACTTCCCCTGTCATAATTAAGTATACGAAAAAGTGGCTTAATTTGTCAGGCATCATTACAGACGTGGCATCAGACATCATTTCATACATAGAGTCGTCCGATTTACATAATCCAGCTGCTCGCGCTGCTTCTTGAAAGGTACTGTACGTATTTTCATCTATAGTTAGAATATCTCTATACGACGTTGCTCCTTTTGATTCTCGTAATAACAGTTTTAAATGAAAGCGTTCGCTATCTTTTGGTGATAAAATATTTAATCTTGCAACAATTTTGCAATTAATTTTTCTTGGATTCCATATTCCTTTTTGTTTTTGCCAAGTGTAATGTTGAGGAATTTGCGCATATGCAAATTTACGTCTTTTTTATTTAGATCGAAATAAGCTAATAATTTAGTTTTTTTTTTGTTTGTGCTACTTGTAAAGCATCTGCTTCTTCGCCTTCTTTAAATTGAACCATATTTTGAATCGGTAATAATTCTACAGAATGACTTCGACCGTGCATTGGTAATTCCATTAAATGCCATCCGCTTTCCATTGCACTAACGTATCGAGCATGTAAGTAGGCTTGAACTTCGTCCTGTGCTTGTTCTTTTGATAACGTTACGCGTACTCTATCGTGCCCTTTACGAATGTACTTGTAGATGTACTTAATACTCATCACTGATGCACAATACTCGACATTAATATGGCAATCGAATCTTTTTAGCAAATACAGGTTATATGGTACAATCATTGAATTATCGATCATCACAATTTTTCCATCTTACTTTCCGTGATAAGTGTGTTGTTCGTGACGATTATCTCTTCGGCGATAACCTGGAAAGCCAGCCTTAGTCATATCTGTTGTTTGAACGAAAGCTTTTGGGAATTTTTTTAAACACTTTTTTTCTTTCGAGTCCCAACATGCTGAATCTTTTAAATGAGGTCAGTGAGACATGTGTTTAATGACTTTGTACCATAATTCAGGATTGTTTTCTCAGTTTGGAATTTCAGCACAGACAAAACGATCTACATCACCAGCAGTTAATAATTTTTTTGTAAAGTAACCAATACATTCATATGAGGTAAACCTCGTTTTTGAAATTCGATTGTGTAAATGTATGCTCGGATTTTCCCGAACACCTTTTCGAGTTCTTTCAATAAAATTAAGATTTTCTGATAAAACAATCTACTCACGAAAGTCGGAATATCCAGCGCCGATGTATCTGGTGGCATTGTTTTCAAGAATCTCCGTATTTCTGGACATTGTGGATTGCACGTCATCGTAATAAATACATTTGGAAGACCGATAGTTCTGGATATTGCCATTGCATCATGATATAACTGCTGCAATGCTCTTGGACTACCTTGATATGAGGATGGTAATATTACTGCTTTACCTATTTTGAATTTGTCTGAACTATTGATAATTGAATTTTGAACGTGATCAATTAGTCCTTGCATATGTTCCGTTCTAAGTTTTGCTTGATTCGACTTAATAAAGAAAAGACGATTAGCTTCGACTTTCCGATACGCATTAATAATGTAGTGCTGCGAAAGACGTTGAGATGACAGAAGTGGGTTAAATGCATTGGAACGTATCGATAATTTTGCCCCGAAATATTGTGCTGGTGTTATTCGTTTTTCTGAATTCGCGTGTTTCATATTGTATGACCATCCTGTTTCTCCATCTGGTAAAAGCAAGGGAAAGAGTAATAGATCGGAATAGGGTGAATTATTAGACAGAAATGTAGATTCATGTTCTGCTTTTGGATAAACACGAATATCTACTCTGTTTTTGATATTTCCGTCTTTCGAAACTGTTATCGCTAATAACTCGTCACATGTTATATATGCGTGCGTGATCTTTTTGATTCATATAGAAATCCAAGAAAACTTCTTTGTTCGTGTTTTTCAGATAGATTTCTTGTAAACTGCGATACTTTTGGACGTATGGATTTGTATCCATTATTGGCTGTATAATTTCTAATACGTCCGATCGTTTAACTCTTTCGATTCTATGTTGTATCGCTTCTCCGTGATCATAAATATACACCTGCCCGAATTGTGGTTTCTTCGAAATTAAACTTGTTGTTGCTTTAAATTTTGCTGGACCACAGATTTTCATAGCGTATGGTCCATTCTTGTGTGAATCTACGTTTTGCGCATTGAATGATGCAAATGCGAAAAGATTAGTGTAGACTCGAATATTTTGCCTGTAGTGTTTGTGGATTTCACTTTCCCAAACAGCAAATCTTTTAGTTCTCATGGATACGCCTCGTCATTGTGTATAAACACAACTTTTCCCTGATGGCAACACGAATTAGACGATGTACAAATCTCTGTCTTGAACTTCAAAGCCTTACAATATTTACATACTTCTGACATATCACCAATGTCTATATATTCGATCTTTATTCGCCTTTCCGTTATTTCTCCGAGTAATATTTTCTCTTTGTTTGCGCTAATGCGATCTTTACTTTGTTTGTTTTGACACTTTCGTATTTTTCTGTTTTCATATTCTGTATCTTGCTTTGCATGTGTTTCGCGCCTACGTTTTTTTTTTTTGCGTCTTTTGAATTCCATTGTTTTCATTACCTCTCACCTGCTCTGCATGCGTTTGTCCCCCTTGTTCTTTAAACTGTTTATGACAATTTAATCTTTTTGTCTTTTATTTCTGACCTCGCTTTGTGCTGCTTTTTTCAATGACATCTGGTCCTTTATTAATTTTTTTCCTTTTTTTCGAGTACAATTTTCCGTTTGTTTGGGCCACTGCGATGTTTACTTTCTTTTTTTTTGATACTTTCTAATTTTTCTACCTTCATATTCCTTACGTTTCTCTGTATTGTTATCGCGCCAACGTTTTTTTTAGCCTTTCGATTTCCACTTCTTTCATAATCTCTAACCTGCTCTGACTGTGTTTCTCGCCAGCGTTTTTGAACGTTTTTATTTAGTTCTACTTTGTCTTTTACTCTTTGTCTTTTAATTCTGAGCCCGATTGGACGTGCTTTTTTCAGTTCCACTTGTTCCGGGCTGATTATTACTTTCCTTATTGTGTGTATTTGCACCTAGATTATTCTTTTTCTTTTTTGCATTTTTTTCTGTCCAACGCTTTTGAGTCTCTTTTCTCCGCGCTGCTCTTTGTTCTTCATTTAGTCTCCGACGTTTCATTTACTGTATAACGTATTGTCCTTATACATTTTATATGTGCTGAAAGCCCTGTTCTGTGTGTGCTCAAAGCCAAAACACGTCCGATGGTTTTTCTCTTCATATTCTTTGATATCGCTTGTAAGTATGGCGTGTCTTGCAAGAATATCATGTTCTCCGTCCCCGCGAGACGTTTCTGGGTCAAACTCTTGGCACAAAGTCTGATGTTTAAAGCGATTCTCTTACGTCTCGCGGCTCGTTTAATTATCTTTCGTGATCTTAACGTGAACATCACGTATCGTCTCCTAGTAATTGCCAGCCAGCAGATTTTTTTTATATATATATATATATATATAGATATAAATATATAGAGAGATTTTTTATATATATATATATATCCCTGCTCGCTTCGCTACGCACTAGCCACTTTGAGGTTCAGCCGCTCGCGCATGGTGATGAGGATGTACAATTTAAATAGATTGTTATTTTCATGGGAATTGTTACTTATGTATAATAGAACTAACTATTTTACATTAGAACAAGTAATTAACCATATTAAAAAATAGTAAAACGTAATAAGTTGAAAGTAAATTATGTTGAGAACAACACCACCGCCTGGCAGCACCTGGAAATTGGAGTTATGGCAGGCTGTACTATTTCCCCTCTGGCATTTATCATGGCAATAGAGATGGTCATTAAGAGTGGCCTTCGTCTTCCTCCCATTAGAGCTTACATAGATGACATGACCATCATTACAACAACAAAGCCATGTACTAGGCGATTGCTACAGAAGCTCCAGGAAAACATCCAGTGGGCAAGAATGGAGTTCAAGCCAAGCAAATCTCACAGCATCTCCATCATAAAAGGAAAACTGACAGCTGAGCGGTTCAATATCAGTGGAGAACCAATTCCAACAGTCTTAGAGAAGCCCATCAAGAGCCTCGGGCGGTGGTATAATGCAGACCTCAATGACACCCGGCAACTTGAACAAATACGGCATGACATGGCTATTCCTAGCTTGGTCGAGGAGTTAAACTGCGCAAAGGTGAGGCTGGACATGTCACTCATGGACTCCCAGGATCCCATAGTGAGAGGCACTGCTCCTACCCTAGCAACAGGGAGGAAGTGGACCCCAGCCGCAGCTGTGCTACAAGCCAAATCTGCTCTTCTCCATCGTGACGTAGTGGGCCACGTCCAACAGGGCAGAGGAGGCTTTGGTCTTGGAGCGGTAACACCTCTCTGGCAACAGGCATCTGCAACCGAACATCGAAACATGGTGGAGGAGGAGGTGCGTCGACAGGAGGAAGCAGCCAGACGTGCCAGAGCTGTAGCGCAGGCCAAGCAGGGCCGCTGGATGAAGTGGGAGGGTGTTGAAAAGAGGAACCTCACATGGAGTGAACTCTGGGGAATGGAGTCCAACAGGCCGAGCTTTATCATCCGAGCCACATATGATGTGCTGCCTTCCCCCATAAATCTGCAGCTGTTGTTTGGAAAGGACCCATCTTGCCCCCTGTGTACAGTCCCAGCAACACTCAAGCTCATCCTGGTTGGTTGTAGGACTACCCTCACTCAAGGCAGATACACATGGAGACTGTGACAGGTTAGGGCTCTCTCGCTCCCTTGAACCCTCAGACCACTCGTCAGACACCAGGTAAAAGTCCAAATAATTATTATTTTTTATAATAATAAGTGCACAAAGCACCCTCCACTTCCAAATACTCCAATAAACAAATCCTCCAATCTCCCAGACGCTTACCACCCTGCCTCCCAACTCAGCTCGTCCGTCTGGGATTTCCCAAAGTCCTTTACAGTCCTTGACCCGGAAGCGTTTGTCCCTCAGTCCATGTGACTTTCTATCACTTCCGGGTCAGGTAAAAACTCCTTTTCTTCATCCTGGAAGCACGTCATTTCTTCTGTCCATGTGACTGGGACGTACTTCCGGGGTGTAGGGAAAATAGTCCCTGGGCCTCCCTGCAGCGACTCCTGGCGGCCCCCATGGTATCCAGCAGGGCTGTGCATTAAAAGTTCACTGTCCATAATTCCCTGCTGGCATTCGGGGCACCTCTATGCTGCAAGGAGGGCTCCATCTGGCGGCCTGGGAGTATTGGCCGGGGTACATGGCCGGCCATATCTCACAAGACACAACCAGGTCCTCAGGTGCCTAGCTGAGAAAGTCGAGTGCAAGAGGGAATCCATCAATGCCCAACCTTTCACTAACCAGGAGGTGCGCCAGTACCCACCAGCATTTGTCCGGGAGAGGGACAAGCAGAGGACTAGCCCTTCAACCCCGGATCTGGGACCGCTGAAGGTAGCCAGGGATTGGCAGATGCAAGCTGACTTGGATCAGAGGCTCATCTTCCCTACAGAGATTGTAACAACTACTCTGTGACCAGACCTCGCCCTTTGGTTTAACTGCTGAAAACTTGCTTACGTCATCGAGCTGACGGTACTGTGGGAGGATGCCATTGAGAAAGCCTTTGAATGTAAGAAGCTGTGGTATGCCAACTTAGCAGCTGAGGCGGAGGACAGAGGCTGGAAGATCAAGGTGGGTCCAGTGGAGGTGGGTTGTAGGGGCTTTGTGGCCAGTACAACAGTGAAGCTCCTTAGAGAGGTTGGAGTCAGGGGACAGGCCCACCGACAGGTTATCAGAGAATTGGCTAACACTGCTGAGAGGACCAGTCACTGGCTATGGCTGAAGAGGGATGATATCACTTGGGCAGCTAAGGCGATCAGCTAAACGCGAGACACACGCCCAGGCTTGATCAACCTGTGGTGGGCCTGCCTCAGCAGAGGGTATCTTGTGATAAATGGCCGAAACACCCTGTGAAGTTGAGGCACACAACTGACGATGTGTCCTGCTGGTAAAGCCTCCTGGCTGCCATCCCTCATAGCAGCCATCCCTCAAGATTTCCCCCCCATTAGGAGCGATGCAAATATCAGTGATTGTAACATCTAATCCTTTCATTGAATCATGTTGCGTTAGAGGTATTCGTTGTGTTATATGATTTTGTTCTCTTTGGATTTGAAATTAGCATGCAAATAATTTTTAAGCTTACATTCTTACTGTAAAACTGCAGCAAAAACAATATTTTTATTTAAATTTCTGTCAATATCGCATTAAATTTTGATTCTCTGTTTGGACTTACATTGTGACAACGCAACGTATAACTGCCGGTGAGTGAATTTCATTTCTTTCTCTCCAATAAATAAAAGGACTTTTTTGAATGTTTGTCTCTGAGATTTGTTAATTGTCTTTGCAAAGGCTATTCTAATGAGAAACTGTTGACGTTTTAATACGAATGACATATCAAGATCTCCTTTGTTGTCTAATGTTATCCCCTTAAGATATACTACATTACCTTTCTTGGATACATCCTTCTTTCAACAGTAATTCATGTGGAGGAAGACCGGACAGTGTTAACAGTTATAGATATTCTTCGAGATATTGTAAGTTGATGTTTTCATCTTCTGCACGATCACCACCCACTGTTTCAGCATAGTCTATTCATATGCATTTAACCAATTTGCCGTGTAACCGATCAACATTTTTGGCATTAATTCATTTGACTTCATAGTTTCTCTGTGCTAGGATTGCTGGTGTATTAATTTCTTCTGTTGATAACTCTTCGGGATGAAATTCTTCAATAAGATTTAGATGTAATAAGTCTTCATTTATTGGGAACTTAAAGTGAGAAAAAGGTAAACATTTATAAGAACTAAGAGAGCAGAAACTGTGTCTGTCAAAAGCATTCACATGAATGAGAGGTGAGAGGGCCGTGTGTGTGGTTCAATATGGTTGAGAGGAGGGCATGACTTGAAAACATCTCATGGCCAAAGTCTTGACTCGCGGGACTTGAAATTATCTCTTTGAAAAAGTCTCATCTCACGATTTCCTTTTATTATATAATATTATATTATAAACGCTTGCAGTGTTTGGAGGCATTGTCTGATTCATTGTTGTAAGAGAAGACTGGGGCACATGGCAGGAAACAGTCCTAAGTGAAGCTCACTCGTGCACACAGAAGCAAGTTACAAATTCCCCCCCAATTAACCCAATATCCATATCTTTGGAGATATGGGAGGAACACCCATACAAACACAGGAAGAACATGCAACACATAGGTGGCAACGAGAATCCAACCCTAAATGCAGGATCCATGAGGCAGCAGCACCAACCCCTGCTCCACCATGCTGTCTTATTTTATCCAATTAGAATTAAAGATAAAGCACTATTCATTATAAACACAGCTACATACATCAACACATTTACTTGGGCTTGGGGAACAAGAGTCTATCCTGGCATCACTGGACCCATGACAGCAACCAATCAGTTAAACAGTCACTCAGAGTGACCAGTTAACCTAATGTGCCCATCTGAGATGCCAGGGGAAATCTGGTAAATAAGGGATTTAAAAATACAGACAATAAGAGCATTCAGCAATGCTGCCCAGTTCGGACTGCTAGTTATAGAGAGTGGAGGTCCAACAGCTGGAGACGATATGTCAGAAAAGAACCAGCTACTCCAACTCAGCACCAGGACAGAGCTCTGCACGTCCCTATGTGTTTACAGGCATCATGAATATAAAAGGAAAAGCAGCATCACACTCTCCAAGAATCTACTAGACAAACTGTGTAGGTCACCACATCTTGGCAGATGTTGTTGATGTGTGTGCTGTAATGAACCACAGCACTTTTACTTCAGCTCATCGAGTAAGGGGACTCCATGTTGAATAATGAGGGTCTGCTTTGAGAGTTCTTTATTCTTAACAAGTGCTCTGTCCTGTAAATTTCATCAATCACACGAGATGTAGGCCAGAATAAGTGAAACGTTACTTGACATGACACTGAAGGTTAAAGCTCATTGTTACCTGGTTGATGGGTGACAATAGCAACCCCATTTTTATCACTCCATGTGCTGCTCCTTGTGTCAAGATAGGCTGCTAATCAGTTTTAAAAGTTGAGTTGTTATGATCAGCAAGCAGAATTGGGCAGGACATTCCAGTATACAAGTCAAGATTTTCTGGAAAGCTTTGATGTAACTGTGTGCTGAACTACATCAGTATAACACAGATTGTCTATTTATGTTGGCAAAATGGTATGGTCATTATTGTCATGTGTACGGCAGGGACGTGTGGTCAGGGGAGGCCATCATGAAAAGTAAAAAAAAAATGATAACATAAAATACATTTTTTCACTGGTCTGTGCTATAAATTGTTTTCTGTATGATTCCAATAATTTGGATCATTTTTATAGTCAAAATCAAATACAGGGGAGAAATGCAAGGTGTGGACTGCGCTCTCCCTCACACACTGAGCTGATGCGTGTGATTGGCGCGTGCCTGTTGCTGTCTCTCTGCAATGTAATGTTTGCAGACTCGTTTATTATACACCCTGACTTTCCACAGTCTGGCTAATATCTTTAATGAATGTGTGTAACATATTTAGTCTTGCTGATCGGATGCAAAACTGCAGTGAAAAGGCACAAGGTGAGGTAGACAGTACCGCGACGCACTGAAGGGGGCGCATGTTAGCCCAATAGGTGCTCGTTGGTGCTGTTCTTCTACACAGACACGCCAATAAGTTAGTGAAATCCGAAAGTCAAGTGCACTGCAGCAGTCCATTTATTTTTATTTTTTTTTTTGACTGACTGCCAAAATGGAAGATTAAGACTTTTAAAACTACAGCAAAATAAATAGGACTTTAATAAGAAAGTGATGGAGATTATCTTGGAGAAGGACAGGCACATGGAGTTCATTTACAAATAAAGGTAAGACAATAAACGGGTTTCAATTTTATAAAAAATGGGATGGGACTAAAAAAAAATAATTGAATATTTAAAAACTAAATTTTAACCTTAAATAAAATATTCTTTTGTTTTTCTTCTTATCCTTTTGTTGAGCAGTCTGTATTAAAATTGATTAAAGCATCAGAATTAAAAGCTTTTAAAAACAACTAAATATTTCAATAAAGGTCAAATTTGAAATCCGTTTTTGTTTGTACACCACTCTATACTTTCAATTGTATTGAATGAATATGAATTGTGGAATTGCAACTGCAAATTTAGAACACATGGAGAGTGCAGAGCAAATGCGCTCTCTTGCCGCTATAAATGTAACGTTCTCTCTCAGCCAAATATGTGCCTTACCTATATGTACGTATTGAATGCTGATGACATATGAAACATAACCCGCAGTCAGTGTGCATGCTGCCTATTAAATAGTAAATAAGCTGCTCTTTTTGCTTCATATATTTGTAAATTTGACTCTGAAGGAGTCCGTGCCTCACCAGCCATAAACCTCACCGCACGTCACTGGCGTACGGAGTGCTGTAAAATTCTTACTTGCCTGTGCTAAAACATGCCCCATGTCACCCACTGCTCACCAGTACCACGATTTACGAGTTTAACTACTTTACCTGAAAACATGTCTTCCTTACTTCAAAGTGCCTAACCACGAAACTTTAGTCTTTCTCATCTGCAAAATCTCAGAGCACATTTGTCCTTAGCAATGCAAGTAAAGATAATGACATCAAAACTTTGATATAATATGTTGTAGAAACCCTTGGGCTCCGACTTGAGAGAGAATAGCTGGAGAAGCCAGCTAGAAGGCGGACCCGTGAGCAGCAGGTGGGGAGGTGTGGGGGCAGACACAGCACTTCGCGCTCACGCCAGTTATTTCTCTTAAATATAGGAGCTCATAGGCTCAGATGTGGACTTTGGCTCAGTGCGCAGAGAGCTGGGGGACAGTGCAGCATACGGGTGGCCTCTGACCCCGGGTGAAGCAGAGCTGGCCGACACACGTGAGTGGACAAAGGCACAATGCCGCTGATGGCACGTGTGTCCACTTTAGCGCAGAGTAACATGGTGGAAGATGGTGCTGAAAATGCCAAATGCCAAACAGTCCATTTTAGGGCCAGCAACTCCATCACTTGCACCCGCGGGACTTTACGATATGATCTCGTAAAAATCAAGCAAGGTAATTTCTTGTGATGGGCGGAGTGAAGTCTCACGAAGCAGCCAAACATATGAAGCAATTGTGTTCGAAATCGTGTCGAGGCTTCAAAGCATTTGACATTCACCTCTCTAGTGACATCTCCTGGCCATTTGCATTAACGCTACAGAAATTCGCTCAGTGACGTCTGTTAAACGTCTGTTTTTCACTAATATGGTCTTGCAAGGAAGAGAAGGGTTCGTCAGCAGTTTCCAATGTCTAATGTCCAAAAAAACACAACTAACGACGACAGGCGGAATGTACCACACGACAAACAAGAGCTAAAAAGCAAAAACAAAACAGGACGTCTTGGTCTTGGAATCTCTGTTCTTTTAATAAATATTACCCATTTGCATTTTCTCATTATTATTGCTCCTATTATTAGTATTATTATTAGTCCCCATCGTTTCTTGAGATCACATTTAATCAACCGTCATTTGAGGTTCCACTGCCCCAGTGTTGTAGGTGCAAAAAAAAAAAAAAAAAACCCAAAAAACAAAGTGGAAACGAGGATCCTCATCTCTCCTTAAATGTTTACTTTGTTCTTACTTATTTAAAACCGAGTAGACACAAAATAAAGGTTTTACCCTCAACATTGTCATAAAATAGGAGAGCACATTAATACTTTATATTGATAATATTTTGTGCAGCTCAAAATAAGGAGTTCACTACGAAGAAAAGATGCCGTGACAGACAAATCTGTCATATCACTGATTGTGCTGTCCTGTGGCTCGACTTATTAAGAGGGATGCATTTTGCTTTTTGTGCATAGTGCAAACCCGGGTTCAAGTCAAAAATCCAATCTAAATTTCCAAAAAAAAAAAAAATTAAAAGATGTTTATAACCTAAAATGGTAAATAATTTTGAGAGATACACAAAACATTTTGACAAAGATCACAAAATAAATCTGTTCTGAAATCATTCCCACTTCTGATTTGTGGAAGGCAGATCACATATTTACAATAATCCACTTTTTTATTCATTGCTACTTGACGCCTATGAATCCCCAGCATGATAACAACCCACTGTGGCAGATCAGGCTGATTTCACTCTGCTTGACCCCAAATTCAAAGGTGTCAGTTGGTAGCACTTCTTGGCGCAGATGCAGTCACCAGCACACTGTCACACACACTCGGGATACTCCAAGGTGAGCAATGTTAGTATTCAGTGATCCATACTCTAGGTGAAATGTACACGTAATGTAAATAAAAGCATGTTCTGCATAACTAATCACAACTGTCATTCAAACAGGATTCTCTGTGCGTTTAGCATTTGTTTGCCCAGAAGTTGATGTGCTTGCTGCTTCCTGAGCAGCTCTTCTTTTCTCCACCCTAGCGGCCCACTTCTTCTCTTTTTTCGTTGGCATCTGTTTGCGTTAAAACTGATTAAGTCAGTGTTTGTGTTGCAATTACTCAGTACGTTTTCTTTAATTTTTCACTTAAGCTGGCACTTAAGTCTTCAGTCTGCCTCAAGAATGATTTAAGATAAGTTATTGTGCGTGTTCTTGATAATCAACAAAACTCATTGTTTATTTGAAATGTTATGCTTTATATATTTTTTGGCAATACATAGTCAATTTATTCCACTTCTGAAGGTGTACATTGTCAGTATTCTCAATTGCATTTGGTCCCAGTGTAATGCGTGCCAGTGTGGTTGATAGATCGAGGGGTGGCAGATGAGTTCAAGTAATGGTACTCGCTCTGATACCCAGGCTCTTCTAAGAAATGTTCCCATCTTGTGCTTTTTCCCATTATTGCCATATTACTATTATTAATATTGAACACATATATAGAGAAAATGTGTGTTTTATTTTATGTGTATACCAGGAAGGACGGTAAAGCCTTGGATGAATCTCAGTGTTGATGATCGACAAGTGACAGCAGATGCCTACTTTGGGTAGCATGATAGGTAATGGACAGGGAAACGTTAAATGTGTCAGTGACTAAGATTGTGTAACTGGAAGATAGGTTAGGACAAAAGCTCAGTCTTTTAATAATTCTATTTATATAAATAATTTATTCTGCTGTGCTGCAGTTCAGATGACTTCTTATTTGCTGATTCTGTGCCAGCCTTTGATAAGATGCATTCACAATGCACTGATGTTGCTGGGAAAGTCAGGAGCTTTATGAAGTTTGGGCCCTGATGTGGTTATCCAGCTGCTACTTCTTGCCAGTACTTGAGTGATTTTTATGTCCACCTCCAGATAAATTTCCAAAATTTCTTTAATTTTGTTATATTAACACAGAAGTCCCAAGGCTCCCAAAAATTGCAGTTAAAGGCACTGATTTTGTTTTGAAGACAGTTGTAAATGAAGTCAATTAGTAACAAAATCTAGTCACTAAAAAAACAGAATGAAAACCTGTAGCGCTCCAGGATCGGTGATGGCCACCAGTAATTTTACTAAAACAGCCCGCAATCTAGGAGTTATCTTTGACTCTAGTATGTCATTTAAAGTGCACAATACAATTTTGTCTTAATCATGTTTCTTCCATCTTAAAAATGTTGGGAAATTAACACGCTTTCTAAATAAACAGGATTCTGAGAAATTAATTTGCATTTATTTCTAATAAGATTGACTACTGCAATGTGGTGTTCAAACTGTTCTTTATACAGCCTCCAGTTAATCCAAAATGCTGCAGCAAGAATTATTACAAGAACAGGAAAATACAAACACATTACTCCAGTTCTTAAATCCTTACACTGGCTCCCGGTTAAGTTTAGGGCAGATTTCAAAATCCTCCTTTTAACATATAAAGCAGTAAATGGCCAAGGTCCGGCTTACTTGTCTGAACTTATCATGACTTACAAACCAGAATGCACATTAAGATCTCAAGATGCCGGTCTGCTTGTGATTCCAAGGATTAATAAAATAACAGTGGGAGGTCGAGCTTTTAGTTACAGGGCCCCTAAACTGTGGAATGGTCTGCCTGCTACTATAAGAGATGCCCTTTCGGTCTCAGCTTTTAAATCCCGGCTGAAGACTCACTACTTCAGTTTAGCATATTCTGACTAGAGTTGCTGATTAACTATACAGACTGCATCTCTGTTGTTAGTCATTAGCACTAAAACATAAGTAATATGTTATAATTTGTTACTAACTCTCACCTCTCTTGTCTGTACTCAAATGTGGCACTCTGTGCCTCTGCCCACCTGCCAAGTAGTTTTGCCTGCATAAGGTAAAGTCATCCCTGATGGAGAATCACAGGAATCGTCGGGTAGAAGCGTCTTTTCATCGGGTTGGCTGACCCAGCACTGACTCAGCTGTGAAATGGCCAATAGGGGGAGGCAGCTTGATGGGCGAGGTCTCCAGGACTCTATTATGTAATATCACCCAGTGATGAATTCCGCCCTGTACTTATGATATTTCTACTGCACTATTGTATTGAGGATTACTTGCGTTCTGTGTATTGTATTGTATTAACCCCCTTCTTTTTGACACCCACTCCACGCCCAACCTACCTGGAAAGGGGTCTCTCTTTGAACTGCCTTTCCCAAGGTTTCTTGTATTTTCTTTCCCTACAAGTGTTTTTTTGGGAGTTTTTCCTTGTCTTCTCAGAGAGTCAAGGCTAGGGGGCTGTCAAAAAGGCAGGGCCTGCTAACGCCCATTGCAGCACTTCTTGTGTGATTTTGGCCTATAGAAAAATAAATTGTATTGTATTGTACTTAAGAGTGATTCTTATTACATGCTGTAACTAATAATTAAGCATGAGGTACGATATACAAAACATCAATTTTTTTCTAGGGTTAATACATTTTTCTGGAATTTATATAGGTGTAATAGAGGCTTTGAAGAACAAACAATTCAAATTTATCATTTTTCTGATATTTTGTTTAGGACATTATTTTTAATGCATCTTGAGGAATCCAGTGTCTCCGCTTCATTTCTTCATGGTCAGCTTCAATGTGTTGCTCCATTGCCATGACACAATAGCCTACTGCTTGGGGCGCAGTTGTGAAAGCCAAAAAACCTTCAAAACCGCAATCAGGTCGGCCACAGCTTGCACACTGTATGTGGGAGAAGCAAAAGAAGCCCAAAATAAGAGGGGGAAAAAAAAAAAAAAAAAATCTCCAAACTCGTCTTCAATTGATCAATTTTATTTAACCAGTAATGAATATAATATCAAGTTTTTATTTGTGTAATATCGGAGCTACAATTTATGGATTAAACAAAATCATTAAATTTTACACAACTTATAAAACTCTACATTGATATTTTTCTATTAAGGTATCTTTAATTTTTTTAAGAATTTTATTTACTTGAGTACATGTGAAACAAAGAGAGGCATTTTGGCTAAATTTCACTTAATGTAGTAATGAGTTTTTTTGTCTATGCAGAAAATTTTGAAATACTGATTAGGTTAATAACTGAATATCATAAGGTATCTCAGAGATAAAAAACGACTTTAAAGTAAGAGCAAAAATGAATACGGAAGTTACAGTTTGTCAACTGAAAAAGCTTCACTTTGTTAAACAAAACTAATTTTACTTTACCTAAAAATAAATATATGTCAAAGAAGGCTTTATATTTACAAAATGTAACATTTTTCATGACAAACTTGTTAGAGTCATGTTTTTCTTAAAATTTGTTATTACTCATACTTTGTTTATGGAATATAAATCAAAAATTCCTTTCATTTCATATCCTAAGCCACTACATTTATAGCAATGACCTACCTACTCTTGACTATTAAGATAAAATGCAACTTTAGTACCCTTAGATGTCAATTTCAGATCCACACTGGAGTCAGGTGAAGGCTTAGTGTGCAGTTTGTCTTAAAACAATACTTCTTTAAAATTAATGGTACAGTACTAGGAAAAGTGATCCAATTAAGAAAAATGATCTTACATTAACAGTATAGTCAGTTTTAAAAAAAATGGGAAAAAAACATACAGATTCAGTGTAATTATTGTGTTACAAAACCTCTTTAAATATATACACATTTATTTTGTAAGTATAACTTATTTACAGTCATTGTAATTTCCAATTAGTACAGTTTATCCTTAGTTACAACTGGATATATTTTATATTTACATTTTGTATAGTGCAAGTGCATGGTATCTTTCAGAATCAAGACGGAAGATGCTTCATAGTGTTGTTGCCTTACTACCTCAGAGTTAGTTACCCAAGTAACTGGACTTTCAAAACTCAGGTTACATTATCACTTTTGTATAATTTACATCTGTTTACAGAGTAACTTAGCCTCAGCAAATTGTAAATTTAGCATACACTGCTGACAAAAATCCAAAAAGCAATAAAAAGATACAGTTTGATGTGCAGCACATCATTCAAAAATTCACAACAGCTTTCAAGAAGAGGAACTCTATGGAAATGAGCATTAGACAAGATAAAAAAAATATAT
Source organism: Polypterus bichir lapradei (assembly GCA_026402145.1). Lineage (NCBI taxonomy): Eukaryota > Metazoa > Chordata > Cladistia > Polypteriformes > Polypteridae > Polypterus > Polypterus bichir. Next base: position 174,753,247 of record JANRMT010028174.1, on the reverse strand, counting down.
ATGATTAAAGAGAAGCCTGTATTTAGATCATTTAATTTTTGAAGGCTCCACATTTACTGGCCTTGGAAATGAACTCTTTAAGTAAACAGCCATCAAACTGCCAGAATGTCTCAGTCTGAGTGACTTCAGTCAAGTGATTGACACAAAATTTGAAGCAGAATTCTTCTAAATCCTAGAGAGAGAGCGCATTCAGTTTAATAATGTAAACAGAAAGAAAAACACATTACATATTAGACACGCTATGTTCAGAATTTTCAAAGATTTGTACACAATAACATTTTGCCTAAGTCCAAGTTTGAATTATATATATAACAATTTTACATTTGTATAAATTGCGTTATTAAGATAGGACAAGAGGCACTTTTAAACTTCTAAAAAATCAAAAGCAGTAATAAGACACTCTTTTAAACCCAGAGTATTTCTAATAATGATACAATGCAAAACCATTTATTAAAATCATTTTCATTTGAGGCAGTCTATAAAGCAGGGTCTCATATCAATGACTTGAGAAAAGTTGAGTGCAATCCTCTTCCCTTGTCTCAAATCATTTCTACAACTCTATTCTATCAGAAAACCTTCAGTCAGTCTCTTATTCTGTGACTTCAGCACTCATTTCTGCTACTTTAAATGAAATCACTAATCATTACCAGTTAGTCACTAAAACACCTACAATCCATTTGCTAAACCTAATCAAGTTTTCAATTTATTATTTTCCACATCGTATGGTACAAAATTAGTTGGTTGTGTCTGTTAAGTCTATTCTTTAGGATCGTAAAATTGCATAACTATGCACTTAATTAAGGCAAATGGTTGACAACTGAAGAGTTATATCCATTAATCTATCTATCCATCTATCCATCCATCCATTATCCAACCCGCTATATCCTAACTACAGGGGGTCCATTAATCTAGGACAGTAAAAATATTCTTATGGTAAAAATACAAGTTCGAATACAAAAAAATGCATGTTTTTGTAAACAGAATAATCCTGTGAAGTGTATGAAAATTACTTGGAATTTCTCAGACCACAATGCTACTACCATTTAGAGGTATTGTATTTGAAATTTAATAGGTTGTAGATCTGTAGTACTGGTGTGTTGTACCGTGTTAGCCATTATGAATGTAGTAAGAAGTCAAGCAAAATGAGACCTTTTATTGGCTAACTAAAAAGATTACAATATGCAAGCTTTTGAGGCAACTCAGGCCCCTTCTTCAGGTAAGATGTAACAGGTTGTAGATCAAATGGAGCATGACTACATCTTCAGATAATTTCATCTACATAGTATGTATGTATTGAAAAACCTCTGCAACCATCTTCATGACCATTTGGAAATAAAACAAATACCTCTGCCTCATAGCGGACTGCAGCTGAGAGCAATGAAAAGGCGTTTTCAACCGTGATTCCCCTTTTAATGATCCGCTGACATAATTTCTTTAGCCTATTCTCACAGTATGATGTTGCCAGGTCCAGTAAGCCTGTGAATTACAGTGATGAATTATTAAATTGGCACTAGACCAACAAAAAATACTGAAAGTTAAATATTAAAAAAACATCAACGTCATATTGCTGTTTAGAGTACTGCTCTCCCCCTCTTTTCATTGTACGTAGGAAGTACTTTTCACAAAAAAGATGCTGAATAATACTGGGAAAAAATATTATAATTATAAAAGCAAACATAAATAAGGAACAGCTAGTAATGACATATAAATACTAAACAGTTAAAAAATGCTAAAAGGAAAAGGTAAGTTAGAACCTCTGTGCTCAAGTGGGTCAGTAGTAGTGCACCTGGGATTGTTCCGCACTATCTGTGAATCAAGGCCAAACAAGATATAATGATATGCAGGTATGCAAGTGATCAAATAATTCCTTGTTTATATACGGAGGATGTTATCACTCGCCAAAGTAAATCATTAGAACAGAGGCAGCCTTGAGGTACTGATCCTGACATATGAAAGTTTGTTATATGAAAGTTTGTTGTGTGGTCCATGACAGTGTCAGCTGTATTCAGGAAGGCCACCATGTGACTACTAATACCACTTCAAAGACAGAAGAGTCCACTGATGTATCATCCTTTACAGCAGAGGTGACACAATGTGCCTATTTAACGATCACTAAGTGCTTATCCTATCCAGACAAAATACAAATATAATTTAAAATTATTTTCTGGGCCCTACATTCATTTTACAAACTCAAATAAATGAGTGGAACAAGTAACCAAATTCAAAAGCTGTTCTACTTGTGAATTATCTGCACCATTACAAAATACAGGAGTAATGACCTTTGCCTGTATTATTTTATCATTAATCTGTGTTGTGTAGAATCTGTTATCACTGATTTCCATAAATTGTTTACAGTATCATTACACCTGATGAATAAAAAAGCAAAATACTAATTTGCCATAATCATAAAGGCAAAGAGGTTAAAAAGTAATTAAAGCAAGATTTTTAACCCTTAACAGCCGAAGCCAAAAAATACCACCCAATAACAAGAGAATTAAAACCAATTTTACAAACTTGATACCCAAGTTTAAATACATAATATCAAGTTTTAAACTGACAACATTTTTGTTTTTTGATGTCTTTTTACACTTGTCCTTATACTAATTGACACCTTTTAATGTAGTTCCATTATCCTGGCAAGTCCAAAACAAAAGTTGCAAATTAAACTGTACCCACACAGAAACAGTACATTAAGTATAAATGCATGGGTATGATGCGATCTACAGAAATTAGCTGTCAGATTTTACTGTCTGAATATTATAGTGGAGATGTACATTGTGTACCAGAGAAACCCGAAGTAAAATAATTAAGTTGTTTTTGTCTAAAATGTACACAAGATTGCATGGAAACATCCAAATTAGAATATAGCTTATTTTCCGGAATTTTACTATAGTTTATATGATAATTAAAATATCAACACTTATTGCCAGTTTGGTACTGATAGTTTATTTTCAGGGTTCCATGAGCCTTAAATAACTTTTGCAGTGAAATGCTTCAGAAACAATTAAATAGTGCGTTGTTTTTTGAACATGTAAACTGATTGATGCCAGTAGCTATTCCTTTAACTAAGGCTGCACTGCGATGTGATCATTTTAAATGACTAGTTGAAGCAACGCATTGGGTAGCGCTGCTGCCTGACAGTTAGGAGACCTGGGTTCGCTTCCCGAGTCCTCCCTGTGTGAAGTTTGCATGTTCTCCCAGTGTCTGTGTGGGTTTCCTCTGTGTACTCCGGTTTCCTCCCACAGTCCAAAGACATGCAGGTTAGGTGCATTGGCGATTCTAAATTGTCCCTAGTGTGTGCTTGGTGTGTAGATGTGTGCGAGTGTGTGCGCCCTGCCTGGGGTTTGTTTCCTGCCTTGCACCCTGTGTTGGCTGGGATTGGCTCCAGCAGACCCCCCGTGACCCTGTAGTTAGGATATAGTGGGTTGGATAATGGATGGATAGTTGCAATTGCTCTTCATGCAAACTCCAAAGGTTGTATTTAATTTTTAAAGTTCAAAATATCTTATTTGAAATTTCAAAATGGTGACATCAAAAATTCAACAGCTTGATATCAAATTTCAAAAAGCTGATTTCAAACTTAAAAGATCTGATTATCATATTTAAAAAGAATCGCACCAGAATTTTTAAATTGAAAAAAGGGTATTAAATGCTAAAAAACAGCCTACTATTGAAAACCTGCTCTGGATAGGTACATGTATGTACTCTCCAATATATTGGCTCAACTTAAATGAGATACAATGATAAAACTAACTTTGTCTTTGACTGTAACTGAAAACTGGCATTTGCACAAAACCCCTCATTTTTGTCTGTTTGTCAGAAATTTTTCATTGCCAGGATACTAGGACAATTCAGTTTTCCTACTAACAGATTAGAGATTTTTTTTTTTAACTCATAAACGTATTTGTAAAAACACTGCAATCTGGAGTGGCTATCTCCTGGCAAGTGACAATGTTTATGTAAGTGTGTTGTTAAAATCAAACATTTGTAAAAGGCACGTATTTCTTGAATATGGCTATTTAAAAAGTTGTTAGTTTGACTTTATAGCATGCGGTTTCTATAAAAATCCATTAATATCAATACTTTAGTCTTTTGAAAAGTATGTTGCACAATTTCAATTTTCCACGTTTTGCGTTTAAAAGGCTAACTACCAATCTAACATATCAGTGAAAAGTAGTGCAGCTCAAAATCACTTCACTGCTGATTTCTTAATCCTGTGTTTATAGGAAAGCACAGTTTAAAAAAAAACAAAAAAGTTTTTAACAATGCAAAATAAGGGTTGGGGTGGATGTTACTAGAAAATGGCCTGAGCATGCTAAGAGTAAACTTAAAAGTGGGACGGGTATCACATAGGAAAAGGAACTTAAATACTGTTGTTTACTACTAATGTTATTTATGACCATTTTTTGGGAACGGTCTTAAACACTTTGCTATTAAATAAATGCCAGATGGTGTAAATTTGGAAGCATACTAATGGAGCATGAAGAATAGCCAGGATCTGCTTTGTTCTATTCCCTGCTTACAGTCTTTGCTCTTTTATTAATTCTGCTGAGGAAAACAGATACTTAAAAGATCTGGCTGTAATTAACGGTTTTCCAAATGGCTTCTTTCATCTGTTCATACTGGAGTGCAAGTGTTGAATATTAAAAGAAAACAACCAATTTCACTTCTGAATAACGACGTTAAAATACTCTCTAAAATCTTAGCCAGAAGAATGGAGAAAGTGCTCCCCTCGGTAATATCACAAGACCAAACTGGATTTATTAGGGGCCGGCACTTATCTTCCAATCTTTGACGCCTGTTTAATGTAATATACTCACCAACTAAATCAAACACCCCAGAAATATTATTATCATTGGATGCAGAAAAAGCATTCGACATGATTGAATGGAAATACCTTTTTACTATATTGGAGAAGTTTGGGTTTGGCCCAAACATCTGTGCATGGATTAAATTACTGTATACTAACCCAGAAGCTTCAGTTTGCATCAACATTTGCTCAGACTACTTTAAACTAGAACGTGTCACTAGACAAGGATGCCCCTTGTCACCGCTGCTGTTTGCGATTGCCATTGAACCACTGGCAATACATTGTCGAAATACTGATCAGATAAAGGGGATTAGCAGAGAAGGACTGGAACAGAAAATCTCATTATATGCAGATGACATGGTACTGTATATATCAGACCCAGAAAATTCTGAGCCTGCAGTCTTAGCAGCACTCACAGAATTTCAAAAGATCTCTGGTCTCAGAATTAATCTGAATAAAAGTGTACTCTTTCCAGTGAACTCTCAAGCATATAATATTAGATTAGATACCCTACCTTTTATCATTGCAGAACAGTTTAAATACCTAGGGGTAAACATCACAAGTAAACATAAAGTTCTATATCAACAAAATTTCGCCGTTTGCATGGAAAAAATTAAACAAGACTTGCATAGATGGTCAACCCTTCATCTCACACTAGCTGGAAGAATTAACACTGTTAAGATGAATATTCTTCCTAAACTCCTTTTTTTATTTCAAAACATTCCAATATACATTAATAAATCATTTTTTAGGCAATTAGATTCGACAATAACCTCATTTATTTGGAATTCAAAACATCCACGCATCAAAAGAGCGACCTTACAAAGACAAAAGGCAGAAGGCGGCATGGCTGTACCTAACTTCCAGTTTTATTACTGGGCAGCAAATATACAGGCGATAAGAACCTGGACACAAATAGAAGAACATACTCAGGCTTGGACCGCAATAGAAGTAAAATCCTGCAGTACTTCTTTGTATTCCTTGCTCTGTGCTCCAATAAACACACGTTATCGGCAATACACTAATAACCCAATTGTGCTCCACTCACTTAGAATCTAGAACCAATGTAGAAAGCATTTTAAGACGGAGAAGCTTCTATCTGTGGCACCCCTGCAAGAGAACCACCTCTTTCAACCTTCACAAACATATGCAGTTTTTAATATTTGGAAAAAATTTGGAATTAACTTGCTTAGAGATCTTTATATAGACAACGTCTTTGCATCCTATGAACAATTACATTCCAAATTTAACATTCCAGCTACACATTTCTTTCACTATCTTCAAATCAGAAACTTTGTTAAACAAAACCTTCCAGATTTTCCTCATCTTGCACCCTCATCCATGCTGGAAAAAATATTGCTCAATCTCAAGGACCTAGACTCCATCTCTACAATATATAAAATCATTTTACAATCCCTCCCTTTCAAAGATCCAAGAAGACACTGGGAAAAAGATCTTTCAATTAATATATCAGAAAAGGAGTGGAAAGTAGCAATGCAGAGAATTCACTCGAGCTCCATATGCGCAAAACATACAATTTAACAACTCAAAATTATATAATCGAGCACATCTGTCTCGACTAAAACTCTCCAAAATGTTCCCAGGACATGATCCAACCTGCGAACGTTGCAACCAAGTCCCAGCCTCACTAGGTCACATGTTCTGGTCCTGCACCAAATTAACATTATTCTGGACAAACATTTTTAATTATCTTTCAGATAGCCTTGGACTCACAATCCCTCCAAACCCATTAACAGCTGTGTTTGGTGTTCTTCCAGATGGGTTTAAAGCGGAGGAAGACAAACAAATTGTGATTGCATTCACTACACTTTTGGCACGTAGACTTATTCTCATAAACTGGAAGAACCCAAACTCTCCTCATTTAAGTCAGTGGGAAACCGATGTGTTATATTATTTGAAGTTGGAAAAAATCAAATACTCAGTTAGAGGATCCGTACAGACTTTTTTCAAAACATGGCAGGATCTAATCAGTAATATTTTAAAATAAGTTCATAAGGCACAGAGAATTTATTACTTTAGGTATGTTTACAAGCCTTAAATTTAACGCCGTTTGGCTTGCTCTCTCTCTCAGGGGTGGGGATCGATCTGTTCTTAATTTTTCTCTTTGTAAAAACTTGATTGCTTTGTATGGATTGTAATAAAATTAATAAAAAATAAATAAAAAAAAACAAAAAACAAAAAAAAAAACAAAAGAAAACAACCTAAATGTATTTTAAAAATCTGGGTGCCCTACACATTTAAAATTACTAAAACAGATTTATTATATTATATGTGTACCATTTACACTAGTAACCATAAATGTAATCACAAATAGAAATAGACAAATTGTTTTGACCGTATATGTGAAAAAGTACAAAACAAATAGGTTTTTGTAGACATGAGGTAGGGACTGCATTTTACGCATTCAAAAAATGAATACAATCTTAGAAAAGCTAAGCTTTATCATTCTTGAAAACTGATTTTTAAAATTTGTTATAACTACCTCCGGCGTTTATGGACACTACAGTATTTGGATTTAATAATCTTCATGTGGGAAAAGGCTGACTCGCATAAATAAGTAGAGCTGAATAATGCAGTCAAGGAGCTTTTGAATTCGGCCGAGTGAAAAATGACGGCTGTCCGATTAACAGCGATTTTAGTTCCCTCTCCTTTCTCTTTCTCACATCTCTTTTCGGAAGGAAGTCAGTTTTGTAGTTTTTATGAAAACTTCGAAAGTGCCTTTCCACATTTTCCTTCTTTGGACTAGCAAAGATAGATTGACAGATCAGACAAACACACTTCGATTGTGACATTGTGAGAGAAAAAAATCCTCTTCTAATTCCACATAAAACACATACCCTACCCAAACAATTTTTTTTAAATCCCTTCTTTAGTTGATATAAATTGGAAGGCTAACTAGATCACTTAGATAGCCGGAGTTTTGCAGTAGCTTGCGCATTTGATCGTGCGTGCGGGATGATCAGTGTGTTAGAAGAAAGGAGATCTCAGATTGGCCGCCCTGTATGTCAATCAAGTGGCAAATGCCATAGGGAGGATACATGATAAACTAACGTTTAAAAAAATTTTTTTGAATGAAGCGCGATCTACCTGCACTACTTACCAGTCGATCGCGATCGACGCATTGGGCACCCCTACATTACATTACAAAAGTGAACAACTGGCAAAAATAAATGCAAAGGTTTGAGAGACACAGTGTAACAAATTGAGCACTGCAGGTGTCAGAATTGTACAATGTGAGGTTCTCACCTATAGCATCTTCAGGAGGCAGATCCACATTGTCAGTATAAAGATATTCCAGGAAAGCTCTGTACACAGGGTAGGAAAACTGATTAATCTCTATTACTTCTTTCAGATCTTCATTCCAATGAGACTGAAACATGGACCGAAAATGTTCACATCTGAAAAAGTCAACATGAATAATTTAACAATCACTGGTAGATGAAAGGAGAATAGTCTGTTATAAGATGTAAACTTTTCAAAATATCAAAACATTTTTTGAATGCCTAATTCTCTTTGGTGTGCACCTCACCTGTTTAGCTGGGCTTGCTTTTTCATACCCTAATTTGTAAACCAAGAATTGGGCTTTTCCTTAATGACCTTAGCCAGGCTTTAGCTACAGTTTCTAGCTCTTCCAAGAAATGTTTGATCAAGATAATCTGTGTATTTGTTTATATGACTCCAAAATATGGAAAAAGGATTATATGTCAATGAATATCAAAATATTTCCATGTGAGATGGGAGCTGCACAACTGTATTGTAAATACATTGGTTTGTAATGCTTCTTAAATAAACAACTTAAAACATAAAATCAGAACAATTATTTTCAAAAGCAAATGACTGTGTAGGTCAAACATTACCTGATTTTTAAGACTGCTTTGTGAACATGAATGTATTTTCCATCCACACTAAATTTTAAATCTGAGGTTTCAGGGTTGTCAAATTCCTTTTTCAGTGACTGGGCTATTGTCATAAAGTCATCATGCTCTGAAGTGAAAGAAACAGAAAAAACTGGCACAAAATTGAAAAGAAAAAAAAAAAAAAACACCTTAACTACAATTTGGGAATTAAGTTAATTAGAAAACACAATAGCTTGTTTTGTCAATTCTGCAGATTATTTTTAATCATAAAAGCTTGACAACAATGGAACATAAACTGAACAGTGTACTATACCAAATGATTGAAACAGTGATGACTTAAAATGACAACCAAAAACAAGCCTCGGCTTAAGGATGTGTTGCATTCTGTGCCATGTGATAAATCAATTAATTCAATTAGCTAATTAGCAGCATTAATACTTTTATTATGATAGGTTGTTTGCAGATACATTTGAAAATGTTATTATTACTTTTACAGTAGTCAAAGAGATGTACAGTATATCTTGGACTATCTGAACTTGTCATTTCCTAAAAAGCAACTGTAAAGAACTGTAGCAATTCACATCTGCAAAAAGTTCAGTTAGTTTTGGACATGCCTTATCATCTGCATCAAATATGGTAATTTTGATCAAACTCTGTAGTGGTAGCAGTTTATTTAAAATTGTGGAACTGAATTTAGAAAAAACATCCTTAGTACATTCTAAATTATTACACACATTAAGTCTCTAATTTAAAGGCAATGATGCAATATTTATTTTTGTATACAGTATGTGCCCATTATTTAGGTTATCTGCAACATTACTGGAGTCTACATATGTTTTATTTCATTTAAACACATCCATTTGGCAAAGGCATGGAAAATGACCCTTTTAAGGCACACATGGTCATAGGCAGGCATTGCTAATTTTGTCAGTTTCAAGCACAATTCAGGAATTAGTTAACTAATTATATATCTATTTGATTTTTTTGCATGTCATTTATTCATTACTAGCAAAATACCCGCGCTTCGCAGCGGCGAAGTACTGCATTAAAATTTTTATTAAGAAGAAAATTTAACCTTTTTAAAGTGAGGGAAAATATGGCAATAATTATTTGTTAAGGATCTCTTTGTATACCACGTTGTCAGTTCGGCCCTCCGGTTGTAATATGACCAAGCTGTGCGCTGAGCTTGCAACTTACAGTTGGCCATGTGAACGGTAATCTTGTTTCAAATCTCACAGCATGGATTGCTGCTGTCATAATCGATTTCAGTTTCATGGTTTGTTTCAATTACGACAGTATTTGCAGGACTTGTGTTGAAGTGACATTC
>JANRMT010028174.1:174723619-174742832 GCA_026402145.1 Polypterus bichir lapradei | reverse complement strand
AGTCAGTCAGTCAGTCAGTCAGTCAGTGAGTGAGTGAGGGCTTTGCCTTTTATTATTATAGATTATCCTCATCTATTTCTAATGTGTTTTCCTTTATTGTAGCTACTTGGTTTGATATAATGTAAAGCACTTTGAGTTACATCCTGTGTATGAAAATGTGTTATACAAATAAATGTTGGTGTTATTATAGTGGTGAAAATGACTCTAAAATGATGCATAACAATACACACACATACACTGTAAACAAGCTATTTTAGGAATGTTAATGTGAAAACACAAATAAAAAAGCACGTTCAAAATGTTCACCTCTTACCTAAATTTCCTATACTTTGAATTTAAAAGTGTTAATGACATATGAAAACTAAAATAATCAAGAATAATATGGCAACATACTAGAAAGTTTTAAGCTTCAAGTGAGATCAGTAGTCCTTTACCTATGGACAACATGCGCCACATATTTGCTGGAGTGGCAAAGCAGGCAAAGACATCATCAGTGCATGAAAAGTAAGAAAGATGGGGCAAAACAATAGACTGGCCTCGACACTGTCCCCACATATACACCTGTCCATTCTGAGTTTTTGCAGCAGACGTATGACTAGAGTGGCAAGCTGCAATTTCCACAATCCTGCCAGAAAAGAAAGAAAAACAATAATAAAAAGAGAAGTGAAATGGTACGTTTGTTAATATGTGACATTATTCGCAAGTGTTACAGAGAGGTAAAAACAAAACATTAAACATATAAGAAAATCCTTTGAACAACGGTTTCTAAATTGTATTCTAAATAAACAACCGTAAAATAAAAATAAGAAAAATACTTGTTAGTTTTATTTAGAACAGCTTATGTAGGAAAAGAAATATGAAGGTTTCTAGTACAATTTATTCTAACATCAGCTGCAATGACTTTATGCATTTTTAATAATACTGCATTTTTGCAGAATTTATGCTTGAAGTACCTGACAATGAAATGACTTGAAAAGTCATCAAAACAGTCATTGTCAGATATTTAGTTCTAAATAAAGCACATTCGAACTTCACATTCTCATTAATTATAGTTGAACTTCAAATGAATCTATTCTGAGGCAACTGAGGAGGTGATTGCTTGCATTTATTTAAAGTCTCCCAACTCATTTCCTGGTGTAATGTTTTATAATGCCTTGGCATTGTACAATAACATTGTTCAATCTAATTTGATTGCATCTAAAGTTACTCTGACACAAATTGGTAAAACAATAAGACCTCAACCCCAGGCAAAACTCATTTGTGCATATTTTGGGAAGAGAAGAACAAAACTCGAGACCAGATTCACAAATGTTATGAAAATACAGGGGTGCTCTCAGGTTCATCAAAGGCTCTTCAGTATGTCCGTTTCATCTGTGTCACCTCTTGATTATACACCCAACTTCAGATTATACTAAACTGGAGTCTGAAACCACAGGAATTCAGATTAATCACATTCTCTGCTATATAATTCAGCTAGACACCCAATGATTGGCAATAAATACTGTTCTGAGATAGAGTACCACCTTAACAGTGCAACAGTTGGGTACCTGTCATTTTTCTTCAGCAATTACACATATGAGACAAACGTTAAGACTTTTAAAATGAAGAAACATACTGTTGAATAAATATTTGGATAGTCTAAGGGGAATAGCTTTTATAGATTACAAATACAACAATAAAAAAGGTCAAGAACCATCAGAATCATGTTTGCATACCAAACTACAAGGTACATTTACTAGACCCAGTACATGGAAAACTGCATAGAAAAAAAAATGTGCTGTTGCATATATAGCTTAATTTTGTTGGAGGTTATAGCACTAGAATTGGACCATTTCATAAAAGCAGCAAAATCCACTGTTACTAAACTAGGAATGCTCAAGGAGAGATGGAATGGCCTTTCAGACAAGGTCAGTTACATGAAATCTTTTCTTAGTAAAGCAATAGTGTTTAGAAATTACTGCACAGAAGGGTTGAAGATTAAAAATATATATTTAAAGTAAAATCACTTTAAATATAGGTAACAAACAATGAGGGAAGAGAGTCAGAGCTGTTGAAAAATTGAAAAAGGCAATTACAAGTTAGCAAGCAGCAGAACATGCATACTATGTTACCTTTCTTTTTCCACCATGATATGCACAGGGCTGAGCTGATTAACCTTATTGCCTGTACCAAGCTGCCCGTAAGTGTTAGCTCCCCAAACATACAGCAAGCCCTCATCTGTTAATGCAAGGGAATGTGCATAACCAGAAGCAATCTGCAAAATGAAATATAAACATTTAAATTGCATTTGCTTGCTACTCATATATAAATTGTAATTTCTCACATATTTAGTTGAAGTGCATATATTCAGATTCAAATTACTGTTTAATCTTAAAATTTATTGTCAACTGTACAGAGCACTATGTTAATTCATACATGCACAGGTCACAGACTATTGATAGCAATAAAACAACATCAAAAGACAATAAATACAACATCATATACTAAATACAGGAAACACTTGTGCAGTTGTCAGCATAAGTAGCTGCTGAGTAGTCGTATGATGTATCTAAAACCGTGCATCAGACTCCAGAGTTCCAGGAACGTTTTCTAGAAAGAAGGAGGAATAAAATTTAAAAATTGTCTGTGCAAAATAGAGGAAGTCTTTCACTCAGATTGCATTCAAAGGCAGTGTATATTACATATGTCCTGAAAAGAAGGGAATGGTACACCATTATTGTTGAGGTAATATTAAGTTGACTTCACACCCTCTGTTGTGTCTTGAAGACAGCCAAAGAAAATAGATTTCTCTGTGTCACTGTGGCATTTAGGAAACACAGAGGATTTCCACAGACAAGTAAAGGTATTGGTGAACCTCCTTGATTGTTGCCAAGTTGCTTTTTGTTTACTTTATTTCTTCAGAGATAGTGGCCACAAGACATTTAAGGCTGATGACCTTCTCAACAACACATCTCCTTACTGAATGTGGCCCTGAAGTCCATGATCGACTCTCTAATTTTATTAACATTAAGGAAGAGATTTCTGACCTGGAAAAACTATTCTTTTTCAGCTATCTAATCAGCAAATTTAATGATGGAGATGGAGATGTGTCTAGCCAAGTAGTCAAGAGAAGAACAAGGAATACAGAAGTGGGTTCAGCACTAATGATTCACATGGAGGAAATGATGCTGCCAATAATGAAATCCACAATGTGTTTCAGAGGGTGGCATGAAGTAGCAACTTGGTGATCAGCTTTGATGATGCAACCATGTTAAAACACTTTATAAACAGTACTATAGCATAATTTTTTCTCAGATGTGCTAAGACTGTACATAGTGCAAAGGCAGTAGCATCTTCAGTGGACTGGGGGTGGTGATATGCAAAATGGAGGTGGTCTGAACTATATGAAATATTAAAAATAATACAATAGCATAGTAATAAATACTGTGCCCACTAATAGACAGACATATTCAGATAATACTGTATTATTACTTTCAGAAAGATATTTCAGTGAATACTTTGAGCAAATAGCAAATACAATTTTGGTATTTGGCACAAACCAAAGGGAAAAAAAACTGTCAGTAACAGTGCTGAAACAGGCATAGAAGTAAAAGTAACCAAGACTGAGACAACTGTCAAAGCCCAGGCCACTGATCCTTTGGATATAAAAGACTTAAAACATCACAAAACACATATTGTCATTCTTATAAAAGGACAAATTTCCTGTTCAAGCTAGATCCTTAAAGAAATAAGACTTGCCTATTGACCCCATTACATTTGTTCATCTTCTATTTATCAAGTGTTAAATATAGTATAGTCAAGATTTGAAGGTCTCCAACAGCCTGTTCCAACTACACTACTTGGTATCTTGTTCCATGTGCTGTATTTCAAGACCTCTGTATGAAGAAAGATTTCCTAACATCAGTGAAGATTTTATGTATAATCAACTTTAATCTGTGCTCCAGTCATATCGCCGAACAAAAGATTTTAAACTAACAGCTACCTCTAATCCGACTTATTTAGTATTTTTAAACACTTTAATCATGTTGCATTTTATTCATTTGCTTAAGATGAAAATACTAAGCTTCTACAACTCTTACTTCTACAGTCCTTCAATTATTCTAGTAGATTTTTCTGGATTTTCTCTGTTGCTGTTCAAAATGAAGACAAGTCTTGCAGGAAAGCAGTCTTACTCCTTTTTAATGAGTAATAGTCTTTAATTCAACCAAATGCAATTATAATAATTTCAAAATAACCAACATTTAAGAAAAGAAAAAAAAAACAGTTGTTATAAGATGCAGTTAATGTTGAATAACTTGAAATTTATCTCATCGAAATGACACTAGAAGGTCAGCAATTTGATGATGTGCTTTGTCTTCCACCAGCTAGGAAATTCTACATATATCCAAGCAGATGTAATTAATGCCACATTAGTTAACTGTTATAAAAAAAAAGCTTAATGACTCAGGAAAATTAGAATAAAAGGAAAAAAAAAAAAAGATTTTGTGCTAAAAGGTCTGCACCATGCCCCGTCAAATCTCTGCAAGTATCATAGAACTTTTTATATAAAATTTACTTTTTATTTGCATGTTTGTTGTAAAAAGGTTGAATCAAAGAGAAAAATGCATAAAAGTCACAGTACTATATCCACTCAACTATTTTTGGTTTTAATATTTTCCAAAACATAAGCAAAAAAGAAAGACATGTGTTTACACTAGCTCCTATCACTCTGCTGTGCTCATTTTTTGATTCATAGCAGAACACTATTACCTAGGGTGCAGTCCCTACTGAAAAACAGTAAATGGACACTTTCTTGGTAGCAAGGATCCACTCTCTTAAAAGTAAGAAAGCACTCTATTTTCCACTAAGATCTAAGGTCCACTAAGCCGAGTTTAAGCTCTGTGCCAGTGACTGAGCCCAATCTGGAAGAAAAGGCCTTACTTTGAAGGGATAATTACATAGCCTACACACAAAGAATCACACTTTCCCCAAAAAGTTACAAAGCACACAGTTAAGGGCCTAACAAAAGAGCGACATGAGGATGACAACACCATACCACACAAAAAGGACCACAGCAAAGCTCTTCACTCAGACTCGAGGCAACATGCAACTCCACACAACAATGGACATTATCCTTAAAGACTTTGCATTGCAAAAAATGTGTCAAGAGACACTAGGTAGCTGGGGTGAACAGCCAGTTAAAAGCTTGTGTTCTTATTATCATCAACATATATACTGGAAACAAAAAAAGGCTTGTGTCATAATTAAAAGATTCATCTCTCTCTTTCACCAAAGACTGTGCATTAGAGTAAGGAAGAACAAACTGTGAGAGCACACTAAACTTGAAAAAGTGACATGCTATATGAAAAAGCTTCATAAAAAAACACATATCAAGAAAATCTATAAACAAAGAAGAGCCATTCTTTTTTGTGTTATATGTTTCACTTTCTTGGCTAGTGTTGGAATCCAAAGACAGCATTTGTAAAAATAATGTTTACAATAGCAGTGCTTCTGTTTTTTTATTTTGCATGCACTTTGGTCAAGGCTGAAAGTAAGGCAGGGCAGTCCCAATCACTTATTTTTTTCTTGAACCTGTTTATTACTTCAAGGATGCTTTGCAATTTACAAATGTGGGTAAGAAAGATTAATAAGGAATAGTGATGAGCGAACCCCTTCACCAAAAGTTCGAAGAAACCAATGGAATTTTTGCAAACTTTGCCAAACTCAGCAAAATGTGATGAAGTTAATAGGAAAGGTGGAACTGAACAAGTTTTGAGTGGATTATAATGGTGCAATGGTCTTTTAAGTGTTCCTGAGGGATAGGGAAAAGTCGGCAAACTATGCTGGACCGATCACTGGTCTACAAAAAAATCTTTTTTGTTTGCTACTGGAAACCTCAGACCAGCTGTTTATTAAGTTTATTACACTGATTTCATATATGAAATCAGAATTAAGCTAGCACATCAGATTTTTGAGATTCAGCATCATTGCTGTTTTGACACTTTTGAATATCAATATATCAACACAATATCTAGAGTTTGAACTCTGTCCCATCAAAATTGTTTGACTATTCTGAAAACAAACTTGAAGACTATACCAGAGACACTTTAAAACATGTTTATGTCAATTTACCTCAATATAAAAGCAAGGTCAGGGTACTCAAAATTGTCTGAGGCAATTGCCTTTGTGCTTGAACTGCACATCTGTGTCTCTTTGCATGAACCAAAAACAGTCACCCATCATGCTCGGAGTAAATTTTCTCTGATAGTGTATTGGTTTTCCATCACCTTTGTATCTTAATGAAATCTTTCCTCATGCTCATCTCTGACATCGCTTAGATTTGGTGGAAAAAAGTTGAGATGAGAATGTAAAAAATGCGTCTTCAGTGACATTCTGGCTCCCGTAAGCTAATATACTTTCAGCATATTCTCCACAAGCTCAGCATAATTGTCTGCTCTGTGACTGTCAAGAAAATTCCGGACAACCTGCAGGTGAAAGAATCCCAGTAGCAAAATGCTTGTTGACCAGTGTGGCCAAATAGATCACCTGTGAGGCAGCAAAGGAACAAATATCTAAACAAAATGCAACAAACAGCCACAAACTAGCAATAAGTAAATATAGATCATTGCACTCACAGAGCCCCAATATAGAGGAACACAATGGCTGCGGAATGAAGCAGTGGCAGTTTAAAGTTGTGGCTTGGGGCACAGTGGGAATGTTTTGGTTTGTTTTTCCCCCATGCATCTGTGCAGATGCCTCACACTTTCTTCTTCCATCGAGAAGAAGAAAAAGCCCTGTAAATAGCAATAATTAGTTTGTTTTCATTTTGCACAGTGTACCCTGTGTTTTCTGATGAGGGAAAGAGGACGCTCCTTTAAAGCTTATTTTTAGATGTGGCTGGGCATGCATAATTTGTCATCAGGTGCTGCCAGCCAACAAGGATCAGTATTATATATCCAGTGGCAGTACTTGTAATACTGCAAGTTTTTTGTTTATTTATTTAAACACATGCAGGATGGGAATCTGGCAATGTTCATCTTGCTGCCACTAGTGCTAGCTCGCTCCTCTTTCGTGTCCACTGTTTTTTTTTATGCACAAATGCCACAGTAATAAATGTACCCAATACAGCAACAAAATTGTTTGACAAGTTCACAGACATCCTGCACTTGAAGCAATATTAAGTAACACAGTTGTTGGTATTTACTGTGGTCTGTTAGGGCTCATTTGCCTAACAAATCTTATTAATTATGCACATGAGGCACATTAAGGAAATATCTGTACACATTGGCATCAGATTAATTCATTGAGTCAAAAATTACAACTGCGTCACTATTGGCTAGAGTCTGAACATTCTCATTCTCTAGGAAGCACTGCAGCTCTAGGTGACCCAAAATAAAATGGATGGCTGTAAAAAAAAAACAGACTATTTCAAAAGTTTTCCTTTGCTTTTTTATTTCACTTTATTCATGGAATCCATAGGAGTGTATTCAAGTCCTTGCCACAAATAATGGTGTGGTTAGACACTAGAATATAGAAGGTGCTATTTAAAAATTAATGGTGTGGTTAAAGACTAGAATATACAGTATAAGGTGCTATTTCTAAATTAAGGTTATTTGATACAAAATATTCAAAGCTCTGAGAGCTATGTGCTGTGATAAATATGCTTATTTTTTATAAAAGGTGCTTTATGATAATTTTCTTTTGGTGTCCATTATCCAGTATGTTTCCTTTCATTTCTGTTTTTCTTCCAACACCTTTCAACTAATGGCACACTACAAAAACACTGACATATTGTACTGATTCATATATTAATGTAAAAACACTCTGTCTAGTTCCAAATATTTGGATATCAAAACTCTTCTCATAGTTGCAGGTGAAGGCAGCATTTCTGTATTGATTCGAACATGACATGCCATTATAGAAAATGAAGCATACCCATCATCAATGTTGTGATAAACTGGCATGTTATTAAGCAATCCCTAAACATACATACTCACTGCAAGTATGCTAGCCATTCCACTATGGACTAAATACTACTTAGTATATGCTATTCTCTTAAGTGAGGAAGTAGGTTTTGAATATACTAAATATATACCGGTAACTGTGTCTAGCTTGACACTTGGTTTATAAGTTTATTACTACTACTATTTTCCTTCCCGAAACTGGAAACAGTCATTTAAAAGGAACATTCCACCCAAAAATGATATTTTTATTAAATGTTATTCACACCATGAAGTTTGTAGTAGTGGCTATGAAAAATTTTAATTTCATGTTTTTGTGGTAAAATTATATACTGAATATTCACACTCAACTGGGCCCTGCTGTGACCAATTCTGGACAACAGTAAAGGAGGCAAAAAAAAAAACCTCATGGAAAAAAGATTTGAACATAATTCCTGTCGCATAATCCACAAGATCGTTTCCATTTGTAAATTCAAAATGTGAAAAATATGTGCTTTTTTGCTAACGTATTATTAATAGTTACTTCCTAGAAAGGCGGCATTCATTGTAAACAGGAAAGGTGTCATCGTGCTGTGTGTTTGAAATCATGTTTTCATATTCATGCCACTGGACCTTCCAGGTGCTTTCTACTAGTTTAAAGCAGATTACAAAAAGAGGACATGTGGAAGAAACCAGTGCACTTCCTTTTCATCAGATATTATACATTTTCCAGTGGATACTGACTGTACAAACAGAGAGTAAAGATCCACACACTGTGAATCTTCAAGGTAAGTGAATGTTCTTGTTATCTGTATGACATTTTTTTATCTGGTACAATATTAAAGGAGCATCATCATGTTTTACCTGAAGTACGCAATATCCCTGTAATCCTGTCAAACGACATGGAGTCAGCTGGTTCCCACTGTTACCAAGCCCAAGCTGTCCATTCCCATTATATCCCCAGGCATATACCTGAAAAATATAGAAGATGACGATTATTCAATACAAATGTTGCTTTTTAGAAAGTTAAATCTTTACTTATAGTTTTAAAGAATAACTAAGTAATGTTTAAAAATGCAAAATATTTGTTCATTGTACAAGTAAGACGAAAGTATTTTAGTTATTCAAACAATATATAGGAAAAACGATCAGGGCATCAAAATTCATATTGTAAAATACATGCCCTTTTATACAGGATTACTCACAAACAAAGCATTCACTCTAAAATAATCACAGACTCTAATATAGTACTGCTCATTCACAAATATTGTACATTTTGATCTTTGCCAAAACTGGGCTCTGTGAAACTGCTGGAGTGGTTGTGCTACTTAAGGCCATAAATAGCTTTTGCAGTACACATACAAGAGGCACCAGTTCTGGAAAACAGAAGAGAGCCTGGGGTTGAACATACACAAAGGTAAAAAACACATAGAACAGTCTGAACAAAATGTTTATTCTCTAGCCACTCACTACCGTTCTAAAGCTAATCAATCACTGTTCCAATCTATCACAATTTAAGCATCTACCCTAAATCTGTAGAATTTTCCTTTAGAATGGGCTAGAAAATTGATAAGGCTTATAGATATACTGTATATATTACAAGCAAGTCAGATTAAATGGAAAGTAAAAAATTGGCCAGTGTGTGAAAAGTGTGGATGTGCATGAAAATGGATGGGGTCAATCCTGACGCTGCTGGGATAGGCTCTGGCCTTCATTATAAAGTGAATTTGGATGGAAGGTGGCAATGACTTGTCATGCTGTTCTTTGAGTCTATAGTTTCTTTTGTTCTTCCACCTTGCACATGAAATGAGAATCATGCAACCTAGGTATACACAAGCTTCTGAGAGAGACTGACATTTTCATACAAGGATTTCTCTAATCTTATTTAGAGAAAAAAACAATGAAACTCATGTAAACTCTTTTCATCAAAATAAAGTGTTATGGTGAAATAAAGTATAACATTTAAGAAAACAGGCAACTTCAATCCACTTTAATAAAACGATAAGTGCTGGAGAAGCTGTCTATGTATCTGTCCAGCTGCTATGTCTATTATTCTTGAATTCCTTGCAGCTGTGCCACACACACAAACACAGAACTGAACATTGCAGATTATATTGTACAAATTATAAATGAAAAAGGGTTGGTTATAGGGTCACTGTGGCAGTACAGCTGCTTCACAGAAAGGTGACCTATGTTTACATGTGGGGAACTCATTTAATAGTGTTTTCATTCCTATGGGTGCTGCATATCTTTTGACAGTGGGAGGAAGCCGCATTTTAGGTGAAATGGCAATGCCATTTTGACTCTAGTGTTTTTTTAGTGTGTGTGTGTAACGGTAATCATTTTTAATTAAAAATATTTGGCCATACTGCCCACCCCATGTTCAAATCCTCCTGCTTCTCCAAAACAATCATCCACCTCCTAATGATATTGCTTCCTTCTTCAGTTTCAAAGTCATTAACATCCAAAAGATGTTCAAGACCCACAACCTGTGTGCGCACCCTATACCTTCACATATTCTTTAGTCCATTTCTCCTTGCTTAATCCTCTACATCTTGTCTCACTTTAATGTCTCACTAACCTCTGGCATCTTCTCTGCTGAATTTCAAGAAGTCTCATGTAGGGATGCTCTGGTCAGGTTTTTTTTAAGGCCGATACTGATTTCATGTTACTGGATTGGCAGATTCTGATTTTTTTTTTTTCTTTATCCCTTTAAAAAACTTTTCACACTAAGTTCCTGCAAAATCTGACGCATAGAAGCCTTATGTCTTATATTCAGGATTAGACTATACTGGAATACACGTACTGGCGTTATGCATTAAGAATACAAAAATAAGTATTCACGATTCAGCTTGTGGTATGTTTCTAAACATGTATTCAAGAATACTGTTACTTTATGAAATTTAATACTAAATACTTTTAACCATATCTCCTAAAACAAAACTGCGCAAGCGACCATCTGTATCCATGGTTTCAATCAAATGTGGGTCAAAACTATATATATAAAAAAAAAAATACAGAACATTTCAAAAAGCAAAACTTGGATTTGTTGTGCACTGAGCAATACAATGAATCCACACAAATGAACTGATAGGTATACCCTACTGTTGCCTCCTGATCATTTCCCAGATACTCAGTCTCTCTCCAGCATTTGCTGTTTGACCAGTGTTTGCCCTGCTTCTTGTTTTTTTCGTACTTGTGTTGTACGTGTAATTCCTCAGACAGGAATGGAGACCGGCTGAGTGGAGGTGGAAGAAAGATAAACTTCTGGTTTTGTATGAAATTCTCAGAATTTTCTGGAAGTCCGACCAAGAGGCTGTGAGAGCAACAAAATGTAATTTTATCTTGTTTAATTGCAAATGCTGCCTCGAAACCTAGGGTGCTGTTTAGCACCATAAACTCTCACTTAATTACACCTGCTGGTGGCTTCCCTGTGAGTATGCTTTGAGCTTTTTTTTTTTTTTATATAAATAAAATCCAAGCAAATCAATCCAGCATCATTCTTCCAGGTATTGATCTTTGTGGGACGATACCAGCCCCTTTAAGGCTGCTGCACAGCCGTTTTACTTCTTTTCAATTTGATTCCTCTTTTGAGCTAACTGATATAGTCCAGCGTATGAAACCTTCGAAATATCCACTAGATATTTTACCCTCACGCCTGGCTAAAGACCCCTTTAGAGTCATTCGTCTAATTGTTACGGCCATTATTAACAATTGCCTAAAATCTAGTATAATGACAGACAATTTTAAACATGTTGTTGTTCAGCCTCTGCTAAAGACGCCCACTCTTGATCTTACAGTTCTTTCAAACTATAGGCCTATTTCTAAGCTCCCATTTTTGGCCAAAATTATTTCTTTGCAGTTGATTTCATATCTGGAGGATAACAATTTATGTGATGTGTTCTTGTGCAATCTTAGTTTTATTAGATCTTAGTGTGACACTTGGCAGGGTGGACCATGGGGTCTGCGGTGGGTTGGCACCCTGCCAGGGATTGGTTCCTGCCTTGTGCCCTGTGTTGGCTGGGATTGGCTCCAGCAGACCCCCGTGACCCTGTGTTCGGATTCAGCGGGTTGGAAAATGGATGGATGGATGGACCACGAGGTTTTGTTAAACCGGCTTGAGGATGAAGTTGGCCATCAAGGCTGTGCACTGAAATAGTTTGAGTCCTACCTTAAAGTTAGATCTATGTCTGTTAACATAGATGGGAACTTCTCTCAGCCACCATCTCTCATACAAAGTGTTTCACAAGGTTCTATTTTGGCTTCTCTTTACAATTAAATGAAAAGAAAATTAAGGTAATTATTTTTGGTTCTACCACTTCCACAACTGAAATTGGCACTCAGTTAGGCTCCTTGTCAGAAATTATTCATAATGATGTCAGGAACCTAGGTATCCTGTTTGAGTCGTTGCAAAGCTTTGATAAACAAATACAATCTGTACTAAAGGCCAGTTTCTACCAATGGAGGCAAATTTCAAAACTAAAATATTTTGTTTCACGGAAGGACTTGGAAACAGTCGTTCAGGTCTTGACAAATCTCAGTTTGACTATTGTAATTCCTTATATGTGGCACTGCTCAAATCTGCTCTGTAACACCTTCAGCTGCTTCAACACTTGTCATCTAGAGCCTTAATTGGGTCTAGAAAAAGGGACCATATCTCCCCTGCATTAGTCACTATCCACTGACTACCGATGAGATGTCACATTGATTTTAACATATTTTTGTTTTTAAAGCCTTGTGCGCATTCTTACTCCAAAATACATCTGCAACCTCCTTCACCCATCGAGAGCATTGAGGTCATCTGGACAACTACACTGTGTGCACAATTATTAGGCAAGTTGTATTTCTGAGGATTAATTTTAATATGGAACAAATACAGTGCTATCAGGCAATGCAAAATGTTAATAAACCTGAAACCTGAATGTTTTACAAAGGAAATGTGAGTGTGAACATTCTCAGGGGAATACATATGTGTGCATAATTATTAAGCAAGTATTAGTGTGCAGAATTATTATGAAACTAAAGGAAAAACGAAAAATTTCCCATCTCAATTGTTTATTTTCATCTGTGAAAATGAGAATAAGCAATTGAAAATTTACAAAGAAACATTTGACATTTCCAAAAAAAAAAACAGTGACCCTTCTTTTCAATAACAATCATAAGCCTTCCATTCATAGTGTCTGTCAGTTTCTTGATCAACTTTTTGTGCAGCAGCAATCACAGCCTCCCAGACACTGTTCAGAGAAGTGTACTGCTTTCCTTTCACCTTAAATCTCCCATTTAAGAAGGGCCCACAAGTTCTCAATAGAGTTTAGGTCAGGTGAGGAAGGGAGCTATGTCATTATTCTTTGAACTTTAAGGCCTTTACTGGCAAGCCACACAGTGGAGTACTTCGATGCATGTAATGGAGGATTGTCCTGCATAAAAATCATGGTCTTCTTGAAAGATGCAGTCTTTTTCCTGTACCACTCTTTGAAGAAAGTGTCTAAAAAATGGCCGTCGGTTTGGGAGTTGATTTTGAATCCATCTTCAACCCAAAAAGGAACAACTAGCTCATCTTTTATAATACCAGCCCATACCAGTACCTCACCTCCTGCTGGCCTCTGAGTTGAAGTGGAGCTCTTTGCCCATTACTGAACCAGTCACGGGCCCATCCATCTGGTCTGTCAAGAGTCACTCTCATCTCATCAGTCCATAAAACCTTTGAAAAATCTGTCTTCAGATATTTCATGGCCCAGTCTTGACGTTTCAAATTATATGTCTTGTTCAGAGGTGGTTGGGTTTCAGCCCTCCTTACCTTGGCCATGTGTCTGAGCACTGAACACCTTGTACTTCTGGGCACTCTAAGTTGCAGTTCTGGAATATGACAGCACTGGAGGATAATGGGTTCCTGGTAGCTTCACGTTTGATCCTTCTTAAATCTTTGGCAGTTAATTTGCGTCTTTTTTTCTCAACACGTTTCTTGTGATTCTGTTGACTATTTGTAACAAAACGTTCGATGGTTCTGTGATCATGACACAATATCTTAGCAATTTCAAGACTTTTTACAATTTTTGACTTTTAAGAGTCAGTTAAATCTCGTTTTGGCCCATTTTGCCCGAGGAAAACAAGCTGCCTAATAATCATGCACACCTTGATATAGGGTGTTTATCTCCTTAGGCCACACCCTTCCTAACTACACAAATACACATCACCTGATATGCTTAAATCCAATAAGTATTCAAGTTAATACAGCTTGGAGTTGGAATATATGCATAAAAATTATAATATGGTCAAAATAATCACTTGCCTAATAATTTTGCACACAGTGTACTCCTCATATTTCTTAGATCTTGGGTGAAGTCTAGGGGAGAGAGAGGACCTGCCTTTTCACATCAGGTCTTCATATTTATCGAGGTTTTTAAAACTATGCTTAAGACCTACTTGTTTACTTCTGTCTTTCACTGTGTATAAGAGGCTGTGGAAGGATGGTTTTAAATTGGTTGTTTTTATTGATCTGCTTCTGCATCATTGTTTGTACTGTGTTAATTTTAAAGCTCCTTTGAACTGTACTTTGGTGCAACATCTGTTGGTTTATATTTGCTTTTATAAATAAACAGACTGAAAATAATTATATCCTTGTTCAGGCACTGGTTCTTTCTTTGCTAAACTACTACAACTATCTCCTGGTGGAGTTTCCTTTAAATACTATCGGAACTCTCCATCTCCTCCAGAATGCAGCTGTTTGAATAGTGTTCACGGTTTCTCGTTTCACTCTTACTACTCCTCTGTTATGGTGTTTTCACTAGCTTCGTGTTGCTTCAAGGATCCATTTCAAAACCCATCTTGACCTACAGTTCTCTGAATCGTTCTTCTCCTCATGGGTAATTCCATATGAAATCATCACACTTTTGGACCACATCGTCACAGATTTTAAAGAAACTTAGCACACTGATTTGGTCACACAAGTAACATGTCGAACTGGAATTGCATGTGTCTTGGATCAATATTAAGGGAATTTTAAGCTAACAAAGTTTGAACTTATAACAAAATCCCCACCGATTATGACTGGCTATATCTCCCTAAACTTAAGTTGCATTGAAATAGTTCTCATATCATTTTTAGAGCTCTTTTCAGGCTCTAGTTTTTTGCATAATACTATTCTATCCCCAAAATGAAAAAAGTTACCATGTTATGAGCGAGTATAATATAAAAATAGAATAGTGGAAAAAAAAAAAAAAGTATTTTAAAATTTGTAAATTTTTTACGAAAATTGGATCTTTTGTTTTTCAGTCATTACTGAGCTATCATTACTTATAGGTGTCATCACATGGTTTTATAACACTAATGGGCCTTTTTCATAGCAGCCATATTGACATGAAACAATAAAATACAACTTATTTTTATATATCCTAAAAATCACACAAGAAGTGTCGCAATGGGCTTTAACAGGCCCTGCCTCTTGATAGCCCCCTAGCCCTGACTCTCTAAGAAGACAAGAAAAAACTCCCAAAAAAACCCTTGTAGGGAAAAAATGGAAGAAACCTTGGGAAAGGCAGTTCAAAGAGAGACCCCTTTCCAGGTAGGTTGGACATGCAGTGGGTGTCCAAAAAATAAAATAAAATAAATAAAAAATAAAATTAAAAAGTGGGTAAATACAATATAATGAACAGAACATAAGTAATCATCAATACAATATAATAGTGCAATAGAAATATTATATTTAAATATAATACTATTAAAGTACAGACCAGAATTCAACAGTAGATGATATCACATAATACGATTTGGTATGAAATCACATAAAACAAAACAGTATTGCATACACAGGTGTAAAGTAATGACATTAATTAAGGTTCCAATTATGTTACACTGAAATTGAACTGAAGCTTGATTAATGTCATTTGACTATTTCATGCCAAAATGGCTGCTGTGGAAAGTGCCCATTCCAATGTGGCTAATAAATGCCAATATTCTGCCCTGCATTAATCAGAGCGGACTGAGGTATACAAATTGGTCAGGTGTGATTAATCAATAGCAGAGTTCAAACTTTGTTAGCTTAAATCTCCCTTAATATTAATCTAAGACATGTGCAATTTCAGTTTCATGGGTTACTCATATGACCAAATCAGCATGACAAGTTTCGTTAAAATCTGTGACAATGAGATCCAAAAGTGTGATATTTGATATGGAATTACCCCAATATTTCCAGTGTCGAGGTTATCCATATGTCCCTTCAATTAGTCTTTTTTCTGGCAATGCCTGTCTGCTGACCATCCCTCTTCTTTATAGACATGCCAAGACTGGACAATGCTTCTCTGTTCTTGATCTAAAGCTGGGGAATGATATCCATTTGTCTATTCAAACTGCACACAATTTACTCATGTTTCAGTATCTTTTAAAAGTGCACATTTACAATTAATACTTTGGAATTACTTAGCTACTTTTCTACAGGATAATTGCTATTGCACTGACAAAGATTTGAGGATACTGATTTACTGTCTTAGTCTAGTTAGAGGTATAATTATATAGTATTTCTACTCCTCTTTTGCTTTTGATGCTTGCACCTTCTAATCATTCTTGCATATATTTTAAACTGCTTTGTAAGTTGCTTTGATAATTACATCTACTAAATAACAAGCACACATGCTATGATACAAAATAAATGAATGAAATATTTGTGTGTCATATTATTTGGTAATACCAACCTTAAAGAAAAGATTAGTAAAAGTTTAAAATTGCCCTGTAACCTTCAATTGAAACTTCATTCAATAGATTATTCTGTGATCTACCTTAATACAAGGGTAAGTGGCCAGGTGTCCGTCCATTTGTCTGTCTGATTGCAATGTTTCTGTCATTCCAAAAGGTGGCGCTTCAAACATTTTTTAGTAATAAAATGCACTGCATTTGTCATTCCAATAGATAGCGCATCAAACAACACAGCTTTTACAAATCCCATATCAAATGGTATATAAAAGACATACAGTATATGTTGTAATTGTTATGCCAACAGATGGCATATCACAAACATTTGTAGTAATACATTTTAACACTACATGCATTATAAAATACATTCCAATTGATTGTGCACAGCAAATGTTAACACCGAGGTCTACGCTGAATATTTAGATTTTACATCTAGTACTATTTATAAAGGGTTTTATTCCACGTTACTGTATCTACAAGAACAATTATTAACTGAACATTAGACTCCATGTAAATATTCAAGTACCTACACAGTAATCCCCTATACATACTGTCTGTATACTAATCAGCACACATCATGCATGCCTCATATCAAGTGGCCTACTTTGCTATTTCAAAAGTGATTAACACAAGTATTGCACTATGGTGTTTCTTACACCATCATTACATTAAAGTAAGTTCCAAACAAATTTACACACTGCATTGTGTCTGATCATGCATATACTGTATGCCACATGCTCATGCAAACCAAAAACCTGTCATATAGCTACTGCTGGTGAAAGTGATTTGACATACACAACAAAACAAAAGGTTATTTTTGCAGAATTGCATTCTAAGGAAGATTTGCTTCATGATGGGATAATAAAACTTCTTAAACTGATGCCGCTTCATGACAACAAAATTATTTACAGTGCTTGATTACTGCACACCACCAAAAAAAAGCACTATACAGCATACAGCATATAAGAATATGAGAGACAAGTAAATTGCTTTCTTGTGGATCCTATTTGAGGCTGATTAAGCACAAGGTTTCATATGAATGCACTTTAAAAAAATGCTTACCTCCCCATTATCTAGAACAGCCATAGAAGACGTCTGGCCACATGCAATACCAACAACTACTTTATTCTGTAAACAGTTTGATACTTTTCTAGGAGTAGGTTGATTGGCTGTAGATCCTGAGCCGACCTGACCACAATTATTATATCCCCATGCAAACACCTGCAAAAAATAAAAAGTGGTAAGGATCTGTAATTCAGCTTAGCAAAGTATTATAAATAGATTTCTATTAAACAAGCAGGAGCAGAATATGGGTGCAGTTTGAGAGAGCATAACCAGAGGAGATACTCAGCACCTGGTGATGTCTATGAATCAAAAACTTCAAGCAATCATTGCATGCAAGAGATATGCAACAAAGTTCTAAATATGACTGTTTTTAACATACGTACCATTACTATGTCCCAAACATTATGTTGCACTGCAAAGGGGGGTCATGTGGAAAAAGTGTTGTCTTTTTTACATGGTATGAATGAAATGTATGCAAATACCCTTAAACGAAAGTTTGAAATGTGCACTTTAATCACATCTGAGCTGCTTGATTTGTAATTTTAAACTGTGGAGAAGATTGAAAATCAAGGAAAAATGTGTCTTTGTCCCAAGCATTATGGAAGACACTGTACATACTGTAAACATAGACAGAATATCCCTAGCCACTAACTCTTGAACTGTTGGCAAGTTCAATCAGTGGCAAAAGCATTTGTATAACCAAAGAAACAAACGTACACAGCATACATGGAGTGGCTGGAATCATTACCTAGCATACCCAAACACTTCCTTAGAACAGCCTGAGTGCTGTCAGGAATGGACTATGAAAGGAGTCTGTGAATTATATCTCCCAGTTGTTACAAATTATCTGGTGGTGGATCTCTACTTCATAAAATTCATTCCATTTAGTACTAAACTAGCAGAATACCCGCGCTTCGCAGCGGAGAAGTAGTGTGTTAAAGAAGGTATGAAAAAGAAAAGGAAAAATTTAAAAAATAACGTAACATGATTGTTAATGTAATTGTTGTATGTATATTATATATATATATCAAAATACATATCTATATACATATCTACATATACACATATATATATATATATGCATACCTATCTACATCATATATACACACACATATACATACATACATACACAGACACACACATATATATAATTTGTGTGTGTGTATGTATGTATGTATGTATGTGTGTATGTATGTATGTATGTGTGTGTATACACATACATACAAACATACACACAGGTATATATAAATATATGTGTATATATATATGTATGTGTCTATATGTGTGTGTATAGCTTTGATCACTGAGTGCAAGGGAAAAATAATAAAATGTAGTTTATAAGTTATAGCAAAATACCCGCGCTTCGCAGCGGTGAAGTAGTGTGTTAAAGAAGCAATGAAAAAGAAAAGGAAACATTTTGAAAATAACGTAACATGATTGTCAATGTAATTGTTTTGTCACTGTTGTGAGTGATGAGTGTTGCTGTCATATATATATATATATATATATATTTACACACACACACATAAACATATATATATATA
>JANRMT010028174.1:174688798-174708619 GCA_026402145.1 Polypterus bichir lapradei | reverse complement strand
GTTTCCACGTCTACCTGTATTAGTTTAAATGGCACTTTTACCACTCGCAATAGGGCGGACGCGCTGACTTATCGTGTTGACTGGGCAACACAGTGAATGCGGCGTCTATCTATATATGTCTATGTTTTCCGTAGACTGCTACAGGAAGGTACTCTCTTGATCATTGGCATTGGTTTCGCTCCTTGCTATTTAAGTTATACTGCGACGGTGGTTTCCTAAGCCTGTTATACTGAATTCCTTTCTCACCGTTTTCCGTTCCTATTCTTACACCGCCGTATGCTACGGCGGGCTTCGGCTAGTGGTTCTTAATGCCACTAATCAAGATAATAGAAGTAAATTATTATGTCTTCTAACCAAACACTTTATTAAATGCTCTTATCCAACTGTGATAAAATCAACAGCCTGGTTTATTAAAGCAAGATGACAAAAGTGTAGCCTGGGGCACATGTAAGTTTCCATACATATGGGTTTTAACATTTTATTTTTTATATTTCAGATACCTTAAAAAAATGCATTTGAATAAAGAGCAACGAATTGAAATCATACTGATGGCTGGGTCAGGAAGCAATTGCATGGTTGCAATCGAATTTAACAGAAAACATGGAACATGAAACAAATCATCTTAGGGAACGTATTACCAACGCCATTAGCAAGCATAACTCCAGATGTACTAATACGTGTTCATCAGCAGTGGCGGACACGTATTGGAATGTGTTTTCAAAACAATGGCAGTCATGTAGATCATATTATATAAATAAAAATGGTTTTTCATAAAAAAATGTTTATTTTCCTATGTATGGAAACTTATGGCCCACCCTGTATAACCCCATAAATTAGAGAAAACGAGCTAGTCATGTAATTCTACACTGAATACAACATTTGATACCATCCCCAAAATGTTTGGTTTTGCTAAAAGTCAAATTAGCTCCATAGTTGCAGGCTTTTTGACATGCAGCAATAACCTGGCTGAGGAGGAGAAAAAAAAATCACTGTTGTTATTATTATTGTATTTAACAATAGCTGTAACTAAAATAACTAAAAAAAAAGGCATTTTGTTAAATGAAATGAAAACTAAACTGAAAATGCATACTTGAATACTAGTTGAAATAAAAAAATATGTGGCAGCAACAACAATCTGTTGTTTCTACTGTTGCACAATATTTCCTATGAGGTGTGAAGGTGAGAACAAAACCAAGTTTTAGCCCACATTTTCTAGTAGTGCAGAAAGAAGCAGGACAGGAAAATCCCCCTTAAAAAAGGTTTACAAAGAAACAGTAGTACATCAGTCCTCCACCTGGTAACCAATTATTAAAACTTGGCATGGAAAACCAGTAGGTTGAAGGCACTCAATTACTTTTGTTTTGCTCATCCATTACAAAAATTATGTGTGTACATTTTGGTGGTTATTTGCTTTGAAGTGGTTTGCAAAACACTGCAACCAAAAGCTCAGTGGCCAGATATTTCAATAAATAACTCCAATCTGAAAAAGAAAGCCATGACATCTGATCTGAGTTAAATGGCTGAATCCCGATGCTGCTTAAGTAAACACTGGTCCTTGAACAACAGGCGCTGCTACAACAGGAGTGAGACAGGATTTATATATAAAAAAGGTTCAAAAGATAATTATGTGCACTGATGGCTGGAGCAAAATGGGGCTCGCCAATTCTTTTATGGTCTAATCTGTATATTTCTACAATACCTTTGCCATGGAATTTTTACACAGCATGCATTTCTATATTTACATGAATTCATGAGGTTCTTGCCATATTCTGATCTTACCATTACCAGAAATAAAGCCCATCAACTCTGTTAAAGCTCATGTAAAATGAAATTCATTCGTCTTTCAACACAGTAATGGTAACTTTTAACCATTATTTATTGCCTGAACATCACTCATGGACCCATGGTTCAAGATGTGCTAAACAGTTTCAGTTTGGTCAGGAGTAAAGGTTTTATCATTTTATTCTTGAGCTCAAAAGTAAAAAGCAATGTCATACTGCAACTATTTAGCATGCAAAAACCTTCTTTCTGGATGTTTGGGATGTCTCAGAGGAGAGGCCCATCTGCTTGGTTTCTCATGTTTTGTGTACAACAATAGAATGGATAAAGGCAATTGCAGTCATCAAATTTGACATCTTCTCTGACTAGAAGTCATGTAACATGCCCCGGCTTAAAAGAAAGACAGAGTATGTTTGTGATCATCCTTATCTGAAGACTGCCAACCTATTAGGCAGTGTTGTGTATGAACAAGGTAAACACACACAAGTGGCTGGCATGTAGCTATAACAACCAGGTATGAAAACGTTATGAGCTTCAACTGAATGACAACAGTACCTAGTAGGAAATGCTTTAAAGTATGTACTAGTGGAAGTTATTTTTAAATAACATAGTATCTTGAATTCTGACTAAGTGTAAGGCAAATCCAGCACTTATATGATTCCTCTTATTGTTTTAGTATATAGATTTAGAGCACTTGAACTAGCAGGAGTTCCAGAGAACTTAACTACTTTACTTGATTTTGGTGGAGTGATATGCCAGTGCTGTAATTTAAATTTTGCTTCTAAATGGAAGCTTACTCTTGTCACCTAGGATTTTTGTTCCAGCATTCTCAAAATCCTCTCCAGGTGATTTCTGCATCCTTTTTGTCCACGAAATGTGATGTGGCCATTGCATTTTCAACTGTATAGACTTCAAATGAAATGTATAAAATGTAGCCACTTATTTATTAAAGAAAGAATTGGACTTTCCTTGTTTTATTTAATAAATCCATAAAATGTATACTACATAAACAAAGTTCCTTGAACATTATGTTTAAACGTGTATAAAGATGGTAAACAGTCTTCTGGGACAGAGCTGCAGTACTGTGACTTGTATCTCGACTCATTGGTTCTTACTACATCACCACAGTAAGAACACTGTATTTACAGAGGACACTTATGGTACCTTGAAAAAATAAAAGAGCAAAATTTGCTGCAGAAAAAAAGAAATCACACCTGCCCTGGATTTTCATTGGCTGCGGATATCTGGTTAATGTCAGCATTACAAACTACAAAAAATAGAGCTACATCCGTCCATCCACTTCCTAACCCATCCAGAATCAAGTAGAGACAGAAAAGCAGCTGTTTGTGTGCCTGTGTTGAGAGTATCCACTTCCGAAAATGATTTGCATACTTGACTGCTGTACTGTGGAAACGTATTTGTCTCTTCCTGATTTTCTCCATTACTGTAAATTTACGATAATTAATTGTTTCAGATCTTCAAGAAAAATCTAACATTAGAAAATGGACATTTAATTACCCTGCCATGGACTGAGGACTTACCTAGGGAATGTACCTGCCTTGTGTCTGATGCTTTCTGGGACTGACTCCAGTTTACGTGCAACCCTGCCCTGGATAACTGGATTAAGAAGATGGATGGATAGGCACCCAATTACACAATCACTATTTTTTTATATATCATTTACTGAATGTAAAAATGCCACCAACACCATAGGAAAAAGTAATTGATCCCTATTAAATAAACCAAAATAAAGGGATACAGAGAAAGATGGCTGAACACATTTGCCTTTCTCAATCGAGGAAAACAAGCTGATAACAATTCTTAAATACATGTGTAGCTCACACAAAATATTTTTAACTTTGATTTACCAACTCTGCAATTTATTTTAAAAGATCACCATACCTTCAGTTGCAAGTATGACATGGGGACCACTGCCATAACTGAAGCTGATGATCTTCTTTCCGCACAGCACATCCAACTTTTTTGGCACAATTGTACTTTGATTGTCACCGGTCCCAAGACAGTTACTGCAGTTCAGTCCAAGGGCATACACCTGTAATCAGCAACTGTTAAAATTAATGGGCAAATAGAAATTTCAGAAAATTCAAAGAAAAATGGCTTTGAAGAACATGTTGGATGTGTGTTGTACTTCAAAAATCCACAAGAGGTTTGATTCACAATGCACAGTAAAGAATAGCCCGACTTTAAAGGAATTATCTGAAGAAGAAAACATTTTGACAAGAAATAGCCATTTTGTACAAACAAAGCCCATTATTTTCCATTATTGCATATCACCTGGTCAATACAATGAAAACAAATTATTATTTTAGCAAAAGCATTAAAATGCAGGACACCTCAACTATTTTCACAGATTTTACCAACTCTATATCTGGTCAGTACAAGTGACTGTGCATGCGAGAGAGTGTGTCATGGGCATGGCTACAGGTGGGCAATGACTCCTGAAAAGGGTTGTCTGCCCAGCCAAAGACTGGGGAGAGAAAAACAAAAGTAAAAATAATGTTTTGGTATAGTTTTTGAAGTTATTTCCTCTCTAGATATATCTAAATGCCCATCCAAGAATGACATCCTAGGAACACCACTGGTATGGGTGTGTGGTTTAATGGACTGGTGAGCTTTCCCAGTTTGGTTCTCACCAACTACTGACCCATCTAACCACAACCCTAGATTGAAATATACAAGCTCAGAAGATGGACGGATGATGAACACCACACAAGTGTGTAAAGCTGACACACGAGAGGATATCATGAACTGATTTGATCGATGGACTGCAAATGTTTTAGTGTCTCATTTGCTATTAGGCATTAAGAGGTGCAACTCAGCTGGCTTCAGACCCCCAGTGCACTCACTGTCAAGAAGTTCCTCCATTTTAATGTTTTTAAGGAACTTTGCTGGGGAGCTTAAATGTAGAATTTAAAGCTTAGCTTTGTGTTTATTAAAAGCAAAACAAAACATTCAGAAACTACTTAACATAACACTGTCAAGCTTGCTTAATCCATACTTTGTCACGGGAGGCTACTGCTAATACTGATAGCATCAGGATCCCTGGGATGGCAGTCCACTATGGGGCCCACTAACATACATACCCCCATGGAACTAACTGAAACCACCAGTTTAATCTAACCATCAGACCACACAGACAGGTGAAAAGCATGCAAACACACACAGGATTCAAACCCACTATACAGTGCACTACCACGTTGCCAGAAATAATTAATAGATCAATAAACTGTTAACTTTCAAAGCATGTAAACTAAATTTTCCCAATTGGAAATCCAGACAGCAGACACAAAGTACAGCCATAGGCAGAATAGGTTATGTCTCACCTCATCATTGTGCGTTATATAAATGGCTTCATTTCCTGATGTGCCAAAGACACAGGCTTGCCGAATCAATGAGATTTCCTGAGAATTCAGCACTGTGAACAAAGGCCACTTTTGTACATCCACCATTTCTGCATTCTTCAACCTAAAATGCTTAAAAAAAAAGGGGGCGATGAGCCCAACATGCAAGTTATATTCATTGTATACTACTTGTGGAACAGTGCAGTTAACTGAAAGGCAGCTGCTCCAAGTCAGTAAAATCGCTGTGTAATATAAAGTAGGCAGAAAGGAAATTCTACTCAGAATTTAAACTGTAATACTCAAATTTGTCAAGTTATCCATGTATACAGTCTACTAATGAAAGTGTGATAAACATAAAAAGAGGTCTTTGTGGGTCCCTTTTAAATAGTCTCCTTATTGTTTGATACACAGCAGCTATCCAAGCAGTATATTTGGAAAATGACATTCATGCTCTCTATTCTTATCAAAATGGTGTGAAGTAATGAATAATGAAGAGGACTTTAAAAACCAACATATGTTCCTCCTTAACAGCATTTACCAACAATATGATGTGAAATGCACAGTTCCACATGCAGTAATGTTTTAACACATCAAAGACAACTTGCTTCACAGAAAGCATCTTTTTCACTGAATAAATGTTTTATGCACACTACCAGTCGCGTTGCCGAAGAACAATTGTAGTCCAATAAACAATACCGGACAAAAGGCCTGGCTGCACACCCAGAAAACTCTTTGCAACAAACCATTCAGCAACAATGTGCGGCGAAAACTACTGCACTTTATTATTAGTTGGAACGTCCAAACGAGGCATGCAACGAGAAAGAAAATGGTCCAGATTTTATTATTGTTCATTCGATTATTCCAGATTTTAAAATAGACTTTAACATATGTACAAATGCCAAATGTCTATTACTTCCAGACCTACCCTTAACTACCGCTTTAAAAAAAACCGAAGAGCTATGTTGACTTAATGCGAGTATATATATATATATATATATATATATATAAATAAGTAAAGCTGTAATAACATGTTCCGCAAATGGAAAACACACACGAACGTTAATTTCCAGCCAAAGGGACTATTCAAAGGAAATACTGTACTAAACAAAACGTGCCAGAAGCAAAACAAACAACAAATTGGTAAGGGAAACTACACGAAAAGCAAAAGTCGGTGCATTACCTTCACTGATGACCTAAACGCATCGTAATGCTAAAGCACACGAGAGACACAGCTGACGACTGCTGTGACAGCGCACCTGGAATTGCGAGTTGCGACGCGCGCAGCGTCACTTTCACTTTAGATAAGGAAGCGTTTGAGACTAATCAGCATTTGAAACAGCCAATTGGTTGAGGAGCGCAGAAGAAAAGGGGCGTTGCATTGTGATTGGATGAGGTTAAAAAAAAAGGGCCATTTTTTGTGACGACAAAAAGAGACGCCGTCACGGTCATAATGACGCTCCCCATTTTATTACAGATCCATCATTTAAGTTTTGCACCCGGTCGTTTTCATGTTTGTTTTTTTTTTTTTCTTTGCTCACATGGATTTTTCTCCAATATCCCTAAAGACGTGCCGGATTCTGAACTGGCCCTGTATGCATGTGTACGAGCGATGGTGTGGTGCCATGTTTAGGGCTGTTTCCTGTCTTGCAGCCGCTGAATGATAGTGTTACTATTTTGTTGGCCTTCAGAAAAAAATAAAAAATGTATGACATTAATTACATTACCAGGGTACTTCATGTTTATAAATTGAAATGGACAGAGACAAATCTTAGTTTGTATTATTTAAAGTTGACATTAAAACAAGACTTCCCTGTTAAATCTTTAAATGTAAAATGGCAACAAAAACTTGTAAACATTGAAAAATTGTTTAGGAAAAAAATAAATAGGATGTATATGTCATTGTGTATTATACTAGCCGTATTACCCGGCTTTACTCAGTGTGCTGTTCTTTGTTCGTTCTGGAAACATCAGTAAAGGATTCAATGGGAGGCAGGCGGCTAACTCACAAAGGCTTTTGAATTATCATCAAACGTTAATTAAAACATTTACAAAAGATGCACGTCTCAATTACTCCCATTTGCTTATTTTACTCCCCCTACAGTTCATATAATTACCTTTCCTATCTGGTTCCTAACTTTATTTAAACCTTAATTCACAATATACTACATCCCCCTTTACCAAAAAAGAAAATCTCTTTTCTATTTCTTTCTTATTATACCTTACATTAAAAATAACCAACTATGTACAAATGCACATTTTTTTTTCTCACTTAATCAGTTCACCGTTGACTGCTGTGTGCTTGTGTAATCCTGGGGCCAGGGCTCGAAAGTACTTAGCCCACTGTTAGGGCTTAAGCGTTACCATTGGCCCATTACAAAATCTTTCAGGTATTTTTACAACCCTGCCCTTCTAGTTGACTGTTTTTGAACTTTACTTTGCATTTCGTCTTCCACTTTCTGGAGGTGGTATACCTGCATCTTTTTGTGTTTGCACCTGTTCTATACTAAAGTGGTCTTCTTCCTCTTCCTCAACTATAAAAATGTTACCTTTAAGAAGCCTGAGATGTCATCTGTTATGTGTATACTTCTGGCCTGTTGAAGTCACATTGTCACTTGACCTCGGTTCCTGACGTTTTTGCAGCACTATTGCCAGTTTCTAGCCTTGCGAGGTTTTTACAGCGACCATTGCTCCTGGACCAAGGACACAAAGTGATTAGGTGTGCTGATGGTAACTTTGTTATTTTTTTTGTTGCTCTGTTTTTTTTTTTTGCTGCTGTGTTAGTCTAATGCTTGACTTTCTTTGGGTGTCTGGGTTTCAGTGTGGGACTTGTTACAGGGAGGGTGCCTCTTAGATGAAGTAATGCAAGATGTGCATCTACGTTGGTCTGGAAAACATTCTTAAGCATTAGTTTGATTGTCTTTATTGTTCTCTCTGCCATACTGTTTGAGGATATCCAAGGCCTGAAAACGTCCATGTTAATCCCAGTCTTTGGCAAACTGCTGCACCTCTGTATTGGCAAAAGGAACGTAGTCACTAATCACTTTCTTAGGAATTCAATGCCTTGAAAACACAGTTTTCAGTTTTGCAATCACTGTTTGTGCTGTTTTGTCCCTAATCTGATGTAATTCTGGGTATTCTGAAAAATAATCTACTGTGAGAAGAAATGACTGACCATGTAGTTGAAAGATGTTAACACCAAATTTGTACCATGGCAAATCAGGTAAGTCTTTCACATGTTGTTGTCAAGCACTGCATTTTACTATCATTTGTTCTATATCGGTTTACATGCCAGGCCAGTATATGTACTTGCATGCTTGTTCTTTGAATACCTTGATAAGCAATGTGTAATTTTTGTAGCATTGATGACCTCTACCAGAATCAGGTAGGGATGACAAATCTGGCACCCAACATAAAGATGTGATTACTGATCTTGATACTGTCTCTTGATACTTATATACTTACCCGTTCTTGTGTATAGTGCTCAACTTTTGGAATGTTTCATCCTCTGGGGATGCAGTCTGTACTTGTGTATATAGCTCCTTTCCAACAGCTTTGGCTGCTTCCATGGCATACTGTACATAATTTTCTCATTCTCACACATGCGTTCCTCCAACAGTTCCTTCAATATCATATGCTCAGGATAAAGCATCTACTATAAACATATCCTTGCTAGGTGTGTACTTTACTTGAAGATCATAGTATTGCAATAGAAGAAGCATCCTTTGCAGATGTGCTGGCATCTGTCCTAAGGGCTTTGTGAAGATGGCTTCCATGGGTTTATGATCTGATTGGACGACTACTGGAACAACAATGATCCACTGATGAAATGTCCTTGCTGAAAAATCTACAGGAAGCAAATTCTTTGGTAGAGTGGACACTAGAATTGTAAGCTGGTTCAACTGAAGATGAGTATGAGTCCTATTCACCTCACTCTCACATGGGAACTTAGTAATTTTAGTAATCATAATTCATACTAAAACATGGCATACAGTTAAAACTGGAAATGTGTGTGCACACAAAATATTCAAATGCATAAAACTGTGCTTAAGCAAAGTTCCATGCACATTCCCTTTATAAATCCCAATCAATGTGAATTTTAATGCACACGCACGCGCCTACAGCCCCATCCCAACTCCCTCCAGAATTTTGCATATTTGAAAATGTAGATCAATATATCAAAAAACACAAAAAAACCAAAGTTGATGTGAACAGTCATAACCCACCATCTGTTTATTGTGATTCAGACAAAATTACAAAAGCTGACCCCCATGCCAAGTATGCAACTCCAGGTGGTGATGGTGCTGTTATGCCAAGCACATCTTCGGGTAGTGGCTGTGCATGCACCTCTGCCTTGGAAATGCTGGATGACCATCTGGCTGTGTGGTGACAGATGCTGCTCTGGTGTTACAAAATGCAATAGTGGATTCTGTATAAGATGTGACCAGTGAACTAAGGAATAGAATGGCTGTACTATGTGACATTGACCACAAATGAAACAAATTGGTTAAAAAATAAATGCTGTATCTGATTACCCATTTGTACATTCTGCTAATTATATTCAAACAAAGTTGTAATGTTGTCTGATTTGGCTGATCATTTGGTGGATCAGGTTCATCATACCGCACTTGTTCAGGCACAGACAAGTCATGATTGTGTGCCACATTATGCAGCACGCTATATGCTTGCACAATGCGACACACTGTCTTGTGGACTATAGAGCAGCACATTAATAGAGTGGAAATGCTTTCTATTTACACAAGCAAATTCATTCTCTGAAGGCGCCTTTATAGTGTAGTGCTGGTGTGGAGCGCCATAACAGTTAGATTCCCTGCTCTTTGCATGGTTCTTTGAGGTGACTTGCTATCCTTAAATGGATTCTTTGCCTATTACTGCAGAAGTTGGGAAGTTCACCTGGGACTATGCAGAGCTACCGTTTTTATAAGCTCTCTTCCTGTAGATGATGTAATGCCAGCTCATTTGTTTGTTGATTCATCCCTGGCTGTTGTAATAGCAATGTGCACACAGTTAACTATGCTGATTACATATGGAAAACTGGACCTTACTGCAAATTCCACTTTTATGTTTGCAATTTCAACCTCAGTGTAAGAAAATCTTACACATCTGGCAAAAATATATCTACAGCTGGCAGGGTGCGACTCAGTGATGACTGTGAAGTAGGCCATCGATTAGCAGGTACATGTTGAAAAGCTCCTGTGGCTAAAAACCTGAGGGTGGACAGAACTTGCAACGGAGCAGGTACAGCACAAATTCTCAAAGTCTGCCACTGTAAAGCTGGCACCAGTTCAGCACACAGCACCAAGACTGTAGCTCTTGGAAACTGAAATCAAATTAGAAGTCATCATCTATAAATATGCAGTCTATTCCAATTCTTCCATTTGAGACATCATCTAACATTAAAGCGACTATGTTAGGTAGAATAATTTGGTCATTCTGTGCACCATTATATTGTTGCAGAATCATTATAATCAAGTGAATTAAATTTGTAAACGATATGCAGTTAATTTTGATGTATTTGATTAAGCCCGCGTAATGGATGTGAATTTAAAAAAAGGGACAGCACAAAGAAACAGTAGCACTGCTTTGACACTAGGTGGTGCCTGTTTACAAAAAAGAGCAGAAACTTGTGTACACATACCATGAGGCTTCTGTGAAAATGTGCATAGATTTATGCCAAGTTTAATTTTTATACATCTCGAAGTGTACGTGGAAATGGGAATATGCAACATTTACACAAGGCCCCGATTAATATGATGCAAAACACTTTATAAAAATGGATCATGTAACGACTTAAAAAAATCAGGACACCTCACCTTCTCTCACTTATTCTATCTAGTCTAAATTTACATATTATAAAGGATTTGAATTTTCTGTATTGCAGGTGAACTGCAAAGGTGTTTGATGAGGTCTGACTCGAACTGCCACCACAGGTTGCAATGGAAAGATTCATTAATATCTAATGAAATGTTTAGAAATACAAGTTGTTCTACAGGCATGCTGATCTTTTAGGGGGACCAAATCAACAAAGCATGCAAAATAATCCATTACACATAATATGTTTTGCCTTGGTAGTTACAAAAAACTCTAAGAAAAGCTGAGATGTTCTAAAAAAAAGCCTAATGGCATGAATGGACTGTAGGGGAGCAGTGGAAAGAGTGGGGGAACCAAGGGCTTGAAAAGTAGTCATAAAAAAATAAACTTACCAAAGGTGAATAATAGTCCTCTCACTTTGTACAACACTTTTTATACATGGTCTCCCCATTTCTGGGCATCATGATGTTTGGGATATAGAAATGGTAAGTATATTAAAGCAGTCATATTTAGTATTTTGTGTCTTAATCCAAGTGGTGCGTCATGTGGTGGGTTCAGCAATGCGCTATCAGCACATGCTCCCAATCACCACTTGTATATCCCTTCCATACAATGACAGCTGGAAGTCTGTGATTCATAGACAGCACCCGGTTGCTGAGGATCTTCTCTGGTGATGCTTTGCCAAGCCTCTAATGCAGCCATCTTCAGTTCCTGTTTGTTTTGCGGGTTTGTCTCCTTACATTTTCTCTTCAGTATATGGAAGCTATGCTCAAATTGGTTTAAATCAGGTGACTGTCTTGGCCATTCACTACTTTTCCATTCACTACTCCAATGAGTTTGGTCGCATTTACAAGAACTTGAGCAGATCAGAGGTTTCTATACAACTCAGAATTAATTGCACAACTGCTGTCAGCAGTTACATCATCAGTGAAGAGAAGTGTGCCAGTACCTGTACAAGCCATACATGCTCACACCATAGCACCTCTGCCCCTATGTTTAACAGATGAGGTGGTATTCTTTGGATCACACTTTGCTTCTGCCATCACTCTGATACAGGTTAATCTTTGTCTCACCTGTCCGCAAGAACTTTTTCCAGAATTCTGCAGACTCTTTTAAGTACTTTTTTGCAAACTGTAATCAGGCCGTCCTGTTTTTTTGGCTAAGTAATTAATGGTTTGCATCTTGCAGTGTGGCCTCTGTATTTCTATTCATGAAGTCTTCTGCGGATAGTGGTATCTGACACACACACACACACACACACACACACACACACACACACACACGCACGCACGCACGCACGCACGCACGCACACATACATACATATCTACCTCCTGAAGACTGTTTCTGATCTATCAGACAGGTGTTTGGGGTTTTTCTCTTTAATATAGCGAGGGTTCTTATGTCATCAGCAGTAGAGGTCTAACTTGGCCTATCAGTCCTTTTGTGATTTCTGAGCTCACCAGTGCGTTATTTCTTCTTAATGATATTCTAGGCAGAGGCTTTATGTAGTCCTAAGGTTTTACCAATGACTCAGATGGTTTTATTCTTGTTTTTCAGCCTCATAATGTCTTCTTTGACTTTCAATGGCAACTCCAAACTCCCAAAGTAGTCAATCAGTAGAAGCAAGCCTAGGTATCTTATGCCTACACTAATGAAGCAATGTAACACATCTGAATAAATCACAAACACGTGTGATGCCAATTGTCCCAAACATTATGGTGTCCTGAAATGGGGGTACCCTGTATAAGAAGTGTTCTAATTTCTACCTGGTGTGACTGAAATGCATGCAAATATCCTCAAAGTCTATAATGTGCACTAATCACATCTGAATTGTTTTATAATTTTAAACTGTGGATCAAAGGGGTAAATCAAGGAAATATGTATCTTTGTACCAAACACAGTAATGGTGAAGAGTCCACCATGCGTCCAGCATTTTTACTTTCTATATTTAATACTTTACATTTATTCACATTAAACCTTATTTAGTACAAGTCTACCCATGCTTATCTGCTATCCAAGTTTCTCAGCTGATTCTACATTCTCTTCCCTTCCACCTAGTGTGACATCATCTACAAACTTAATCAACTTACTGATTATATTCTTGTCCAGACTGTTTGTGTATATTAAAAAGAGCAGCAGATCCAGCAATGATGCCTGAGACACACCACTTTTATCATCATCACCTAATTCTGAAAATGTTTCCCTCATCACAGTTCCACCTTTGAGTTTTGTTTAATTTCTTACTGCTTTTAATTTTTTTGATGAACTTGCCATGCATGATATGAAAAATTGCTCCACATGTCCTCTGCTGTCGCTACACTTAAAAGCCTATCAGTTTATCTTACTGAGCTACTCTGGATCTGCTCAAAGTTTGCCCAACTAAAATAAAATTGAACTCTTTATTTTAAAATATGCACTGTGCCAAAAGACAGTGTAATCAATATATTATTGTCATAAGATCCTAATGGTTCAGTCACCTTTATCCTTTTAGTTCTTTTTATTACAGAATGCTAAATTCAGGAAGGTTTTCAACGTCATTGGTGCTTTAACATATTTGTTTTAAAAAAAGTCACTTGTTACATCTAAAAACTCCTGTTCTTGTGCTGCACTATTTGTTAAGCTAGTCCAGTTAATTTAGGTGTAATTAAAGTCC
Organism: Polypterus bichir lapradei; assembly: GCA_026402145.1. Classification (NCBI taxonomy): domain Eukaryota; kingdom Metazoa; phylum Chordata; class Cladistia; order Polypteriformes; family Polypteridae; genus Polypterus; species Polypterus bichir. The sequence goes on along the minus strand of JANRMT010028174.1, from coordinate 174,694,995 downwards.
CCCTATGACTATAATATACCCTAAACTTGCCTTTTAATGTTGTTAAAAAGATGTGAAACCATACTCTATATTATATTCACTCCTAATTTGAGTCCTCAGTCTCGAATGCTATCTAGTCAAATCCATACACCCTCACTTAACATGTGGTTCATCATCTAACTTGAAACGCTTTTACATGTAAATTATGTTTTACATGAATGATTACTCCCCCACCTTTTCGGTTTTGCCTGGTTTTCATAAATAATGTGTACCTGTAGACGATACACCTGGTAATCTCTATTATCTGTTATTGCTATAACATGCCTGGTTATCTTCAATTCCAATTGTTATTTTATTCTTAATACTCCTGGCATTAATGCAAGCAATGTTTAACGTATAACCTATTCTACTATGGTACAAACACATACATCTAAGCCCCACTAGGTGGCAGAGCGCAGTCACCGACTTTAAAACTGTATTCCCACGGCCCTTCACTGCAGTCAAAGGGTCAGGTGTCCAGAGACATCAGGGCCACTAGAAGATTTCTAGTTTGGTTTCAATGTTGCTTGACAAACCCCTGAACGTATATGTGAAACTGGGAGGAGGTTCAGGTCTGAAGTCAGTAGAGGAGTTTGGAATGAAGGCTTAACTTAAGCTTAGAGAGGTTTCAGGGTTGTTGTTTGGAATACTGAGTTATACTTAGTCTTCTCCTTTTGTATATCCCTCCGTTGTACTTTACATTTGTCTTGAATTGCACACTTTTTTGCTTTTTAAAGCTTCTTGTGATGTGGGCTTGGTGAAGAGTGTTGTGTAATTTTAAAATGTGACGTAGAAGTTTTATGTAAATTTTTTTCCAGGTCTTTTTTGTAGGTAATATGTATCCTGAAACCAAAACCAGGACTGTAAAAGCAACAATACAGGAATAACTATCCAGAGGCCATTGAAGAACACTAAGTAGATCCAAAAGTATAACCAGTTACTAGTGTCCAAACTGGGGCTTCCCATCAACCATTCTGGACAGAAGGTCATCCAGCCTCCATAGAGCTCACAGACACACAGGGCAATCTGAAGGAAGTGCCTGAAAAAAAAGTGCAGAATATACTTGATATAAACTGTACATGAGCATTCTTATAAATCATATAGGTACTAAAATTACTGCTAATAGTGTTAAGTTGAGGAGCATAAACTGCACAAGATACACCCAGAAACACTACATATAAAAATGGTTAATGATCCACTGCACAACAATTTTTTTTTGAAAAGTCTTGCTTCCTGAAAAGTTTTTGCTGATTGCGACAGGTACCTACTGGGTATGCACAAATATAGTTTTGGTTTTACTGCATCACGTAAGAACTCTTAAGACATAGACATTGTCAGAGATGGCTGGGGAGGCGACCCGGCCGGGATGACCAGGAGGACCGGAGGAGGGCTTGTGCCTTCCCCAGACCATGTGGGGGTGACCGCCCTGGGGGTGCAAGCGGCCCCATCAAGAGGGGCACGGAACCCATGGAGGGGGTGCTGAAGAGGCAAGTCGCGGGTGCCGATTGGAGTGGGGAGCGCTCTGCCCCTGTTTTTCTGTATGTTGCAGGAACGGACCCCGGACGCGCAGTAGGACCCGCTTCGTTGGGGACCTGCCCTCGAGGGACGTGCCGCTCTGCCCGACGGGTCTTCACTGGCGATGGGGCACTGTCAGAGATGGCTGGGGAGGCGACCCGGCCGGGATACCCAGGAGGACCAGAGGAGGGCTTGCGCCTTCCCCAGACCGCCCTGGTTGCTTTGGGGACCACAGGTAGGGAGCTTGGAAGCTCAACCCTGTAGGGGCCCATGGTCACTGACAGGGGGCACTCCCATGCCTATGGAGCCCTGGACCTCAGCACTTCCGTCACACCTGGAAGTGCTGGGGGGAAGAGGAGCAGGAACACCCGGAGAGCTTCCGGGGATACAGCCGGCACTTCCGCCACACTGGGGCGTGTCGATGGGAGATTGCCGGGAGACACCTGGAGCACATCCGGGTGTGGATAAAAGGGGCTGCCTCCCTTCATTCAAGGCTGGAGTCGGGTGAGGAGTGGATGAAGAGTGTGTGTGAGAGGCCTTGGCTTTGGGGAAGTCTTGGGGTTTGTGTGGCACTTATTGGACTTGTAAATAGTAGGAACTGTGAATAAACGTGTGGTGGTGTTGTACAACATGTCTGCCTGTCTGTGTCCGTGGCTTAGTCCACAACATTTATATGTTTACTGACAAGAACGTATTTAGTCACGTTTATGTTTCGCATAAGCTATTAAATTCAACAGAATTAAGTGTTTTGCTCCCGATTTTCTTTTGTATTCAATGTCTGGTGCATCACGTTGCAGTGTCCTACCTCAGCAAACATTAACGGTATTCCAGTTGCCCTGGTATGATTTCTCCATCGTAGCAATGTCCTGGTGAAACCTTTCACTGTGTTCATCACTGAAAGCACTGAGATTTACGGGGAAGAAGTCCAAGTGTGAGTGGAAGAAATTAATCTTGAGTGACATGTTGCACTTCATTGTCTTGTATGCTTTGAGAAGTTTGTCTACCAGCCGAATGTAGTTTGGGGCTCTGTAATTGCCCAGAAAATTGTCAACAACGTCTTTGAAGGTTTTCCAGGCAATTTTTCCAGCCCAACTAACAGATCTTCAAATCGCTTGTCACTCATAACATGTCTGATCTGGGGGCTAACAAAAATGCCCTTTGATCTTGGCGTCAGTTATTCTTGGGAACATCTGTCTTAAATAACGAAAACCTTCACCTTACTTGTTCAGTGCTTTCATGAAATTCTTCATGAGTCCCAGTTTAATGTGAAGAGGAGGCAAAAATAGCTTTGCCGGGTCGACAAGCGATTCATATGCCACATTTTTTTGTCCTGGAACTAACGTTTTACAGAATGGACAGTTCTGTCGAGAATAGTGCGACTCTTTGGCACGGTTGTCCCATTCACAGATGAAACAACAGTACTTTGTATAGCCGAGCTGCAGTCCTAATAACAGAGCAATGACTTTAAGATCTCCACAGGTATTCCAGTTGTACCTGCTATATTGGACGATTCAGCAACAGTTCCATATTCTCATACGTTTCTTTCATGTGTGCTGCATAGCCAACTGGTACTGAAGGATAAACGTTGCCATTGTGTAGCAGAACAGCTAACAGGCTTAACATTGACGAATCAATGAAAAGACGCCACTCTTCCAGGTTGTGATCACAACCCAAGGCCAAGAACAATCCTTCAATGTCGCAACAGAAACGGAGACTATCAACTTGTGCAAAAAATTTGGTTATATCATGATGTCAGCTTTGAAACACAGCAATTTTCGTACCTGGTGACTGCAAACACCATTAATGCAGTCTCTAACCCAGCAGCTCGGCTTTTGCTTTTGACAGCCTCAAATCGTTTAATTCGGACGGTGTTATCAAATGCGGATCGCCTGATGAGCTAGGTTCAAAATCCGGGTCAATGTCACTGTCAGTACCCTGCATTACAGTTTCTTTATCTGGTTCGTCTAAGGTCCAATCCTCTGGAGGTTTCGGAATTGGAAGACTGTCGTCACGTGGCACGGGTCTCATTGCTGAAGGCAGATTAGAATATTCAATTGACTTCTTGTTTTTGGCAGAGAAACCAGACACATTAGTCATACAGAAGTAACAGTCCATCACATGGTGTTTCTGTTCTCGCCATATCATCAGAACGGCAAACGGCATCGTCTTTCGAGTGCCTCTAAGCCAGTGCTCTCAGACTGACAGCACATGTCGCACAGCAAATGTGAGGCGCCCATTCCTTGTCTTGATGACCAATTATGCAACCGAAATACAGATGATAAGCTTTCTTCACAAGACCAGTCATCCAACGTCTCTGAGGTGCAAGTGTATATTCGCCACAGATATAGCAGAATGTATCGCAGCTGTTACGACACTGACGAGACATATTGCCCAAAACCAAAACGTCTCTAGCATCAAGCTTACTTACTGTTATATTGCTACTGATATTATACTTTACTATACTGATACTATACACACACACTGACTATCTATATTAACCAAATGAGCAGGATCGGTGTATTCAAGCCACCTTTATAGCATGCTGATACAGCGTCAAGCTCGTTCAGACCTTCCCAGGCATGCCCAGGATGTCAACTTCCACAGAACAGCTTCCAACCTGGACTGACTTCATGCCTAGACATGCCCAGGCTGCACAAACCGCTGCTGATAAGTCACTTACGGGAGTAAAAATGTTTGGATACAAATATAATAAAAAATCATGACAAAATTGAAGATTTCTCTGAAACGGTACGTGATGGGTAAATTGTGATTTGATATTCGTGATCAGCACCCAGAAATCTATAAGAAACAACCAACAGTGTTCAAGAAGCAAACACTTTGTTGTGCAGTGAAAGAAATTTATAATGCATTGTAATGAGTCTGACATTTTGAAATGTAATATATTAGCATATTCTGTAGGTGGTGTAATATTCAAGCAGATTCATTCTTCAGGAAATGCAAATCAATTCATCAATTTAAACAGAAGACCACCATCACTATATGTCACTCTTGTATGGTGTGCAACAATGACTGTGATCTGGAATCACTCTTTGAGCACATATTGGACCCTGAGTGAAAACTGTCAGTTCATCATATTTATTGATTCCCCAGCCTTCACTCCAACAGAAAAGTATTAAAACCAGAGGTAAAAGCCTTGTAGTCAGGCCTGAAATAACCAAACTCTTGTCTCATAAGTGCATGAAATCCAACATGCGATGGGTTTTCAGATTAATTTCAGTGTTACGCTGGACAGATTTAAATGGAATTTAAACTGGGATAATACAAAAAGGGTGCTTCCCACAGAAGGTCTCCTCCACTGGAAGAGGACCCAAGAAAAGATGGTGGGATTATATCTCTTGGCAAATATGAGGTTCATTTTTATAAGGTTTATGATATGTGAACAAATAAGGAACATTACAATCTTTTGCAGGGGCTGCTTCTGTCACAAACAGAGTTCCTTTCAAAGAAAGCACTCCAAAGTAAATTTAAACTGTGGAAACCAGTGTTTAAAAGGTTCCTGTTCTGCAGAGTTACCCATTTACCAAGAGATTATCTAGGAGAAAAGTGATACCAGAAATCAGAAAGGAAAAACCATATTTGGAATAACTGAGGAAACAGACATGCCAGTGCATGGGATGCAGCACAGACATGCGGCAGTATGTCCTGCAAGTGAAATGGGTGCTGTAATGAAATTTATGTAAGGTGGTCTGGGTGGGGCTAGAGAGAGAGAGAGAGAGAGAGAGAGAGAGAGGCACACAGACAGAAACAGGCAAAGAGATTTCCTGATGTCAAAGACAAAGCAGGCTACAGGAAATCAATTTGATTTGCACATTTTTGTAGCCTATGGCAGTCTTTAGGGTTTTTCCTTCTTTTCAAGGAATCACGCATCTTCAAAAAATGGAAAGACTGCAGTTTCTTTTTTGTAATGTCATGAGTCATACAAATGTATACTATAATGATTTGTGTTTTAATTTAATCATATTTATTAATATGTACAGCCTATATATTGAATGTTTTCTGTGGCAGAGAAACTAAGGCATTTTAAAACTGGATTTAATTAATCCACACAGTGCATTGTTAAAAATGTTTGTTTTAATTTCCTTATATTTATTAACTAGCTATCCCCCACGGCTGCGCCCATGTAGTAGTGAAACAGAACCAACTTTAAAAATCAATAGACATTGGCACTGTATCTGATTGCGTTCAGGTCTGACGGAAGAGCGTCCCCTGCAAGGGAAGAAAAGCAAGTGGCTGAGATATCTCTGGCAATAAGGAGTTACACTCTAAAGCGCATGTAGCTCTAATCTCTCTCTCAAAAACGTCAAATGTTACTTCTTAATCTGTAGATGATAATGTCTGTTGAACAAACAGGTATTGCTAGCTAAGCGGAGGCAAGGTGCACTCCAACAAGTGGCAAGAGGTAGGCCAACTTGAATGGTGGCTGGTACATGAGTGAAGAGTGCCCCTTCCCACCCTGCAAATTATACTAAAAACCTGATCTAAATAAGTTAAGTAGTACTCTTGTGAAAAGAAGACAAACATACAGACGTTGGATTTTATATTTATATTATTATATATATATATATATATATATACATATATATATATGTGTATATGTGTGTGTGTGTATATATATATATATATATATATATACACACACATAT
>JANRMT010028174.1:174593898-174650869 GCA_026402145.1 Polypterus bichir lapradei | reverse complement strand
AAGTTAAAGAACATGAAAGTACGAAAATTAGAAAGTATAACAAAAAAAAAGAAAGTAAAGATTGCAGTAGCGCAAACAAACAGAAATTATTACTTGAAAAAGGGAAATTAATCACCACGGACCAAGTTTTATTGAAACAAAAACAGGATAAAGCGAGGTTAGAAATAAGAGAGTAGAAAACAAAGTAAAACGTCAAAAAAATGTTAAAAAACAAGGGGCCAAACACACGCAGAGCAGGTTAGAGATATTGAAAACTGGAATTCAAAAGACTCGTACAAACACATGCAGAGCAAGATACAGAATATGAAAGCAGAAAAAAAAAACAAACAGTGTCAAACCAAAGAAAGTAAACATTGCATTAGCGCAAAGAAAGAGAAATTATTACTCTGAGAAATAACGAAAAGGTGAATACAGATCAAATATATCGACATAGGTGATATGTCAGAAGTATGTAAATATTGTAAGGCTTTGAAGTTTAAGTCAAGAGAATTTCAAAAACGGAGTTTACCTCACTTGCATTTATTGGTTACTTTGCAAAAACATTATTAACTGCTGATGATTAGATCATTTTGTCTGTGCTGAAATTCAAAACAGAGAAACCTATCCTGAATTATGGTACAAAGTCATTAAACACATCTCAATGACCTCATTAAAAAGGTTCAGCACATTGGGACTCAAAGATTCCAAATATTGTTTTCACAGAAGTTCTGAAATAAAAGTGAAACTAATGAAATAGCAACAATTCAAAGAAAAAAAAAATCTTAAAAGTGTGTATCCGGAAAAACAAAAACGGGGGTTGGGCGAGCGAAGCGAGCAGGGGGCAAAGCCCCCTAGTTATTTTAAAATGAGCTCATTAAGAACACGCGGACACAGTTGGAAACTTGTTAAGGGTAAATTTCACACAAACATTAGGAAGTTTTTCTTTACACAAAGAATGATAAGACACTTGGAATAAGCTACCCAGTACTGTGGTACACAATAAAACTTTAGGGACTTTCAAAACTCGAATTGATGTTATTTGGAAAACTAGGGGGCTTCGACCCCTGCTTGCTTCGCTCACCAACCCCCCGGCCTGTGCTACGCGCCAGCCACTTTGCGCCTCTGCTGCTTGCATACGTGGATTTCACTTTCACCAAACAACAAATCTTTTAATTCTCACGGATACACCTCTTCATTGGGAAGAAACACTACTTTTACCTGACGGCAACACGAATTAGACAATCTACAAGTCTCCGACTTAGTTTAAATCCAAACAATTCATTCGATCTTTTTTCGCCGTTCCATTATTTCTCCGAGTAATAATTTCCATTTGTTTGAGCGAATGTGATCTTTACTATAATTTTTTTGAGACTTTCGAATTTTAGTACTTTCATTATCTCTAACTTGCTCTGCATGTGTATTGCACCAACATTTTTGAACCTCTTTATGATGTTCTACTTTGTCATCTACTCTTTGTCTTTTATTTCCGGCACCAGTGTGGTTAAGTCTCTTGGCACAAAGTCTCCTCTCACGGGACTTGAAAGCATCTCTCTGAAAAATTCACGTCTCGTCCCAGGCTAAAAAGTCTTGTCTTGTCCCAGAATCTATACATATAAAGGAGAGTTGGGATCCGAGAGACTGTGTTTGTGTAGGGATGGAGAGTTAAGGTGGGTGGCGGAGTCACATGATCATCTCCCCTCCCATTCACCTCATTTCATTCACTTCATTTCGCTCCGAGCTGAGCTCCGCAGCCGACATGGTCTTGCCGTTCTTTTTCCTTAGTGTTTAGTCCTCTCTCCTTTACTGATTTACTGTTTACTAGACGCAGTACTTACTGCATAGTATTTTTTCCTTTAGTGTTTCCACTTAGTGTTTCTTAGTGTTTAGTAGACGCGGTGTGCCAGTGTTCCCGGCGGTGTTGCGGTTTACTGTTACTTTCTACTTCGTTTTTGTACTTTAGTGTTTAGTAGACTTTTACTTTATCTCATTTACTGTTGTTTTTTACTGTTTTTCCCAGCGGTGTTGCCCTTTTTTACTTTATCTCATTTAGTGTTTGGTAGACTTTTACTTTATCTCATTTACTGTTGTTCCCGGCAGTGTTGCCGTTTTTCCCGTTTCTATTTTTTATGTAGCATGTTCACAAATTAGTCAGAGAAAATTTATATATTTTGGCTCCAGGAGGACAAACCAAAAATGTTGTATATAAAGAAGCTCTATAAGTCGCATGTAGATACATAATTATTCCAACTACAGCGACTGCAGCGAAGCGCACGAGGTCTGCTAGTTTTTTTATATAACAGAGAGAAATAAGTGGATAGAACTAGCGAGCTTTGTTGGGCTGAATGGCCTGTTCTTGTCTAGATTGTTCTAAGGTTCTAGTAGTTTGGGACCAAACGAGACTGAGGGTGTAATAGGCAGATGTAGATTTTTATTCCATAACAGCTAATTTTAAAAAAAGAACTCACAGTTCTTTGTGAAAATATTTACAGTGAAATGTGCATGGTACAAAAATCTCAGCAGCCTTCTGGTCCACCTCATACACACTAACTCTGCCTCCCCAAGTCTACACAATTATTCAAACTGTCCTCCTCTTGCTGCCACAACTGTGCTTATAAGACAACTCAGTTCTCCGTTACAGCATGCCTACGCACCGAGAGACACCATTTTTGTCCAGCAGAGGGAAATGCACAATAAATACAAAAATCAAAGCATCAGACATGCATAACAAACACAAATAAACATACTCGATCACCACCTAACATAACCAGACATAATCCTACCTAACCTCAAGGTTATTTTAAAAAAAATGCAATGGTATAAATCCACCAATAAACAAACTGGACTCCCCTGTGGCTGTCATTCTGGACTCCCAGCCGTCCACAACTGCACTAAGCCTTGGCATCAACTTTAAAACACTGGCCAATAAGCATGGAATAACATGTGTGAGGCCCGAGGCTGAAACTGCGGATAGACGGAAAATTAAGACAAAACTGCCAGTAAATCCAAAACCTTGCAAACATTTTCTTTTCCACTGTAAACTTTCTACCAGTTATTTATTATTTATTAGTGCTGGAGCTAACGCTTTTGGTGTGTCTTGCTTATCTCTGTCAGGCTTTACTGTGCTGCTTTGCCATCATGGCGAGGCTATATTGTCATAATAACTTTTAAAGAAATTGCACAGTAATACAATATTAAGTTTAATGATTCTTCTAGTTAGTTCAAAGCATTCACTGACTCCAGTGTTTTGTCATGGTAAGGTCTTGCAGTACCTCTGTTCTCCCCTTTATTTTCTTTATTATGCAGACCTTAACAGCATGCTTCAAGTCTAGGACTGACTGCTTCTGTAGTCTGGCACTTCTCCCATTCATTGGCATCTATAACACCAGGTAACAAGAGAGAGTGCCAGAACAGGCATGAGAAAAGTTGCATTATATTTACATTCACATTTATTCATGTACTGTAGATAATATGTCTAAAATAGTCTTCTTTTGGCATCTCCCGTTAGGGGTTGCCACAGCGGATCATCATCTTTCTGTCCTCTGCATCTTGTTCTGTTATACCCATCACCTGCATGTCCTCTCTCACCACATCCATTAACCTTCGCTTAGGTCTTCCTGTTTTCCTCTTCCCTGGCAGCTTTATCCTTAGCATCCTTCTCCCAGTATACCCAGCATCTCTCCTCTGCACATGTCCAAACCAATGCAATCTTGCCTCTCTGACTTTGTCTCCCAACTGTCCAACTTGAGCTGACCCTCTAATGTACTTGTTTCTAATTCTATCCATCCTCGTCACAGCCAATGCAAATCTTAGCATATTTAATTCTGCCACCTCCAGCTCTGTCTTTTGCTTTCTGGTCAGTGCCACGGTCTCCAACCCATATAACATAGCTGGTCTCACGACCATCCTGTAGACCTTTCCTTTCACTCTTGCAGATTGCAGCCTGTCACAAATTACTCCTGACACTCTTCTCCACCGATTCCACCCTGCCTACACTCTTTTTCACCTCTCTTCCACTATTCCCATTACTCTGTACTTTTGATCCCAAGTATTTAAACTCATCCACCTTCACCAACTCTACTCCCTGCATTCTCACCATTCCACTGACCTCTTATTTACACACATGTATTCTGTCTTGTTCCTACTGACCTTCATTTCTCTCCTCTCTAGAGCATATCTCCACCTCTCCAGGGTCTCTTCAACTTGCTACCTACTATTGCTACAGATCACAATGTCATCAGCAAACATCATAGTCCACGGGAACTCCTGTCTAATCCCGTCTGTCAACCTGTCCATCACCATTGCAAATAAGAAAGGGCTCTGAGCCGATCCCTGATGTAATCCCACCTCCAACTTAAATGCATCCGTCACTCCTACCGCAGACCTCACCACTGTCACACTTCCCTCGTACATATCCTGTACAACTCTTACATACTTCTCTGCCATTCCCGACTTCCTCATACAATACCACAGCTCCTCTCAAGGCACCCTGTCATATGATTTCTCCAGGTCCACAAAAACGCAATGCAACTCCTTCTGGCCTTCACTGTATCTGCGGTGCTCTTTCTTGGCATGAAACCATACTGCTGCTCACTTATGACCGCCTCACTTCTTAACCTAGCTTCCACTACTCTTTCCCATAACTTCATGCTGTGGCTCATCAATTTTATTCCCCTGTAGTTACTGCAGTCCTGCACATCCCCCTTATTCTTAAATATCGGCACCAGTACACTTCTCCACTCCTCATGGATCCTCTACCTTTCCAAGATTCCATTAAACAATCTGGTTAAAAACTCCACTGCCATCTCTGCTAAACATCTCCATGCTTCCATAGGTATGTCATCTGGACCAAAGGCCTTTCCATTTTTCATCCTCTTCATAGCTGTCCTTACTTCCTCCTTGCTAATCTATTGCCATTCCTGATTCACTATCTCCACATCATCCAACCTCTTCTCTCTCTTGTTCTCTTCATTCATCAACATCTCAAAGTACTCTTTCCATCTGCTCAACACACTCTCCTCGCTTGTGAGTACGTTTCCATCTTCATCCTTTATCACCCTAACCTGCTGCACATCTTTCCCAGCTCGGTCCCTCTGTCTAGCCAATCGATACAGGTCCTTTTCTCCCTCCTTAGTGTCCAACCTCTCATACAACTCATCATACACCTTTTCTTTAGCCTTTGCCACCTCTCTCTTCACCTTGCGCCTTATGTCCTTGTACTCTTGTCTACTTTCTGCATCTCTCTGACTATCCCACTTCTTCTTTGCCATCCTCTTCCTCTGTCTACTCTCCTGCATTTTCTCATTCCATCACCAGGTTTACTTTTCCTCCTTCCTCTTTCCAGTTGTCACGCCAAGCACCCTTCCTACATCTGCTGTAGTTTCCTAGCTGTCTGGTAACTCTTCACTGCCACCCAGTGCCTGTCTCACCTCCCACATAAACTCAACCTTGCAGTCTTTCTTTTTCAACTTCCACCATTTGAGCCTTGGCTCTGCCCTCACTCTCTTCCTCTTCTTGATCTCCAACGTCATCTTACAGACCACCATCCTATGCTGCTTAACTACACTTTCCCCTGCCACCACTTTGCAGTCTTCAATCTTCTTCAGATTGACTCTTCTGCATAGGATGTAGTCTACCTGTGTGCATCTTCCTCCACTCTTGTATGTAACCCTATGCTCCTCCCTCTTCTTAAAATATGTATTCACCACAGACATGTCCATCCTTTTGGCAAAATCAACTATCCTCTGACCTTCTTCATTCCTCTTCCTGACACCATACCTACTCATCACCTTCTCGTCTCCACTGTTCCCCTTCACCAATATGCCCATTGAAATCCAAACCAATTACAATTTTCTGCCCCTTGGGTACACTGTTCATCACTTCATTCAACTCACTCCAAAATCTTCTTTCTCACCCATTCTACACCCAACTTGCGGTGCATATGCACTAACAACATTCATCATCACACCTCCAATTTCCAGCTTCATAATCATTACTCTGCCTGACACTCTTATTATGTATCTGTATTATGTTCTGTTGAATCTTTCAAACCACAAGGCCTTTAAATTGAGACAAATGCCTCTTTATCCATGGTTGGAAAATGGCAGCAAAATAGTTGGTTTGTTACTTCTATCTTTACCTTCTCTGATGTACCACTTAAGCCAACAGGATAAGCAGACTCCCTACTTCATAGCAATGTGACGATGCGGGTTCTACTCTATGCTCCCATTTTCCTTTTGGGAGCTCTTGAACCTAACACCATTGGTGATGTCACAGGATGAGCTGGACAGTGAAGACATCACAAAGCAAGTGGATGGTGCAAAAAGGTTCAAGTGTTTTTATTAATAACAACAAAACCAAAAACAGTGTTCAAAATAAATAGTGCAGTGCTTCTAAAAGTCGTTAAATAATCCATTAAAAATCAGTGAAAAGGTGGAGGTCAAAATCCAGTTAATAAATCCATAAAAACAAAGTTAAAATACTATGGCTGGAAGCAGTCCTTTAAAACAGAGCACAGTACCTTCTTCTACTGGCGGCTTCCATGCTTCTCCCATCCAGGCTATGCACTAGGGGAGTCTCCCTACCTGCAGCTGACATTCTCCTTTGAGTCTGTAGCCCTGCGATCCCTGGCTCCGTAGGACTCTCCAGACCATGACCTGGGTTCCCCAGCGACCAGGACGCTCACGCTGGGGGCTTCCACCTCCAAAGCCTTCTGACTCCTGCTACCTTTTGCGGCGAGACAACCACCTTCCAGTCACACTTGTTCCTTCAAAGCGCTCAGCAGGAGCAACCACTTCTACCTGGCCCGAGTGTCGGCCTAACACTCCCAAGGGACTCTCCTCCCAGCTGCCTGCTCTATCTAGCGAGCCTGCCTTCACCCGCTCGCTTGCTCACGCATGCACGCACCGGCTTTCAGCTTCATGCCGTTGTCTTCTCCTTTAACCTCTGTTCACTTTCCACTTTCAGTTTCTTTTCTACCCCTCTGCACTTGCGCTCCTACTACATATAATGGGGACATGGCTCAGGTGTGGCGACTAGCAGTTCCCGGCTTCAATTATGGATGCGGATGATTCCTCACCTGTACACAAAAAGGAAACGCCTACCTCACGTTGCTTCTGAGAACCGCTCTGGCCACACTACCACATCCCCTCTATAAGCCGTGAGTGCAGCAATTATCTATTTAAAAAACTGGCCTTTTCTTCTGAGCCATGGACCCACTATACCACAAGCAACCCCATTCAACCACAACTCCAGTCACAACGCTATTCTAGCCCAGGCGTTCCCCTTGGAGAAAAAAAAGGGGAATCATACATTCTATCTAACCCTTATATATTCTAGGCTATGTCAGACTATTAATGGACTTTGATCTGAGTCCACTGACTACCAGCCATCTTCTGAGATTTTAACAATACTAGTTTTAAGCTAGTTTTTTTTTTTTGGTCAAAGTACATATTTGTATCATAATATTATACTATCTTCATGACATGTAGTGTGGAAGAATAATTTTAGGGTAACACAGCATTCATCTTTAAAAAATAGCATAAAGGGTTAATAAATGTCGGAAACGAGATAAAGATCAAGTGAACATCAAAATGCACACTGAAATATAAGAACTGGTTTAGGAAAAGTACTGAGATGGTCAAGTAAATAAAGAATGTACCAGAAGAAAGGTTGATGTAATATACAAAATGTACTGAAGGCTGACTAAGAGATGACTAAGATATCAGCAGATGTCCTATAAACAACAAGAATGGACAGTTATATGCACAGAAATTTCAAGGATGGTGGCTCATCTCATAGAAGAGCCAAAATGTAATAGACTTTTATTTTATACTAGCCGACGCCCGTCGTAACATACAGCGGTGTAAGAATAGGAACGGAAAATGGTGAGAAAGGAATTGAGAAATCAAGAAGAAAGAAATACTTCTTGAAAGACGTAGTTGTGAATAGGTGTTTTGGTGGAGATGACAGATAATGAGTCGAAAGATCTAACCCTAGAAAAAGCCACGAACAACTGACTGTGGCTGAAGACTGGTTGTTGTAGATTAACGCAAATCTTTGCAAACATTTGTCCTTGGGACTTGTTGATAGTCATGAAGAAGGCGAGTCTGAGTGGGAATTGTGTGCGTTTAAATTTAAAAGGGAGATTGGTGTCGGAAGGAAGGAGAGAAGTTCTGGGAATGAAGAATGTTTCAGAATTTTGGATAGCGATCAGTTTGTGCTCAATAATATGTGCATACATTTGGGTAATGATGAGTCTTGTTCCGTTGCAAAGAACTTTTAATAGCATAATATTTCGGAGGAGCATATCTACAGCTCCTACCTTTAGATGAAGGATATGGGGAGGCATGCCAGTTGGTGTGAGGGTGTGTAAAAACTCCTGTGGGTACATTAGTTGATCATTAGGATCGTCACTGACCACTGTATCCACACTCTTCACTTTTTCACCCTGTATAAAGATCAAGAACTTCGTTGTTAATATGAAGAGAATCGTCGGTTGTGACACTCAGTATTGCTCTTGCAGCAAGTTCTTGTGGAGTCACAGTCGAGAAATTAATATCACCGTAAAGTTGAGCAACTGGGTCTTGTTGTTGTGGTAAACATTGAGAAGGTAGTTCTGCTGTGTCTCCAGTTTTACCTTCCCCAACTTGAAGAAGTCATTGAACACATTGAGTTTCACTTTCAAGAGCTCTCATATTTTTTGTGAGTTTTAGGACCTTCATTTTGTTCCACAGCCTGTGCTTGTTGATGCAAGAGGCAACGGTGAGGGCTTGAGAACCGTGGAAGATAACAGGCAGTATTTGGCGGAAATCTCCACCGAGAACAATGGTTTTATTACCGAAAGGTGCATTTTCCTGAGTGAGATCTCGCAGTAGTCTGTCAACAGCTTCAAATGCATAACAATGTGTCATTGGTGCTTCATCCCAGATGATAATTTTCGCTTCAAGTATTTTATTGGCATTGTTGGTATTTGGCTTCACATTGCAGGTTGATGTTGGTGTGATTTGAAGAGGTATTTTGAACACGGAATGTGCAGTATGGCCGCCAGGGAGCAAAGTTGCTGCGATTCCAGTTGAAGCAACCGCTATTGCCACGTCTCCTCTACCACCTCACAGAATGAATGAGGGTTTTGTATATGAAGGTCTTGCCTGTTCCTGCGGGGGATGTCGAGAAAGAAACATTTCTTGGAATGAACAGGTGGATTGTATATTGCCTGCAGTACTGTTTGTACAACTGTTCGCTGATCGTCGTTGAGTTGTTGTGTGTAATCTGAAGCTACTTTTTGTTTGCAGAGAATGTCAACACAGGTTGGAGTATAAGGTGGGATGAATTCGGTGACTGGGAGATGAAATTGTTGAAGAGTCATACCATAGCACTTGAGTACAGTAATCCCTCGCTATATCGCGCTTCAACTTTCGCGGCTTCACTCTATCGCGGATTTTAAATGTAAGCATATCTAAATATATATCACGGATTTTTCGCTGGTTCGCGGATTTCTGCGGACAATGGGTCTTTTAATTTATGGTACATGCTTCCTCAGTTTGTTTGCCCAGTTGATTTCATACAAGGGACGCTATTGGCGGATGGCTTAGAAGCTACCCAATCAGAGCATGTATTACATATTAACTAAAACTCCTCAATGATATGCTTCCCGCACGGTGCTTGATTGTTTGCTTTTCTTGGTCTCTTACCCTCTCTTACATTCTCTGCGCCTGACGGAGGGGCTGTTTGCACAGAGGATACGGACGCTCCTCTACAAAATGCCGCTTTATCGCGGAGCTTCCGTACTTCGGCATACTTAAAAGCATGTATTGATTTTTTGATTGTTTGCTTTTCTTATCTCGCGCTCTCTCTCTTTGACATTCTCTGCTCCTGGAGGCGCTCCTTTGAAGAGAAGATATGTTTGCATTCTTTTACTTGTGAGAAAGAACTGCCATCTCTGTCTTGTCATGGAGCACAGTTTAAAACTTTTGACTAAAGAGTGTTATTTCATGTCTAGAGGGCTCCAATAATGTTAACAGTATGGGAGAGTTTATAAGGGCTTAAAATATATAAAAATAACCATACAAACATATGGTTTCTACTTCGCGGATTTTCACCTATCGCGGAGGGGTCTGGAACGCAACCCCCGCGATCGAGGAGGGATTACTGTATTTCATTAATTTCTGAGAGAGCATACATCGGGGCAGTGTCAGTGGAATATTTAGTAAACAGGTCTTCGCAAATTGCCAGTTTATGTGTTTGCCATAGGTCCGGGATGTTGACAGGTTCCCCAAAAGCACAAATGATAGCGAAGAGTTGTCTCATATGTACGGGCATCTTAGTTTGTGTAGCTTCATAAGGAGTGTCATGGCAAATTTTGTCATCGTTAAGGAGACCTAACTCTTGACATACTGCTTTAAACAAGCTGCATATGTTTCCATTTATGGTTCTAAGCTCCTGGAAAGTAGTAGCTCCTGGAAACCAAGTTAAGAGGGTGCGTAAGTAGTAGCATTCAGAGTCTTGAATAGACACAATTGGCATTCTACCTATAGCGTTACTTTTTCGGAGTCGTCGCTTCCACACGCTAGCCTTGGAATTGAAAGTATAATAGTGTGGAATGTCTATATAGTGGAGTGATTTCGCATGAGTATCCATCTTATTCAGGTCAAACCATGCAGTTAGCATGGTTTTTCTCGTTGCTTCTCAATTTAAGGTTTCTTCTTCGAGACCTTCATGAAACAGGACAGTTCGTTGTTTGTGAAGATGGACAGGTAATCATATAAATTGTGTGAGATTTGTTTGACATACTGTACTCATTAAGACGCCACATAGCTTCTGGAGCACTAACATATCTTCCGTCCAAGAAAGTCATGATTTCATCATGAACCAAGTCATCGTTAGCATGTTCTTTCTGTAAGGTAATGGAAGCTGCATCATAACCTTTGTGAACATATTTGTAGAGATATTTGATGGACTTTATAGATTAGCAAACTTCGACATTAATATGTGCATTGAATTTTTTACTCAACCAAGGGTTGTACGGAACTATCCATCGATTATCAATTATAAACTTGCCTATTTGTGCAGTTGGCCCTTCTCTTCTGCAGTAGATTGGGTACCCGTTAATGTTTTCTTGCGTGTGTTCCTTGTAATCTTTCGGGAATCGCTTGGTGCAAGTACCATCCTTGATGCACAATGCTGTTGGGTTACCTGCTGTACTGCATGGTCCATACACCATGCATTTAGTAACAATTTCAAATAACTTACGGTCAGTGTCAGGGTTAGGGAGTTCAGCAGTGACATATTTATCAATGTCATCTTTGGTTCTTATTTTAGAATTATTGTGAAGAGTAAACAGCATGTGGGCATGAGGAAGGCCGCGCTTCTGAAATTCAATTATGTAAATATAAGAGATAACAACCCCAAAAAGATGTTGTTGTAGAATGTCTCTAAGTAATTCCTGCAGCTTAATCGAAAAGACTCGTACTACAATATCAGGTCTGTGCTCCGGTCTTTGGGTATCCGACAGTGCATGAAGAATTTCCGGCCAAGCAGGATTACATGTGAAAGTGATAAGTAAATCAGGCTTTCCGAATTTACATACTATGGCCATGGCATCCTGATAGCTTTGTTGCATGTATCTTGGACTTCCTGCAAATGTGGACGGTAATATAATCATTTTTCCTACACGTACATTGTTATTTTCAGCCTTTGCTTGCAGTGCATCTGATAGTCCTTTGTATTGTTCCAGGCGCAGATCTTGTTGATGTAATCTGAGATAGTTGAGACGCGCGCCCTCTGTTTTAACATACGCATCTACGACGTACTGTTGGAATAGTTTGCCGCTGAAGTGCAAAATTCTAAATGTATTCCTCATTGATAATCTGTACGTGTAAAATTGGCATTGAGTAAGCCTGATTCGGTTGGTAGTTCTTTTATTGGGAACATGTTGTAAATCTTTGTGCCAGCCAATGTCTCCATAAAGGAATAAAAGTGGGTAAACCATAGGATCGCAATTCATATTGAGTGTGGAAATTCTTATTGCATTTCTTGCACTGATATAGTTGTTGGGAAGGATGCCTTTTCTTGTGTTCAGCAAGTGAGGTTCGCGTTTGAAAACTTTTGTTGCAGGAATCGCACTAGAAGAATGTGTTACTAGAGTGGGAGTCAGGTAATTTTTCAGCGGAGTGAATTTTTGTGTGTTTGTGAAGATAGTTCTGCGTTGTGAAACGTTTTGTGCAAGTGTGACACTGAAACAATTTGTCGTTGCAGTGAATTTTCTTGTGTTTGGCAAGGCTGGGTTTTGGTTTTGAAAGGTCTACTACAAATGTCGCAGAGGAAGGTTGTACCAGTAGACGAAACTGTAGTGTTTTGTGGAAGAGAAGAATGACTGACTGAGGACTGATGTGTTGGTGTTATCAGACATTATGTGCTGCTATGGAGACATGATCGGAATCGGTAGGAGGGCTTCATAGTGGCCCTTGTCCAGTTGTCCTGAGTAAAGAAGGTAAATGAAGAGAGTATTTCCAGAATTGTAAATGCAAGGCGGGATGTTGGAGTCATGTTTGAAGTAAATGACAATGGTAGCATGGAGAATCTTTGAAAGAGCTTGAATTTCAGCTTCACTACCATAAACTCCAGATGTTGCCATGTATTGATAGTATTCCTGACTTATTGTGATAACTCGATTTGCGTTGGAAAGAACAACAGGAAAAAGTCTCCAAATCTGTCCCAATGTGATGCAACGAAATCTACTGCCCTATGTCATAGTGAGAGTGCATTGCTTTCCTCAACAGTTTGTGTCAAAAAAATAGCCTACTGATAGGAACAAGCAGTTGCCGGATCGCGGAATAGAGATGACGTTGTACAAAAACCCGTCGACAGAGAAGATACTGTCGTTCATTTTATAACAAAGGCTTAGGAAACAACCATTGCAGTATAACGAAAATAGCAAGGTGTATGGGAGGCCGTAGGCAGCGTGGGGAAGGATTTGGAAGAGAACAAATAGAAATTGAGAAAAGCCGTGTCGCGTGCGTTTGGGAGGGACCGGTTTTAAAGAGGAGACACAGGCAGCGAAATGCCATGTCGGCTGCGTGTGGGCGGGACCGGTTTTAAAGAGAAGATGCAGGCAGCGAAATGCCGTGTTGGCTGTGTGTGGGCGGGACCGGTTTTGAAAAGGCGCCACAGGAATCGAGAAATGCCGTGTCAGCTGCTTGTGGGCGGGACCAGTTTTGAAGAGGAGACGCAGGCAGCGAAATGTGTCGGCTGCGTGTGGGCAGGACCAGTTTTGAGGTGGAAGCAGGACAAACCAGAAGAGAAATTATATATATATATCATTTGGGTGTAAACCAACGGACCAATTAGAGTAAAATGTATGCATTGATTGATACTGTATGTAAATTCAACAGTTTACAAAATGAACTCCATGTTTCTCTGATCATTCTGTCCATGCTGTAACAGACTGCTTTTGACGAAGGCTCCCTCTAAAGCATTTTGCTGCAGAGTAATTAAAATATAAAATGAACAGCTTTCTCCTGCCTGATTAAAGAATTGCCCTGTTAGAGGAGGTTTCTTTCTTTAATAAGATGTTAAATTTCAACCACAGTAGCTATTCAAAAATAGTTTTATTCCTAATTTGTTGTTATATTTTTTAACCAATTTCATATTTGTTGAATGAAATCCTATGCCACAGAAATCTTAAATGCGAAAAAAGGACGATAGGTGAAAATATTTTTCAATACATGCTTGTGAAGATTCTCAGTCATCCAGATGAAATTACCTGATAGTTGAGTCATGGCAACTGGACTTCTTTCTTGTTAGGTAGATACGTTTCATTGCTCAGCAGCTTCGTCAGTCTGAGGAATGTTGTTAGAGACCACAATTTTATCCTCCAGGTTAGTTTCACTTCACACCTGCCCTGATTAGGCCCATTGAGTAAAACAAAGGAAGGGGAAGGTGTGGGTAGATTTAACCGTCACACCTTTTTGACAGCCTCTCCTATCCCCATAAAGTGGATTGTTAAGCATGGTCAACCTGGTGGAGGTGTGAATTGGGCCTGATTTTCCTGGATGAAAGGGCACCATGATAAATTGAAGACAGGTTATGCCTAAGGCGTCCACCTCTGTTGAGTGAGGGGTTGTTGATTTGCACATACAAAGCTTCCCTCGCCCCTCTCTCAAACCACTTGTCTTCTCTATCCAATATCAGGATGTTAATGTCCTCAAATGAATGTCCTTTGTCCTTCAAGTGGAGGTACACACACCGATTCCGGCACCGAGGTGTCCCATCCTCCTGTGTAGCGGCTGTTTGGTCTCTCCAATGTACAGTTTAGGACACTCTTCGCTGCATTGAACGGCATAGATTACATTGCTCTTCTTCTGTTTTGGTATCTGGTCTTTGGGGTGGATGAGTCTCTGTCTCAGTGTGTTAGTGGGTTTGAAGTGGACAGGTATGTGGTGTTTTCCAAAAATCCATTTTAACTTTTCAGACACACCAGCCATGTATGGAATAACCAGGTTCTTCCATTGGTCCTGGGACTCCGACTGTACCTTTGTCCTTTTTCTGGAACAAGATACTGCTTTGTTAAAGGTCCACTTGGGATATCCACAGGTCTTAAGGGCTGTCTTCAGATGCCTGTTTTCCTTCTTCTTAGCTTCTCTGCTCTGTGGTGTAGAGTCCTGATAACTCCTAGTTTGTGTTGTAGTGGGTGATGTGAGTCAAACAAAAGATACTGGTCAATGTGGGTGGGTTTTCTGTAGATTTCTATTTCTAGCTTTCCCTCAGTATCAATGATGACTGCACAATCCAAGAAAGCCAGCCGGTTATCTTTGGAGTCTTCCCTGGTGAATTGCATATTGGTGTCCACTGAGTTAATGTGGTCTGTAAAGGCCTGTACCTCCCGGATCTTGATCTTTACCCAGGTGTCCTTAAAATATCTGAACCAGTGGGTTGGTGTCATCCCTGGGAAAGAGTTGAGTGCTTTCTCCTCCACTTCTTCCATGTACAAGTTGGCTACAATGGGTAACACTGGGGAACCCATGGCACAGCCATGTCTCTGTCTGTAAAAATCACCTCTGTACGAGAAGTAAGTGGTGTTCAAACACAGATCCAAGAACTAGCAGATTTGATCTGGGTTAAGGAGGCTTCTGGTGGTGAGGATGCCGTCTTCTTCCAGTCTCCTCCTTACAGCTGTTAATGCATCAGTGGTGGGGATGCTGGTGAAGAGAGATGTGACATCAAAGGATACCATGGTTTCATCCGTATCCAGTTTTAGCTCCCTGACCTTGGAAGCAAACTCCTCTGAATTGTGGATGTGGTGATCCGTATCTCCAACTAAAGGTGCTAGGATTGTGGCTAGGTATTTGGCAATGTTGGAAGTGACAGAGTTAATGCTGCTGACAATGGGTCTGAGGGGGGCTCCTTCCTTTTGTATCTTGGGAAGGTCATAAAGGCAGGGGGTGGCCTCCCCAGGATACAAATGGTGATAGATTCCCTGGTCAATGGAGTTTTCCATTTGAAGGTTTTTCAGGCAGTCTATCACTTTCTTTTTGTAGATGTTGGTGGGGTCCCTTTTCAGTTTTTCATATGTGTGTTTATCCTCCAAAAGTGTTTAGAACAACAGTGAATCTTCCTTTGTCCACAGGCAATATGGTGATAGTTTTATCCCTGCTAATGGATGACAGGTCCCTTTTCTCCTCCCTGGTGAGGCTGGATTGTGGCGATTGTGCAGTGATACATATCTACCTAACAAGAAAGTAGTCCAGTTGCGATGACTCAACTCCCAGATATTTTTCAAGACAATTATTTCTGGCTCTTCACCTAAAAATTACTCTGTTTTATTGACAGAAGACAATAATACCTTTTTCTTATGGTGCAATGACATCCACCAGTAATTGAACATTACCAATAAAAAGTAGCTAGTGGACTTCTGGCATGCCAGAGGACGATGAGGAAGTAGTCATGTTGCAGACTTATAAATTCCTGGAGTTCAACTAAATAGCAGACTTGACCACATGGACTACAGAGAGTTGTAGTTTAGCTGTTCTACTAAAAAGAGTGGGGTCATCATTTTAAGGTCTTTTAATGTGTGTGACAAGTTTATATGGATGCACTAACAATCAATCAATACAGTGCACTGAAATAATTAAAGTTGTTGTCCGCCAGGAGAGTAACACCAGCTCAAGGAATGTCAAACAGCTCATTATGAAACAAACTCTGGATTCACTAGATACAATGAAAGTAAAAAAGGACAAGAGCAAACGTTAAGGCCACTATGACTGTTTCAACGATACTGTCCTGGAGCACCTTTAACTTCAGCCTCTATCACGAATACTCTGACACTCTACCAAGGGGTGCTACTGGGGCTCTTTTTTGCCTACAGCCATTATACCTGTCTTCACCCAAACCAGATATAACAGACACACTGGCATATGGACAAAAATGTTAAACATTACTATTAAATGAAAACTTTTTTTTTTTTATATATATTTTACTGCTGTGACCATGAAATCACTACTGTCATCTGTTTGTGTTTCTGATTGCTATGTGGTACCGCAGTGACAGTTATTTACAAGGAGATTCAAAAAGAAACACTTTTGAAAATGTATTATCCAGTAGCTTTTCCAGTGTTGGACCAATAAAAACTTTAATTTATTTGGTGTCTCCTAACAATGGACTCAGGTAAGATCAAGTGTTTACTGCCTACAAAAAAGAGCAAACAGAATCATGTGGGACAAAAACAAAAAAAAAAACAAAAACAAAAAAAAAAACAAAACAAAAAACCCTCACTTTGAAAGATCTTAGTTTAGAATTTTCCAGAATCCTTTTGTAGACTATTACATTATCTACCCTTCCTTTTCAACTATCTCAACTTAATAATATAAACATTATTATCTGCCTACTTCCTTAAGCTACAATAATCTTTATGTTGTTAAATCACATAGTATTTAAATGAATTTTTAGTATTTACGTTTGTCTTTACCTAAATGACTTACAAAACATCCATCCAGTGTCTGAATTTGCCTTTTCTACTACAGGATCAAGGAAAGTTGGAGCCTATAAAGATAACATCAATTACATAAACTTTCACAGAAGTACACACATATCTGTTATATAAGAACATATGTTTTAATATGAGGATAACCAACTGTATACATTCATGTTTACGGATTTAACCGTTTTGTTTAGTTACAATTCCAAAATAATTTATTTAGTACATACTGTGAACATATTTACAGTACCCTCTATAATGTTTGGAATAAAGACCTATTTTCTTGATTTACCTCTTTGCTCACAAGTTTAAAAATACATATCAAAAAATTCAAATGCGATTAAAGTGCACATTGCAGACTTTAAGGGCATTTGCGTACATTTTGTTCTCACCATGTATAAATTACAACACTTTTTCTACATGGTCCCCACAGATTTCAGGGAACCGTAATGTTTGAGACATAGCAATAGAGATATATTAAAGCAGTCATGTTTAGTACTTTGTTGAATATCCATGGCATGCAATGACTGCTTGAAGTCTGCGATTCATTGTCATGACCAGGTGCGGAGTAGCTTCTCTGGTGATGCTATGGTTGCCTATAATGCAGCAATCTTCAGCTCCTGCTTGTTTTGGGGGCTGCTCCTCACCTTAAATTTTCCCTATAGCATATGGAAGGGCTGCTCAATTTGATTTAAATAGGGTGACTGGCTTGGCCATTCAACAATCTTCCATTTTTTTAGCTTTGAAAAACCCCCGTGTTGCCTTAGCAGTATGTGTGGGATCATTATCTTGTTTTAGGATGAAGTGCCGGCCAATAAGTTTGAAAGCATTTACTGGAACTTGAGCAGATGTTTCTACACACCTCAGAATTCTTTACTTAAATGAAAGCCTGCAATGTGCACTTTAATTGCATCAGAATTGTTTGATTTGTAATTTTAAACTGTGGAGCACAGGGGTAGATAACATTGTTCCGGCTAGCCTTAAATATAATCTGTTGGCAAGAAGGTGGTATCTGATGGTAGTTTTGGATGCTTGGTGTCCCCCTAGATGCTGTTTTTCCTGTGTTCCTCTAAGAGTAAATCTTGGGGATTTTTGTACCACTCTTATCAATCTCCTTACAGCATGTGGGGGTAAAATAAACTTTGGTTCTCTTCCAGTCAAGGTGGTAACAGTTCCAGTTGATATGAACTTTTTAACTATTGCTCTAACTAAAGATATTGGCATGTTAGGTGAGTAGATATTTTTTATTGCAATTCCCTGACTTATAAATGTCAAAACACTTTCCTCGCATTTGAATTGTGTGTTCTCTTAGGTTTTCCATAATAATGGATGAATAAGGGTATTTGTGCCACCTCACATTTATACTGCAGGTAAACATTGGTTAGTGCTTGAAAGTGTCTACACACTCAGATCAACCTAAAACAAAGTAAGATATAGTGGAAAAATGCTTCAGTTACATTTTCTTCATAAGAATTTCTAGGAGTGCCAATAACCGTGGCACAAGTGGTTTTGTTAAAAATAATTATTTCTTCATTGGGGATTTGTTTTTCTCAGAATAAATGTACTTCAATTAAAGGTTGGAATTCACATTTTGTAGTGTGAGATTATGTGTAATTCACCAAAAAGTGATTTTTTTTTTACTTGTCTTTACAAGGGGTGCCAATATAGAGGAAACCGAAAAAAATTGTTTTATATATATTATTTTTTATATATATTTGTAGCTGGAAACCTACAAAGGAAGCAAATGAATCAGGTATCTTAAAATAGACCCTGACTGTGTCTGTTTTGATTAAAAAAATAAAGTTAGTTTTCCTGAAGCCTGTGGACTCCGTGTCTTCTCTCGGGTGTAAGACAGAGACTCACGCATCAAATGGTACCAAGAGTGAGGTCTTGCACCAATGGATCCGCAAAAGGCAAATGATGTTCCTCTCCCACTGGAGCCAGATGAAGCTCCTGCAGGCACTCCTGTTCTTGCCTGTCCCCGGGACATGCTGGTGAAGATGGCTCCCTCTAACGACCCAGAGTGTTTATTAGTCTGTTTTGAAAACACAACAACAATAATGTGCTGGGACAAGAAAGGCTGGGCAGCTATTTTGGTTTTGAACAGGGAGGCCCTAGAGGTTATGCAAAATCTTCCTTCTGAAAGGCTTGATGATTATGACTTCCTGAAGCAAAAGATTCTCCTCTGGACGGCTATGAGCCTCTTGGCCAAGGGATTTCAGTTTCAGTTGTGGTAAATCGATCAGAATTGGCTTATACAGGGACGGGTCCAGGACTCGGTAGACCTGATTCAAAGCTGGTTTAATGGAGACACCATTGAGCGCATTGTGGAAAAGCTCACTATTGACACAGTCTTGTCAGGGACCTGACCCACAGACTGGAGGACTCCCAAGCAGCCTAGAAACATAGGGACAATCCTGATTTGGCATGGACTTCGACCAAACCATTCTGTCACTGCCTACTGGCAAACTGCTGAAGCTATGGGTTGCAGCCTCTGCCTACACCTCATCCTTGACTCTCCTCGGGGTAACAACTACTGCAACACCTGCCTTGGTT
This sequence comes from Polypterus bichir lapradei, assembly GCA_026402145.1. Taxonomy (NCBI): domain Eukaryota; kingdom Metazoa; phylum Chordata; class Cladistia; order Polypteriformes; family Polypteridae; genus Polypterus; species Polypterus bichir. The sequence continues at coordinate 174,631,365 of JANRMT010028174.1, read as the reverse complement.
TCTCCTCCTCAAGACCAGACTCCTAGAGTTGCTGACAACACTGCTGGGGGCACACAAAACTAAGCCATGAGTAGAAGGTGCTATTGTAGGAAACCCCCAGCTGGGTCTGAGTGCAGGTGCTTTTGCTGTGATCAACCAGGGCATCTGGCTCAGGAGTGCTGCTCTTACCTGCATAGTCCATGGACCTCAGTCTGGCTCAGACAATTTCAAGGTCTCTATTAAATTGGCTGGACGCGAAATCCCAGCTGTGTTGGACTATGGTAGTGATCGCTGGGTAGTCTGTCATGACTTGCTCTGGCAGATTACCTATACAAATTAAGGACCGGGTTAACATTTGCTGTGTTCACAGAGACGTTAAAGAAGACTATCTTACTCCCTCTGAAATTTAAGGGGAGGAACTTTAAAGTTTGGACTGCCATATCTGACACTTTACTCTGGCCTCGTTATAGGGAAGAGGATTGCCTTCTTCCCATGGATCTTAGCCACCTGCAGGGCACCCCTCTCCAATGTTGTGATCTCGCCGCAGACAAGGTCGGTCAAGGAGTCAGCTTAGAGATTGAACCTAATTTCTCCAGTGATGTAGGACACAACCCTTCACCTGAGGGTCTGGCACAATTGGAGGACTCATGCATCAGGCGCCCACACCTTCAACCTCCACAGGTCAGACAACAGCTACAGGCCCAAGAGAAACAATAACTGGAGAGGTGCAGGGTGCTGCATTGGGCCTTGGGGAAGCAGGTACTGGCACTCCGACTGAGTTTGCACACCTGCAATGAGCCGACAGCAAATGAGCAGACAGCAGCATAGACTTACATTTAAACAAGCACATGTCACAAATAACTCTTACTCTAATGGAGCAGGAGGGCCTGAATTTCAAAACACCGCACTTGTTGATTAAGGATGGTTTCTTATATCGGGTGATTTCTGGTTGCATAGGGGAAGGGCTGATTGAGCAGTTGGTGGTCCTGAGTGGGCACAGAGACAGCTGGTTTTAAAAACTGCTCACCATGTCTGGAGGTGTCATCTTGGCACGAAGACCAGGGATCATATTTTAAAACACTTTTATTTGCTGAATATGGGCTGAGATGTGGGACAGTTTCATAAGTCTTGGTCCAACTATCAAGATGTTTCTGCTCATACACCCACTAGGGTTCCCCTCTCACCAATGCCCATTTTGGATGTCCCCTTTGAGCGGGTTGGGTTAGAGATTATTGGCCCACTTCCCAAGAGTAAATATGGTTAACACCACATGCTTGTGTTGGATAATTATACAACAAGCTACCCCAAGGTAGACACTCAGCAGAAGTTCAATGCCCAAGCTACTGCTGAGTCCCCATCAGAAATATTCATGCTATTGGAATTCCTTGCGAGATTTTAATGGACCAGGGTATGCCATTCACTTCTCGCATCATGAAGCAGCTGTATGAGAACCTTGCAATTAAACAACTGAGCACCACTGTTTATCACCCACAGACGAATGGCCTGACTGAATGATTTAACAAGACTTTAAAACCGATGATTCGGTGGGTGGCCCATGATGACTCGACCTCCCGAGCCACCATGTTGCCCTTCATATCCTGTTTGCTATTCGGGAGTCCCCTTCAGGCATCCACCAGCTTGAGTCCATTCAAACTGTTATTTGGCTGCCAACCACAAGGACTGTTGCATATGTTTTGGAAGGAATGGACGGGGGTTCGCAATGCAACTCACGGGGTGAGATTTGTCGATCGGGTTGTTTCTCTCCAAAAGCAGATTTCTAAATTGTGGTGGAGCATCAGCAGCAGGAACAGGAGGAACAAAAATGTAATTATGACAAGAAAAGCAAACTTTGCGAATTCCAATATGGGGATCTGGTCCTGGTGTTGATCCTGTCTGAACGCCATAAATTTCAGATGAAGTGGCTGGGTCCAGCGGTACTGGAGGAGTATACGAGTCTCCAAAATTACAATGACAGAATACCCAGCCAACAAAAGCCCATGCAAATCTTACATGTTAATCTTTTGAAAGAGTGACAAACTGCATAAGGTGTTGGCCACGTCAGCAGCAGTCTATCAGACGAGGATACTATTGGTGATAATTTACCAAACTCCCAGAAGGCTGAGTTGCTGTCACTTGATTAGGAGGTACTCTAATGGCTTACTGGCTGTGCCTGGCCGGACTGAAATTGCTGAACACAAGATTGTAACTGACCCTGGTGTTAAAATATAGATGCACCCATATGATCTTCCGGAAGCGATGAGGAATGTGATACGAGAGGAGGTGCAATTTGTGAAAGTAAAAACAAGTGGTGAAGCCCAATTGCTTTGGTTCCAAAGCTGGGCGGTTTGGTTTTGTATGGATTTTACATGTTTGAATAAGGTTTCCAAGTTTGATGCATACCCAATGCTATATACAGATGACTTGGAGAAACTCGCACAAGCCTTGCCTCTCAAGAAGGGATTATGGTAGGCACCCCTGGAGGCATCCAGTTGCGAGAAAACCACATTTGTCACCCTGGATGGGTTGTTCGAATTCACTAGACCCCCATTTGGGCTCCACGGTGCACTGTTGACTTTTCAGTGGATGATGGATCAGATTCTGCGACCCTATTCCAAGTATGCTCGGGCCTATCTTGATGATATGGTCATTTTCAGAAACGATTGGAGGTCACATCTTGATAGCCTGCAAATGGCGCTTGACAGTTTGAGGATGGCTGGGTTGACAACTAACCCTAAGAAGTGTGAATTGGGGATGTTGAAAACACATTTGGGGTACTCTATGGGGAACGGTTTGATTAAACCTCAGTTGGACAAGGTCGGTGAGGTGCTTGGATATCCATGTCCAGAAATGTAGAAGCAGATTCATGCTTTCCTAGAACTCACTGGTTATCACAGAAGATTCATTCCACACTTTGCTCATAGGGCCGCCCCTCTCACTAACCAGACAAAAGGTCGAAAAAAACACACCATTGCCTGGACAGATGATTGAGAGAGATACTTCTTTGACTCAAAGGCTGCTTAGTCTTCATTCCCGGTTCTGGGGAATCTGGTCTTTTCGAAGGAATTCATTCTACAGACAGATGTGAGTGCTTTGGTTTGGGGGCAGTACTCTAAGTGTTTCTATGGGGAAGAACATCCCATCATGTTTCTGAGCAGGAAATTACTCGAACATCGAGAAGGAATGTTTGGCAATTAAGGGGGTGGTGGAGGCTCTTTGCTACTACTTATGGGGCAGACAGTTTACCCTAGAAACAGATCATGCTCCACTCCAGTGGCTCTGCCGACAGAAAGATACAAACCCCCAACTCACTAGGTGGTTTATTAATTTACAGCCATTTGCTTTTGATGTTCACCATTTGCCCGTCAAAGCTGATGTTCTCCTGCATCTGCCTAAGCCCAGCTTAGACTGTGGTTTCTTTCCCCTTGTTATGAACAAAGCATGGGTTTTATGGAGGTTGGATGTGAGGTTTTTGAGACACTGAAACTTTCCTAGATGCGCAGTGCGCCAAAAACTCTGTCATTGCAGACAGGGATTGCTCATTTGTCACTGAGGCAACCACAGGTTGTGGTAGCACCCATTTGAAAAAAAAGTCCCTGACTGTGCCTGTGGACTCGACATCATCTTTTGGGTGCGCATCTGTGACAACGCGGCACGAAAACAAATCTGAAAAGATCACGGTCATGATAGGAGCACCTGCCGTCAATGGGTGATTCAAGGAACATTATAACTGCAGGGAACAGTATTACTTGGCCATTAACCTGGCCACAACTCTGCCTGATTGCTGTGGCTATGTATAGGAGAGTGGTAGATCCCAGTACAATAAATAACCGCACTGTTCCTGTTTTAAGCTAAAAAAAGTTGGTTTTGCTAAAGTACTGAGAGTCAGCCTTGTGTTCTGGGGTGTAAGACAGGGACTCACATGTCACAATATGTATAGATATACACACACACATTTTAATACATATTAGAAGGACTAGAACTGTCAGAAGGATTTCATTCTACCAGATGAGACACTCTGTATTAAAGCCAAAAAAATTACCTGGTATTACTAAATACTTGACTATTTAGCATCTTTTAAATTAACAGCAAGCGGTTACACTGAATTTCATAATAAAATGGTGATCACCATGTCCAAACCCTTGTAAGGGAATATGACACTAGATGAATACAATATGTGCAATAAAAACAAAAAAAAAAAAAAAAAAAAAATAGTAGTAATTGAATACCTACACAATTCAGCCAACATGTTGTCAGATGTTGCCACAGTGCCTACAAGAGACATGTAGACAAATGGACCTTCCTAAAAAAAAAAAAAAAAGTTACATATCCAAAACACAAGTTCAGTTATTATTATAATCATTATTTATTAAATTTTAAATTATGCAATTTTTACTCATTATAACATTATTGGAAGAATCAAATTTATTAGGAACACTATGGCAGTTTGGCAAAATTACAGGGCTTCCTTACTTATGTTTGTGATTTTGACCACACCTTGCTAAAGAAACCAAATGTGACTCCCCATTTTTATATTGCATTCTAGGGAAAATGGTACATCTAAACTGAAACTATTGTGGGTGCGAGTATGACCTATGATTAAGTGGCACTGTTCCAGGATTAGGTCTGGCCTTTGCACCCACAGCAAACTCACATTCAAACAGGTTATCTGCTTGGTAGAAGCAGATCAGAAAGTGATTAGATTGAATAAAGAATCTACAGTTATTTGGAACACTGTTGTTTTCCTCTTCGTGTGTGTATTTATTCCTGCAAGTCAGATTTATATATTTTTTTTTTACTTATCTATAATTGAAATAACTTTTTAGATAGCTCAGGCCTCTACATTTTTAACAGTTACGACAATGTTATTTTAACTTTAAAACATTTTTAAAATGTAACGTCAACAATTCTGATAAACTTCAAAGCTTTAGATTGAAAGTCTGAAAAATAATTTAACATTCACATTACGTATCGATTTGTGCAATTAGCCGAATATGCCATTCAAAAAGGCAGGGTTTGAGAGAGTTATACTGTCTTCCAGCCGCCTGCTTGCTTTTATCTTCATTACTTTCCCTACATCTTTCGGTATGCAGTACTCTGTACATCCTCGACAAACACAGCCTTAATTTTAAATGACAGTTTTATCGCGAAGGCGTGAATTCCAAAGTTTACTTACCAACGTAAAATGCACAATGGCATCGTAGAAGAGCCAAACCAGGACCCATCTATCAGTAGATGAGCAGCGAGCACCCAACCTCTGTGCCAGCACGTATGCCACTGCCAACTGTAAACCACACGCTAACAAACAGCAGGCCGAAAGGGGGCTCAGGATGGAGGTGGCGACTTCCGAGTCGACAGACATTTTATTGAGAAATAAAAATGAGCATCTGCGCTTGTGAACTCAAATCAGTGAGCGAGCAGGAGAAAGGTAGCGCTCGCGCTTTCTTTACTCTCCCGTCCTTTCTTTATTCCCTCTGGCAATTGGCTGCAACAAGATCACGCCTCTACACTCAACCCGCCCTCTAAGAGTCGGTGACGTAACGACAGAGTGGCAAGGGACCCTCTGTGGTAGGAATTGTAGCAACAAGAACAAGACACGCGGTTATTACAGAGGAAGTAAACAACATTCCAATATTTTATACTAATTCTGTATTAAACAGCATTCCAAGATTCAATATTAATTTCTCTATTATATTCTGCAGGTTCATCCTTATATTTAAATGACTGATTCGATCATTGTTCGTTTGTTACATGTTTAAAAAACTGAGTAGACGAAAGGATTTGCCCTATATGAGTGAAACGCTTCGTACGGACGAAAACAAAAAACCTAAAGAAACGGACGTTAGTGGCAGCGAGAAAATGTCAGACGAGACAAAAATGTTAGTAAACTGAAACTAGTTTTATAAGAAGCGAAAGACATACGCGTCACAGCAGTTATTTCATACGTGTCTGTTGTATGTGTAGACCGCAAATTCCGTCACTTATAGTTAACCTAAATTGTTAGCAAATAGTGTCTTTTTATTTGTAATGTCAGATCACATAGAATAAAATAAAAATTCGATATCTGTGTTTGGGGGAAAACATGCTCCGATGTCATGATTAGCTAAACAAAGTTCACCTGTGCGCAGACTATGGTCAATTTACTTGCAAAGTCTACCACTCTATTAGGGAACCCTAAAATATTCTGTCAAAACGATTATATTTGTATAAAAATGATTTTAATGCTTTTCGTGTTCATCCGATTGCTGCGTGCTTTTGCTTCAACATTTCTACAAGAGTGCAAAAAATCTCTCTCAGTCCTGGGAGAGAGCAGGTTTATAGTTTTGTGCATGGCTTCCAGTAGTGGTCAATGCACAATGAAGTGAAATGTCTTATGGCAGTGCGCTTGAATGCTTTTTGAGCGTCGCACACACATTTCTACATGGTAAGAACATCTTTTACTTCCTACCTATAACTTAAACTCCGGGGTGGAAGGAAACTTGCAGGTAACATGCTATGTGTGAACCAGGGAATCAAAAAACAAAGAGTTCCGTACATACCGAACAACATCCTCAATTACTAATCACACATATAAACCAGAGAAGATCAAACACATGGCTACAGTGCATTTGTGTTAGTCTTATAGAAGCGGAGAGGGTAAGTTTAAATTGAAACTCCATGATTTGATAGATTAGAGGGAGTTTTTAGGTTTCATCTGTAACTCCTTTTTGTTTGTCTCAGTCTTCCCTGTTACAGTCTCTTCATCCTGCTGTATTTCCTGCATTGGAAAGGAAACAAATTACACCATGGAGGTTAATTCAAGAACTAGTGCAGAAGACTTCTAAGCCTGATCTAAGAGACACATTTTCTCTAAATGATGCAGTGTGCAAAAGGTGATAGCCTCCTTCAACCCACATATCTCACTATAAGCATGATAAAAACACAACATAGGAAGATATTGATTACTGCATACATTGGCTGATCAGCAAGAGTTATCAAACACAATGTTATGATTGGTAAGCAGATGCACACACATTTCTACTTGTTTCACCACTAAGGCAGGAGGGTACAAGGTTTAACTAGTGTTGGAGGCTGTTATAATGCATTGTATTAGACATACACGGTGTGATGTGGAAAACAGGCATATTTAAAAATGTCATTTAATTTTAATTGGCAGTGTTGGTATTTGTTTAGCTGTGCGATGCCTATGCAACTTTATATACTACTCAATTATTTTTCCAGTATTTGGTGCACTGTATTAATAGGTGGAAAACCTAATTTCAGATTGAACACATCTTTCTGACAGTTGATTAGAGAATAGCTGCTTATAATATAAATGCTTCAGAACAAGGAATATTCTTAGAGGTGCTAAAAAAAAAAAAAAGACAAAAAATACAACAATACCCATGCTAAAGCAGTAAAGACAATATAGCTCACCTGCAATTACGTCCAACAAAAACAAAAGACTATAAATTGGACAAAACATCTATTTACTTGAGTGATTGTGCCTATTATATTTATCCAACTTGCTGGTACTCGGCCCAAGAAACCTGCCTCATGTCTCAGATCTGCCACACACCACTGTACTAAAGACACAGCAAATACAAAGGTTCATTTCCTTTCACATCTTCTCGAGGCAAATATTCTTTATCCAGCTCTGCACTGCCATATCAAAGCTGATCACTGGTTCTGTCCATCAAATGGTGTTTGCATGTTCTCCCTGTGTCTGTATAGGTTACTTTCCCACCCACACTCCAAATGTGTAGAGTTTATGTTTACTGTCAAATTTAAATTGGTCTATGAGTGAGTTTTGTACAAAGTGAACTGGCACACTGTTTACTGCTGGCTTCTGCTGGTTTGATTCTGCAGTACTATATTTCACAACACTAGAATTAGATTAAATTGAGTTACTTGATCACCTCTGCATGTGTACTGTACACCATTTTTTGCTTGCAAACCATAATAGACTGTTACTTACTCATACAACTATTTGGCATGGAGACAGTATCAGCCTTCCTGTGTGGATCTACCATTGGTTTATGTGTGCATTGTTGGATAATCAAGTGGCACTAATGAGGAGACTGAAACAGAACTATTAAAAAGAAAAAAAGGACACTATATATTGAATTAAACTCTTTTTTGATTCATCCCAGAAATGGAAAAATTATGTAAGTAAAATTTAAAACAATTTTAGATTTATCACAAATGTTGTTAGAATGTGACCTAGTTACAAACAAAACAAAAAAAATAATCATGTTGTAGCATTCATAGGGTGAAGAGAAAACCCTTTTTTCTAATTTAAAAGTGAAAGTTTGATCAAAATATTTGGGCTTCTTTTGATCATTCACTGTTGATCATGGACAATCAATGATATGCTTTACATTTTTGTTTTCCTCTGCATTTACTAAGCCAATTATATACAAGGTCCAATTTCTTGTTTTATCACACTATTGTGATTGTAGGCCCTGCAAAGGGCTAATACCCAGTTCTGAACCATTTCCTGCCTTGCATTTAGTACTTGGCTCCTTGAAAGCCTGAATTGCTTTAAGCAGGTTTGAGATATGTCATGCTCTTTAAGGACCATTTTACTTCTCAATAGTCTATGCTGCTCTGCAGTTAACAATGGAAGTGGACTTACGTTGGGCACTGCATAAAAATAAAGCCCTTCTTTAGTGTCATTCCACACAAACACTGCAAAAACACATTAGGGATTATTGCAATCCATAGAATAAAATGTCAATATTTTAATTAATTTTCAATCCTCTTCAACATCTATATGCTCCCATTAGGGGAGATTATTTGTTGGTATGGTCTGAGCTTTCACTGCTATGCCGATGACACACAACTTATGTAAGTGTTGATGCAACTGCAACATTTTCACCTGTTGTGCTGACTGACTGCATTTGGGAAATCAATCATTAGATGACAGATCATTTTTACAACTCAATCCTGATAAAACAGAAATCTTATTAGTTGGTACCAAACCTGTCCTCTCTACCCTTCATGGGCTAAAAATTGACATTAATGTGATCCTGGTTCAACCCTCAGCATCAGTCCGTAATTTGGGTGTCGTCTTTGAGCAGCGTCTTACTTTTCAATCACACATTAGCTCAATAGTACAGACAGCCTTTTTCATCTTCGCAACATTGCTCAACTGCATTCTTTCCTCAGTGTGAAAGATACTGAAACACTCATTCACGCTTTCATCACTACCCATCTGGACTATTGCAATGCTTTGTTTTATGGCCTCCCGACTAAATATATAAATAGATTATATGTTCAGAATTCTGCTGCTCGTTTACTTACACACACTAAAAAATCTGCTCACATCACTCCTGTCCTCTGATTTACATTGGTTACCTGTTTCTTCAAGAATCAAATATAAAATTATTCTTTATTAATAATAATTATTATTATAAAATTTGGAATTCTCTCAATTTCAGCTTTCGCGAGAAAAAATCTTTTATTAATTTCAAACTTCTGTTTAAAACACATCTTTTCAATGAGTATTCTTTTTCGTGTATGTAATTTCTACTGTCTTGTTAATGTGTGTATTGAATTGAGGGTGTGAAAGGCACTACGTAAATAAAACATTAGTATTATTACTTCATCTTAAGAAGACTGTCTAGAAACTAGTGCAGTACTTACCATATTTGTTTCACAGCACCCAGGGGAAGAAGACTTTAGTCAAAATTCATTTCATACGAAGAATCTGCAGTTAAGGAACATTTTGTGCCTATTACATTTCAACGCCAGCATGGCTGCACAATATTAACTTTTGTGAACTTTTCTTATAGTGATTTTTTTCATTTTATAATTAGAAAAACCTTGAGAAACACAGTTGTAGCAGATGCCTTAACAGAATTTAAATTAGTACTGATCAGTGAAAACTGAGGCAGGTATCCTGAATGATTTTTGCGAGTCATCTTTGCGAGTGGTCTCCGCTGTCTGTGCAAAGTCTACAGTTTCTCTCTAGATAGATGTATAGCACTTTATTTAATCCCAGAGGAAACTTAACGAACATTCAACTTCTTTTCCCTAGTTGTGTTAGCAGTACAGCACATGCTACACAAATAGATACTATCTAAAGCAACATAATTTCTTTATGAGTATTATTTTTGATACTGCTATAAAAAATTATTTGCTGTATCAGTCTTTCTGCAATTTTTTCAAATTGACTGTAAGATCTAAGCCAAAACCTTGAGCTAGGTTAAAAGAAACTATGAAAGAATATAATTATGACATTTAGTTATCAGTGAAAGTTATGCAGTGCCTCCATAACTGGTAAAGTGCTTTCAGTAGCAATAAATAGACCAAGAACTTTCCAGCGGTTAGAGAAGTCGTAGCCTATTCCTTCCCGCCTATTTAACTTTCTAACATTTGCAGATATGAGCACATGAACTACTAGTTTCATATTCTGCCACAATGAAGTACATGACTACACATTTTAAGGCCATTTCAAAATTCTAACCTTTTTACTTGCCATTTTCACCTTGTGTGTTTCAGATTTCAGCTCAACTTGTGCTTCATCTCATCAAAATATGAACATTCCTTCTAGAATCCATTAATCATAGAGCAGTAATAATGCTTCCATTAGCCCTCAATTATGACATTGCCGCCGCCACCACCACCACATTACATCACTAGGTTTTACTGCATTGGATTTTTTCCAGACAATGTTATTCATGAAAAGGTTGAAATTTTGAGTAACCAATTCATAGAAACATATTCCAAAACATTTGATTTTGAGTGCCATGCATTTTGCCAAACATGAGTGGAAGCACTTAACTGTATTGTCAATCAAATGGATTCCATTTTTGCTGAAAGTCTGATGATGAACACAAGACTTATCACAGAAAAAAGGTTTGCAGGTCCCTTGATGCTATTCTACATTTCCTTGAATCTTTACAAAACATTATCTAATCTCTTCAGGAACAGATGTAAAATGCCCACACATTTCTCCATTTAGACCATATACAGTAGTTCAGACAGCAAATTAGTGGAGCATCATCTTACAAATATTTTCAAGTAGATTATCATCAGAAATTTGATTGTGACATGTTTCTTGGAGCTTGCATGCTAAAAATTTCACTCCGATATGAAGGTCCTAAATTAGATATTTGACATTATTAGTTTTAATCTACAGTAGTGTTAAAGTGTTTAAAATTTATTCACCCATTTTATTGGATGACCCTATTAGGGAGGCAGTAAAACATCCAGTCCACAGATGTGTATATATATATATATATATATATATATATATATATATATATATATGTGTGTGTTATATATACTGTATAGTGAGCACATTTTTGTGTTTCAAGATTTCTTCAACCGCACAAGCTTTAAATAATCAGGTAAGGGCAAATACCTTTCAACGTACTGCAGACGTTTCTGACGACACCTACAACATTGATTTCAACTTTTTGTGTTTGCTTGAATTTCCTCCCTTGCTCCATATATCTTATAAAGTAGTTTGTTGGTAAATATTGGTTTCTGTACAACAGTGTGCAGTGATAGACTGCCAAACTTTTTTTTGGTTAGAAAGATGGACAGGTAGTAATGCAATCACATGTTACTATGAACTTGGCTTTACAGTTGGATGTAGGAATTAAGAAGCAGTATTATTACTATATCAGCCACTCAAAAGCCATCACATACAAGGCCCTCAATGATACTGTCATCTTCAATCAAATTACTGTGCAGCTGCCTGTGATGTTTGAATGAAAGTGAATGCTGTAACACGAGGCCTACTATGTTGAACCTCTTAAAACATAGCATAAAAAACAATTAGGAACTACTTAAGAACATTTATGTTAGGTTCAATGCTCAGTGAGGACGGGGTCTTTTAGCATGGATCCCCTGCAGATTTTACAAGGCCACCCCCCCCCGCTTAAATGGAGTTTTGCTTTTTTAAATATATTTTTCCTGTCCTCCTTGGCCATCTGAACTTATCCTTGGCCTTGTATTTAGAAAATCCAATTCTATATTTAAGGACTCCACTTTTCTTAATCTTATGTATGTGTGCATTATTTATTTTTGTATCCTGTTTATTACTACACTTAACTAATTTTAATTTGTATTTTCTTTGCCTGTAACAATTTCTTTAACATCTTTAAAGCACTTTCAGCTACATTCTTTGTATGAAAATGTGCTATATAAAATTATGTTGTTGTTGAATTATTCACCTTCAGTGAAATCAGAGTATTAATTTCTGAAGCAAAATACTTGCCCTTAACATAATGCTATTCAGAAATTGGGTTATGTACAATTTCTCAAGCAGCCAACATTTCAAAGCTATTTAATGATGATAGGAATTGGAGGCATCACAACTCATCTACCTGTATTCATTAAATACATTTTCATTTTTGCTCAACTGTACAACCACCACTATTGTAAAAGTACTAACGTCTTTATTGTTATATAAAAATAATGCACATTTTTAAAACAAATTTCCTTTGGATGTACTGTAACAAATTCTTCATTGTCTATATTCTTAGCATATTAACAGTAATAAATGGCCACAGTTGAAGTGCCAGTGATGTGTGTGTTATACATTACACTTTTAAAATGCAAGTGATTAAAGGTGAAAAGGTGCCTCTAAGGGAAGACTTGGCACTTTGCATTTCATAAATTTAAAAAAATATATATAGATGGTACTTATATTTTGTCAGCAAAAAATAATCATTTTTATTTAGCTTCACTAAAGCCAGGATGAAATACTTTAAAAGCACTGTAAAATTTCAACTTTCTTACATTCTGAAATGGCAAAAGGTGCCCCCCCCCCCCCCCAACCAACCCCTCATAAACAGCAGCATATTTTTAAAATTGCACAAAGCTGTTTCCACAGATGTTAGTGTGGTTATCTGTTCCACTCTGACATTAAGTGTTGCACTCAATAAAGACTAGTAGCAAGCAGATTTGGAAGGGTAAGAATATAAACCTTATACGATAGTATATAGGCAAAAAACGTTCCAGCATCCATATACCTCCTTGACTTTTTAACTGTTGATTAGCAGTTCTTAATTTGACAAAGGAAATCAAGATTAATAGTAACCTGATTCCCCTCCCCCACCATAAAAAGGACATTATGTGCAACACTTTACAAAGCCTACACCTGCCTTAAGATTTATTTTTAAATTCAAAAGCTAATGAATGCATTTCTGTTCTTTGAAATAAAATGAACAGCAAATCACAAATTTCAACTCGCCTTTAATATGCACAAGAGTTGAAAAGGGAAAAAAATATAATGAGCCACCTTAAAGAGAAACAGAATCTAAAATTTATAAAAAAGATATAAATAATCAGAGGCCAAAATGGTATATATGTCACATTAAAACATGTTTCTTACGCAAGTAAAATCTTGCAATCTACATAAACTTGTATCAGATTCTGATACAAGGTAACTTCTACTCTTTAAAGTGGCTCGGTCTAAACTGATAGATAATTCAAGAATGAACATCTGCCATAGTTTTTCTGTTTTCATCAACTTATAAACAGCTAATCCAGAAAGCTCTGACTGCAGTCTTATCCAAACATCTTTGTAGTAGTAGCAGCCAAAACATGATAACTACATTAGTAAATGCAACTGTTTATCCCTTTACAAGAAATGCACTGGGGAGAAAAAGAAAACACATTTTATCTCCATTCACAATAGCAACAAAACTTTTTTCCCCAATAAGGGTATCATCTTAACAAGATACACACATTAAAACAGAATTCCCTGTTAACTTTAACAGTAAGTACAATGTTATCCTGCACAATGAACTGGATGTACAGGTAGCAGCCACTGCAGCTTTTACATAAGCCTTAATTTAAACAATATAATGTTTGAACAGTTAAATTGACTTTTAGCATGTAACCTACAGAGAAACCTATATATTGTATTGCCAACATTAAGAATCATATGATTTTCACCCTCGTTTGTGATGTTTACAGAGAGAGAAGCACTGACTGCAATTTTTACAAACTTGTGCAAGACTTAATTACTGCAAACTTGGAAGCTCCACAGAATAAACTCAGTGAAATTCAACCATCATTGCTACTTGCAATTTCAGCAAAATTAAAATATACTTTATATACTAATAACAAACCTAAAATGGATATAAAAGCAAAGTGTTAAAAAGCAAGATTCTTATAGATGGACAAAACATTTTCGCTAAATACAAGAGGACAATTGCTTTCAGTTTAGAAAATCCAATTCAGAAAATCCCATGTGGATTACCTTAAGAAATATAGCCGAATCACAGGTTGAAATGGTGGTGGTGTTTTACTGGGGCATAAGTTTTCAGGGGGAAATCTTTCCTGAAAACATTGTACACTAGCAGAAACATCAATTTGTAAAGGTGGATTTCACTGTAACAAAAAATGAATTCTACACATTTCATCCTTCTAATGTCTGCAATGATGCAGGTTCACATATTATTCTGATGTTTGTTCATATTGTCATTTTTCCTTATTTTGATTTTTAACTTCTGCTGTTGTACAATCAATAAACGTGGTTGTGGTGACAAAAAGGCTCAGTCTCTTCCGACTTCTACAAAACTCAGTGTTTCAGTACTTCCAAAAACTTGTGTCTTTTCATCACATAGCATCTAAAATGTCAACATGAACACTTACTTATAAAGGGATTACTGTAAATGAACAGCACGTGATATCGGGGTGAAAAAGCATAAAAAAAGCACAACATCAGGATTTTCTTCTCCACTGATATGATGGAATATAAAATGAATTTGTCAATTCATGCACATGGATCCTCTGGCTTCTGTAATAGCTCATTTGGCAAGTGCAGATGGACTGACATTAGACTTTATTATTTTTTTTTTTGTTCTTAGTTAAATTCTGTTTTAGATTTAGAAGCACTAGCTGAAGATTAACACAAGTCTTCAAAACTTCAGCACATGTTGTGGTTAATAAAATGTGTGTGGCATTTCAGAGTTGACACATGTAGCAGAGCAGCTGTAATATACTTCTTAAAATTTAAATTCCTTGGTTTGTAGATTTGAAGTTGGGTCAAAGTTGAATGTTCCTCCCTGAGCTGGTTCAGGAATGAGGCTAGGATCTTCATCAATCTAAGTTTAAAAGAAACAAAAACAAGTCAGTTGTCAGTGCACTTTATAAAAGCATCTTGCTGTGTTTATGACCATAAACTTTCATTAAAAGATGTATCAAAGAATTCGATAAGTAAATACAATACTAACAGAATAAAGTTCAGACAAGAAAAGAGAAGAAAATATCTTGAATCTTGAGCAAGTTTTATAGGCTCATACTTGTCAATAAACTTTCATAAAAATGTACTGTGTTACACAGTTGTAATTTGGTCTCTCTGTCACCATATATTCATTATTTAGGTGTTTAAAGATTGGAAAAAAAATTGCTTTATTAGCCTGTAAGAAAGAGGATTTACACCAACCAAATGTACCAGGGAAGCAGTGACCACTACCAATACATTGCTTTCTTTTGGAGTTAAATGGCTTTTTCTAGGTTAGATACCAGGGGCATCAACAAGGAAAGTAATCTGGGATGAGCATCTATGTGATCTGGATGAGACTTTGCCAGTTTATTTTAAAGTGATTGTGCTATGCGATTTCCATTTATTCCTATAGTCTACTACTGCTTCATAAACTGGAAAATTCACTACTTCCAACACAAGGATATAGTGCGTATAGATTGTGACTGGACCTCAGGATTATGTCACTGGGTCGCACTGTTTTTTTTTTTGGAAATTTGCTAATTTAAGAAAGAGGGAGTGAATAGGGCACTTAATGTTAGCCTACATTCTAGACAATCTCCACTGTAAATAAAGATTTTCATCTTTACTTAAATAGTATCTAAAGGCAAAGGTGACATAAAATAAACATGTCACATTAACATTTTGTAGTCCACTGTATAATTTAAATAAACATAAATGAAAAGTATGTATTTGGAAAAAGTAAACACACTCCTACATTTATCACTACCTCAAACTCTTAAAACACTTGGAAAGAGATGCAAATATTAGAAAACCATAAAAGAGGATCTTGAAGAATCCTGTTTTATTTAAACCTCACGCATTTAGATTTCCTTGTTGCTGATAAAAAAAGCTCCCAAAGGCTGTCAGAAAGAAGATTATACAGTAGATGCCTATGGGATTTAAAAAGATCTCCAAACAAACCATTCAACTGTGTGATAGTTCACCTACATCTGCAGAAGATTTCAAATAACTGCCAACTTGTTTAGGCCATGCTGCCCCCAACAAGTTCACTCCAAAAAAAGAACAGAAGATGCTGAAAGAAATCTCTAAAGAGAAATTCAGAATTTCACCATGGGAACTACAGGCACTTTGGCACCACGGGTGTCAAAGTGAAGGAGTCTACCATTCAAAAGATGTTGCACAAATTAGATCTATATGGGAGGTGTGCCAGAAGGAAACCTTTGGAGTCTGGGCAAGAGTACAGTTCGAGCATGAACACCTAGGCAAAGACCTTAAATTCTGGAACAATGAGCTCTGAAGACAAGGAAACAGTTATTTGGCCACAGTACCAGAATACATATTTGGAAAAACCAACGACAGCATACAAACAGAAGAACCCAAAATCCACTGTAAAGCATGGTGACTGAAAGGTTATGGTTTAAGTCTGCTATGCTGCATCAGCGACTGTCCGGCTCATTGTCACGGAATCCACTATAAATTCTTTATAGTACCAAAGGGCGTTTGAGGATACTGTGAGACCATCTGTTTAAAAACTGAAGCTCAACTGAAAGTGAACCTTGAAACATGACAATGACCCTAAACATATCAGTAAATCCATCAAGGAATGGCTGAAACGAAACAGAGGGTTGTGGAATGGTCAAATCAAAACTCAGAATCCCACTGGGGTGTTGTGAAGGTTTTTTAATCAGGCTGTGCATGTAACACACACCTCAAACATCACACAGCTAAAGGAGTTCTGCATGGATGAGTTGTAAAAAACTTTCTTTTAACCACCGTCACTTATAAGAAACTCCTACTTGAGGTTATTTCTAACAAAACTGACAATACCAGTGTAGCAAGGGGTGCAAAATCACTCAATTAAATTATCAGTTTTCCCCTCAGCAATGCTGGTACTTAAAGCAACAATACGTCCTCCCCAAGGGTCACCAAGTTAAAAGTAGAGTAAGATACAGTATCTCAGTTTCATTTTCTGGCTCGGAAAGCAGAAATATGAAGAGATCTGTACAATTGATGAAGGAAGTTCATAAATCTGCAAAGTCTACCTCAACACATACACCTTCTCTGTTGTGGTCTAGATGTGGTCCAAAACTTACTTTCATAGTTAACCTAGACATGTTTGTTGAAATAAACAAAATACAATTTATTTATAAACACAGAGATAACAGAAAATGGATATATGTTTATAATACGATTGCTCCAGCTTCTCTTATGGCCACACCCTTTCAGCCCTGGGAATCTGTTGTAAAACGGAAGATATGGCCAGGTTGAGAGCTGTAAGCTTGATGGGAGAATTGATAAGTTAGGGTGTATTTGACGTTTTTAAAGAAAGGAGTAGAAGTCTTGTCATTGTTTTTTGGATGCACACAAGAGCCCATCCTCTTGGTTGACCACTGGTGCAAACATCAGTTCATCATTAATCCTTGAATTATGGACCTTTTTCTGAAGTTAGGTGTCTGGCTTGTACCTCTTAGAACTATCCCAGAGTATTACTAGGTCTGGGATCAATTATCTTATCATATAAGGAGTGAAGTCAGAATTCAGTACTGGGACCCTGTCATGCAAACTGCCATGAACAAAATCTGGCCCTGGGTTTTAAGCCTGGACTTGTGTAATAGCCATAGCAAAACAATGGATAATGTCAGTCTGTCTAACATCATTCATTACAGCTAAGCATGTACTTTCTTTTTCTCCCACAGACAGAAATAGTATATATGTTCATTTTTCATAGAACAAATGACTGCAAAGTCAAAATTTTAATTATTTCTTTCTTCAGTTACATTTATCCAATGATACTGTTTAAATAAAGATCAACTCTTCATATATCTACAAGTTAAAAAAGAAAAAACATTTCTTTGGATGTATGTACTTATTTAGAGGAGTATATTGAGTATATATAGTAAATGTAGCCTATTAGCACAGCTGTGGGGCAAACTGTTAGAACAGAAAGTTGCTAAACTAGTAACTACTTTGAAATAAATTAACCAATCAACACCAAAGAGGTGTCTAAATTTAAGTAATCATTAAGTAAAATGCAGGCAGTTATTAAGAAATCTCCTAGCTACAGTGCTAGTCTCCTTTGTCCCTAATTAGAAGATATTATAGCATTAAAAGAGTTACAACGTTAAGAGTACAGTATTCCATAAAATGTGAATCACAATAAAATACTCAAACTCTTAACAGCTATATGTTGCATCTATCCTTGGCCTTATAGGGTTTCTTGGTACTCATAAAGGAAAAATTACAGCAAATTATCTTTGCTTGTAAGAATCTAAAAAGCCTTGAGTGGTGCAATCATGTATATTACACAGGTCAGCTAGAATATATCTGTAGGTATCGAAGACTGTTCCTCCACAGTGCAATGTTCCTTTACAACAGTGTATTAAAATCTGCTGAAGACAGCATTCATGTTAGGTGGTAAAATCAACATTTCAAGCACGTAATGTAACTAAATATTTTGGATTTTCCATCTGTGGCACAAACTCAAAACCAAGCAAAATTACAAAACCAGAGTTTGCTTTCTACATTTACAAATACCTGTTTTCACCTTCTGCATTTAGTTGCAGATTGAAAGTACTGCAAACTCATATACAGTATGCTCTCTACAAGTATATAAAATATGTACATGACATGCATTTCTCAATCTTGATGTTGACATTAATGTTCAGATCTTAAAAGATGCAAAGTGATTAAATCCATAGAAAATGCTCACATCATCTCCAGAGAAGTACTGGTCAATAATTTCAAGGGCTAATTTGTAGATATCTTCATTTTCATGCTGCTGCAAGTTTTCTATTTTCTCCAAACCTGGAAAAAACAATACAAATAATCTCTTACAGTGAAATCTTACAATATATAATTAACTATTTAAAAACATTTTCTAAGTTGTACTGAATATAGCTGTCACATGTCTGATTATTGTTTTATGTTGAAAAGAAATAGTAAAATTTGTCTCAAGTACACAAAAAATAATTCATAAAACAAAGGAGAGTGAACAGAAAATTATCTTAAATACTCAAATATGTCAGGTTTATTAAACACTTACTTTTTTTCCCCCAAAATATTCTTAAACATATGTATATATGCTGCAAGTGTTATCTCAACTATAGTTCAGATATGACGACTACAGGCCTTGCTGCCCATGGTGGTGGTAATTACCACCAGGTTACCGCTCAGGATCCTGGTTGGCAACCCCCTAGGCAGACACATGGTCCAGTCCCACCCTCCGGAAATGAGCCTCTATCTACTGCAGCCAGGTGTTACGTGGGCTTCCCCTTGGTCTGTTCTAGCCATTTGGGTCCTCAAAAATAAGGATTCAAGAGCTGGATCTCTCTCGGGGAATCGCGGCACATAGTCGTAGTGCCGTAACTGACACTCTGTTACAATGTAGGTAATGTGCCTCATTTGGGACTCCACGAGCAACTGCTCATTCAACACAAAGTCGAACCAGTAGTACCCAAGGATTCTCCAAAGAGACAAAGACGTCTCAGGTCACTGAAAAGCGTCCATGTCTCGCAACCATATACCAAGACAGGAAGCACCAGGACTCAAAAGACTTGGACCTTCGTCCTTTTGCATAGATATCAGGAGTGCCACACACCCCTTTCCAGCAAACTCATTACCCCGCCCCTCACCAGCTTTCCCAATCTGTCTACTGACTTCATTGGAAGAGTCACCAGAGACATGAATATCACTGCAGCAGTTCAAAAATGCAGTGTCATCCATAAAGTTGGTTCCATCAGCCACCGTGACCGCTACTCTGATGAACAGATTCGTAATGCTTTGATTCCTCTGTAAGTAGGACGTGAGTCACTAGACCATAGATGGTGTGTCACTTGCTCACAGATTCCTCTAACAAACGCCTTATTATCTGTCGTTACAGCCCTCGCAGCCATCCTTCTCAGTTCCCGGTACAGACTGGGGTTGCCATCAAGTCATGCGCTACAGCTCCTCTTGATGATATCCAGAGTGCCCTGCGAGATGAAACGCCCCTTTCTGGGAACACTGGTAACACCAAATATGATCTGTCAAAATTGCATAGAAGCGGTTACTAAGAAAGGCAATGTAAGGGCTCTTAAAAATCAAAGGAAAATGGGGCCTGAACCAGATATATCTTGTATCTTCAGACCATTGCCACCTCACTCTGTCTTGACGCTTAAATAGTGTGTAACATGAAACTACCATAAAAATTAGAGACTGTTCATTTCTTTGTAAGTGAGCAAACATACAAATTCAGCATTGGATCAAATACTTATTTCCCCCACTGCATATACACAGTATATATATTACACATGATTTGATTGACTAGTTTTTGACTATTCAGATATTCACATGTAATTGGCAACTTCCTTAAAAGCATGTAATTTTATTAATTTTATTAGACAAAAATGAAAACCTATAATATGCTAAGGTAACTACAAGCTTGGATTTGCTAGTCAACACATTTAAGATGGCACAGCACAGTGGAAGGGGGGCTTGAGTTTCAGTTTTGGCTTTAAATCTGACCCAAACGATGCAGCTTATTCATTTCAGACACATCTGCACAAAACTGGTTTTCATTCTCTTCTCATCATATCAAGTAGCAGAATTCTTTAGTAGCTGGCTTTTAGTAAAGGTTCATTTAAGTAGTTTATATTAATTTTATGGGGAGCAGCTCATACTAGAATACTAACACTATATGCTACATGATTCAGATGTACTGTTCAAATGAAGAAACACTTCCTTAGAAGAAAAAAAAAAAATATATAATGATGTTACCTGATACTTTTCTCCCTCACCACTGAAAATTCTTTTCTTTTTTTAAATAGATTTCTGAACCAAGTTCCTTTAGATTGTTATTTTAGTGTTTATTATTGTTATAAAAGTATGATTTCACACACACACATAAACAAAAGTGTTTAATTTAGTTGACTTTGTTTTATCCTGGTAGAGTCCAATGTGACCCAATTTTCCCTTTCATACTCTTTTTTGTGAAGACCTTAACAAACTGTCTCAAAATTCATACTTTTAAGTTTTTTATTCCTGTGCCCACAGACAAAAAGATGGAGTAACAGAGCAAACTTCAGAAAAAGTTACACTTTTAATTGCCTATTAAGGATAACATGCCTAAATTATAACAAAATAAAATAAGTTTGACAAAAATATATGATTACAGACTAGCTATAGTGTTTTTTCACCCGATCACTTCTGCCCGGACTTAGGGTAAATGACTAAAGTCACATTATTCAAACATTGTGCCAAACGTCAGGAGTTGAAAAGGAGAACAGCTTCAAGCTATATGTTTCAAGCTACATCCAGAATTGTGAAAGTAAGATCCAGATGTATTAAAAACTTGTGTCTACTATGAAATTAAATGGGACAAATATGCGATTATACTAGGCTTCTTAACACGAGAATCTCTGAAGCCTACGAAAAAAGTTGTAATGCCGGACCAATTCAAAAGGCTCAGCTATTTTAATCTCTCCTTATAACTCATCCCCAACATTCCTGGAATCTACCTAGTTGCTCTTCTCTGGACTTTTTCCTAGTACTTTTGTCATTCATAGATTAGATAGATAGATTAGATAGATTGATAGACAGATTGATAGACAGATTGATAGACAGATTGATAGACAGATACTTTATTAATCCCAAGGGGAAATTCACATAATCCAGCAGCAGTATACTGATACAAAAAACAATATTAAATTTAATAGTAATAAAAATGAAAAAAAAAAATAAAAAATAAAAAAGCAGACAATAACTGAGTAATATTAGCATTTACTCCCCCAGGTGGAATTGAAGAGTCGCATAGTGTGGGGGAGGAACGATCTCCTCAGTCTGTCAGTGGAGCAAGACAATGACAAAAGTCTGCCACTGAAGCTACTCCTCTGCCTGGAAATGACACTGTTCAGTGGATGCAGTGGATTCTTCATGATTGACAGGAGTTTGCTTAGTGCCCGTCGGTCTGCCACAGATGTTAAACTGTCCAACTTTACTCCTACAATAGAGCCTGCCTTCTTAACAAGTTTGTCCAGGCGTGAGGCGTCTTTCATCTTTATGCTGCCTCCCCAGCACACCACCGCATAGAAGAGGGCACTCGCCACAACCGTCTGGTAGAACATCTTATTGCAGATATTGAAGGATGCCAACCTTCTCAGAAAGTATAGTCGGCTCTGACCTTTCTTACATAGAGCATCAGTATTGGCAGTCCAGTCCAATTTGTCATCCAGCTGCACTACCAGATATTTATAGGTCTGCACCCTCTGCACACAGTCACCTCTGATGATCACAGGGTCCATGAGGGGCCTGGGCCTTCTAAAATCCACCACCAGCTCCTTGGTTTTGCTGATGTTAAGATGTAAGTGGTTTGAGTCGCACCATTTAACAAAGTCTTTGATTAGCTTCCTGTACTCCTCCTCCTGCCCACTCCTGATGCAGCCCACAATAGCAGTGTCATCAGCGAACTTTTGCATGTGACAGGACTCCGTGTCATATTGGAAGTCTGATGTATATAGATTGAACAGGACCGGAGAAAGTACAGTCCCCTGTGGCGCCCCTGTGTTGCTGAACACAATGTCAGACCTGCAGTTCCCAAGACGCACATATTGAGGTCTGTCTGTAAGATAGTCCACGATCCATGCCACCAGGTGTGAGTCTACTCCCATCTCAGTCAGCTTGTCTTTAAGGAGCAGAGGTTGGATGGTGTTGAAGGCGCTAGAGAAGTCCAAAAACATAATTCTTACAGCACCACTACCTCTGTCCAAGTGGGAGAGGGATCGATGTAGCATATAGATGATGGCATCCTCCGCTCCCACCTTCTCCTGGTATGCGAACTGCAGAGGGTCGAGGGCGTGGCGGACCTGTGGCCTCAGGTGGTGAAGCAGCAGCCGCTCCATGGTCTTCATCAAATGTGACGTCAGAGCAACAGGCCGGAAGTCATTCAGCTCACTAGGACGTGATACCTTTGGGACAGGGGTGATACAAGATGTTTTCCAAAGCCTTGGGACTTTCCCCTGTTCCAGGCTCAGGTTGAAGATGCACTGTAGAGGACTCCCCAGTTCCAATGCACAGGCCTTCAGCAGTCGTGGCGATACACCATCTGGACCCGCTGCTTTGCTGGCACGAAGTCTTCTCAGCTCTCTGCTCACATTGGCTGCTGTAATTGTGGGTGGGGATGTCTCACCTATGCTGGTATCAGCAGAAGGATGGTTGGAGGATGCAGTACTCCGAGGTGAGAGCGGGTTAGGGTGATCAAACCTATTAAAGAAGTTGTTCATTTGGTTTGCTCTCTCCACATCTGTCTCGATGGCAGCACCCCGCTTCGAGCTGCAGCCAGTGATAATCTTCATCCCATCCCACACTTCCTTCATGCTGTTGTTCTGCAACTTCTGCTCCAGCTTTCTCCTGTACTGCTCTTTCGCCGCCCTGAGCTGGACTCGGAGTTCCTTCTGCACGCGCTTGAGCTCATGCCGGTCACCGCCTTTAAAAGCCCTTTTCTTCTGGTTTAAAAGACCTTTGATGTCACTTGTAATCCATGGCCTGGATTATTATTTATTGCCTGGAGACCAACATTGCAGACAGCAACCAAGGTGAGACCTCACCAGCACATTATAAAACCTAAGCATAACCTCCTTTGACTTGTAGTCCCACAAAACTATAATATCATCCCCCGTAAACTTGCCTTTCAATTATTAAAAAGATGTGAACTGGAATTACTGTCTGCATTGGGGTGTCTGTAGCACACTTCTAAAATAAAGCTTCCTTCTCAGTGCTTTCCAGATGAATCCAGATGTCTCCGCTAAGATGTGGCTCATCATCCAACTGAAGACGATGTGTACTTAAATTCTGTTTTACATAAACGGCAACAACTCTCCTTTTCCGTTCCATCTTTCCTAATAACTGTTCCAATCTACGCTTGACATCAGAAGCTTAAATACACTTAGGGTGAATTCTTTAAAACTCACTTTCTAAACCCTCCAGAGATTTTATACTAACTATAAATTTGGCATATTGTTTAAGACATCTATTTTGTGCAGGGCAAAAGTAATTTTTTTCCAACAATGCTCAGAGACAGATTTCACTTTTTATTGACTATATCAACATTACAGTGGGTTACATGTTTACATGCACTTTGTTATTAATTGTGCCTTTAAACAGCTTGGAAAATGCAGAAAATAATTTCAAGCCTTTAGGCAATTAGCTTCTGATAGCTAATTAGCATAAAGGAGTGAACATGTTGGATGTATGTTAAGGCCTACCATCAAACTCACTGCCTCTCTGCTTGACATAATGGGAAAAATAAACAGAAATTGCCCAAGACCTCAGAAGAAAAAAAAACAAAATCTAGTTCATCCTTGGGAACAATTTCCAA
Source organism: Polypterus bichir lapradei (assembly GCA_026402145.1). Taxonomy (NCBI): domain Eukaryota; kingdom Metazoa; phylum Chordata; class Cladistia; order Polypteriformes; family Polypteridae; genus Polypterus; species Polypterus bichir. The sequence continues at coordinate 174,606,868 of JANRMT010028174.1, read as the reverse complement.
ATGGCTGAAGATTTCACATTCACCTGTACAAACACCACACAGCTATCATACCGTTCAGGAAGGAGATGCATTCTGTCTCCTAGAGAATAATGTACTTTGGCACGAATAATACAAATCAATCCCAGAACAAACAGCAAAAGGACCTTGTGAAGATACTGGAGGAAACAGGCTGACAAGTATTCATATCCACAGTAGAGCGAGTCCTAAATTGACACAACTTGAAAGACTGATATGCAAAGGAAGAGGCTCTAAAGCCACCATAAAAAGTCAGACTGGAGTTTGCAATGACACATGGAGACAAAGATCCTACTTTCTGTAGAAATATCCTCTGGTTTGATGACCCAAGATTGAACTGTTTGGCCATAATGACCATGGTTATGTTTGGAAGCAAAAGAGTGAGGCTTGTAAGTCAAAGAACACCATCACAACGGTCAAGCATGGGGGTTGGAGCATCATGTTGTCAGGGTGCTTTGCTGCAGGAGGGACTGGTGTACTTCACAAAATAGCATCATGAGGAAGAAAAATTATGTTAATATACTGTAGCAACATCTCATCTTTCATTGGAACTAAGGGGCCAAGCCCAACCCCTGAAAAACAACCCCACACCATAATCCCCCCCTCCACTAAACTTTACACTTGGCACAATGAAGCCTGGCAAGTACCATTATCCTGGCAACCGCCAAACCCAGACTCATCCATTGGATTGCATGATTCGTCACTCCAGAGGAACTGTCTTCACTGCTGTAGAATCCAGTGGCAGTGTGCTTTACACCACTGCATCCGACGCTTTGCATTGCACTTGTTGATGTAAGGCTTGGATGCAACTAGATGCTTAGCCATGGAAACAAATTCCACAAAACTCTTTACACACTGTTCTTGAGGTAATCTGGAAGTCACACGAAGTTTGGAGGTCTGTAGTTATTGATTCTGCAGAAAGTTGGTGACTTCTGCACACTGTGTGCCTCAGCATGCGCTGTCTCCGCTGTTATTTTATGTGGCCTACCATTTCGTGGCTGAGTTGCGGTTGTTCCCAATTGCTTCCACTTTGTTATAATACCACTAAAACAGTTCGCGGATGAATATTTGGTAACAAGGAAATTTCAGAAATGGACTTATTGCACAGGTGGCATCCTATCATTTGTGAATTTCCCCTTGGGATTAATAAAGTATCTATCTATCTATCTATCTATCACGGTACCATGCTTGAATTCGCTGAGCTCCACAGAGCAACCCATTCTTTCACAAATGTTTGTAGAAGCAGTCTGCATGCCTAGGTGCTTGATGTTATACACCAGTGGCCATGGAAGTGATTGGAACACCTGAATTCAATGATTTGAAGGGGTGTCCCAATACTTTTGGCAATAAAGTATACCTTCTCAGTACTGGTCCTCAGTCTGACAACTCCTTAACTTTTTATTAAAGAACTAACAAGTTGCCCTTACGTATATCATTTATTCCAACAAGAACAATGCAATGGCAACTGGATCCACCCACGTGCAGGCCAAGAGCCTATCCACCTTTCCAGGGAGGAATCCTACCTTTTCACCCAGAAGGCAACACACCTATTCTTCAGTCCCCCTAATGATTGAGTCTTCCACCTTCACTACCACAACTCTTTCTGGGGACCTATTTTGAGGTGGCCCATTGGGACTCCCCATGCCTGCCTACCACATCAGAGTCTTCAGAGACACCATCAAGCTCAGCTCTGCAAAGACCTTCCAATTCTGGGGTTGATGACCCCAAACAGTGTGCATCTTTTGCCTTGCAACTGTGACCCACCGATCTCTGACTGGTCTGGAGTCTCCTTGCCACTTAGGTGTGCACACTATGTCGCCAAAGAACACCTGGACCAGGTCCACCAATTTTCTACTACAGCACTGGCCAGCCAACTCCTCCATTTCAGTGACCCAAGCTTGTGATGATGATCAGATGGCATCTCCTGAAGATGCAGCCTGCAAGAAGGACGGACTCCTCCATGCCATCCTTCAAAATGTCCAACATTTATCAGGACCTGCATTGAAATTGGCATCATTTTTTAAATTTTGTTTTTGATTACTCAACCCTTTTAATTAAATTTAAATGATTTAACTTAATTAGAATGTATAAATTAATAAATTAAAGAACTACTAGCTATTTAACACCTTTTGGCCCCATAAGCTCCTGTAATACAACACCTGAGTTGTATCTTTCTTTGATATTTATTAAACTTTACTTTTCTCTATTTTCTTTCCAAACTTTGTGCTTCACTTATTACTTCCTTATTTTGAAGCTCTCTGCTTACATCGTTTTTATTCCTTCATATTGATGAACCCTTACACTGTTTCCTTGTTAAAAATGCTAACTTTCCTGACTGCCAAGAATCTGTTCTATCAAGTAGAATTTATTTGTTTTAACACTACTTTCTTACTAAGATATTTGCTTACAAAATACCCATCTCTAGCTATTTACTTATTCTCTTGTCTGTTTCTACTGCCGTGTTTACCTCATTGATGCTCTCTTTCAAGAAATAATTTCAAATATTATCAGTATATATATTTCAATACTGAACACCTTTAGATGTTTGGCATAGCAGTTTCCTGAAAACAGCATTTAATAAATAAATTAAAATTAACACAGTATTGGAAACTTACTTTAAAAAAAAAAAAAAATAAAAAAATGTTTGGATTTAAATGTACTTTATAAAAATTATCAAAACTTTAGGTTAATGTTGACACATATGAAATACATAACTGAACCCAAAGAATCTCTAATTAGCAAATTTAATGGAAACAATACACCCAACTGTCATACGAAGAAAAAGCATTGAAAAAATATAATCATAAATTTCAATGACTGTGAAATTCCACCCTACCTCCACACTCTTCTATTATCTCAGCTATCGTACTAGCTTCATCACCAGCCATTATTAAAATGTTCTTCAGCCCATCCAGTACTACTTGAACTACTTGTGAATCTTTGACAGCCAGTAGGTTACAGAAAGGTGGGATGACGTTCTGCTGTACAAGGTATTCAACCTGAAAATAAAATCAAAAAAAGGTTTTTAATTTTAGTATAGGTTACCCCTTTTAAACTGAATGACCCCCCCAATAATTGTAATATATGAATAATGCAAACATAACACATTGGACAATTAACACCAGAATTACCAGAGCCTACAAAAAAAACTCGAAATTCTGGCCCACCTTTAATCTCTTCACAACTCTCATTCAGCATCTTTTGTCTTGTAACTGTCTCGATCAACACAAGCAGCCTGTTATAACATCCCCCCCCGCAAGAACCGACTGAGAAGTTCTCCCAGCTCAAGCCTTGATTATATTGGAGTAAAGTGATGGAGTTTTACAGGGGAAATAATAGATTGTTATTTGGAACACATGCATTTCATGTGTGTTCCGTGTCTACAACAATCTATGTAAACACATCGTTAAAGCAGAAATGTTTTTCATGTTTTAGTAATAAATGACAAAATGTACACATAAAGCATATAATATGTGGAGCCTGAAGTCCAAATATCAAATAAACACTTTCACAAAAGGTGCAAGCATAATATGACAGCTTCTGTGGTGCATCGGTAAGAACTAGTGACTTGTAATCAAGAGGCCCTGGGTTCAATACTGGATGCCGGGCAAATATACCATTTTGAGTAGTGAGCTGCTCTAATTGCTAATATTAAACAATAAAAACATACATTTGATTTGTGTCTGTAACAGCTGGTGTAAATTTATAGTACTTGTAAAAGTTAGTTTCCTTTCACTTTTATTCTCTGTCACAATAACGATACAACCCCCCCCCCCCCCATCCCCAAACCCCTACCAACCACAGATCTGACGCTGTTAGTTTTTATTTGAAACTGGGAAGAACTGTAGATGTGAGTGCTGTTTTGAGACAATGGAACTGGAAATTCTCTGATGTGGAGGGATAAAAGCTGACCCACAAACACTGGTAAATCTGCCTTCTTGGTATCTCATTGTCACTTGATTTTTTTTTTTTTTTTTTTTTAATTCAGTTTTATTGAGTGTTCCTGCTCACGCTTAATTAATATAGTATGCACTTTATGGTCCATGATGTCTAATCCACACTGACAAAATAAACAGGTATTTGAAACTATTCAAAGTATTATTCAAATTATTATTATTATAATTATTCAAATTATACTCCAGGACATGTAGAGGAAAGAATAGTATAGAGAGGTCAGTTCCACGCTATATGCAATCATCAAATTCAAATGTTAATAGTTCCCACACACCAAAGGACTGCCCTTCCTACATTTACAACATGTGTACCTGTTGAAATGTACACTTCTATAGGGTGTAAATTTATTTGAATGACCTGAATAGTACCAATCAGAAAACATCATCGCACTAATGCAATATTATTTGAAAACGAACAGTGTCAGATCGACTGTAAATTTATGGTACTTGTAAAAGTTAGCTTTTTTTTTTTTAGTTTTATTCTCTCAGTCACGGTCATGCTCTCCCTCCCCCATCCTGATCTGATCCTAACTAACAGTGTCAGCATAAATTTACACCTGACAGAAGTATGTACATTGCAACAGGTACATATGTCGCAAATGTAGGAAGGAAGACGATGATGATTGATGATTGCATATTGTGCGGAACTGACCTCACTGTACTATTCTTTCCTCTGCATGTCCTGGAGTTTAAAAGAAACACCACCATGCACCAAAATGTGGAGACTGGGCAAAATCTGGGAAAAAAACAAAAACAAAAAAAATGCAGTTACTGATTACAACAGCAAGAAGGCATGCGAATGAATATGAATAATATGAATAATGTTGCATCAGTACTATACAGGTCATAAAATGAGTAATTTCAAATATCATATACACCTATGTCTCTGTTTTTTTGTCAGTGTGGCTTTGACATCATGGACCATAAGGTGCACACTATTTCAGCGTGAGCAGGAACACTCAAAACTGAATTAAAAAAAAAAAAAAAAAAAAAAACAGCAAGTGGCAATGAGATACCAAGAAGGCAGATTCACCAGCGTTTGTGGGTCAGCTTTTATCCCACCACATCAGAGAATTTCCAGTTCCACTGTCTCAAAACAACACTCACATCTACAGTTATTCCCAGTTTCAAATAAAAACTAACAGCGTCAGATCTGTGGTGGTGGTTGTGGGGGGGATGTGGTTTGGGGGTTGTATCGTTATTGTGAATGAGAGAATAAAAGTGAAGAAAAAAAAAAAAGCTAACTTTTACAAGTACAGTGCTACCTCAGTATATGTCCGCTTTGGAATAAGTCCAACTTGGTATATGTCCGGTTTGGATGTGAAAAATTTTGCTTGGTATACGACCTTTGTTTGGAATACGACTCGCATGCTACCCTTGTTTACCTCTCTCGAGACAAAGCCACGACTGCCCACGACCGTCAGTGCGCCAGTTGCTAGCATTCAGTGAACAACCCGCGCTATAACACTCTGTGAATTTTCATGTGTGTGGTATAGCGGGTCCACAGCTCCTGTCAAAGGCCAGTTTTAAAATAAATAATCACCGCGCTCGTGGCTTAGTGAGGGGGCGTGATGGTTGTGTGGCTGAAGTGGTTCTCGGGGCGATTTGCAATGTGGGCGTTTCTCACCTAAGTGCACAGGTGAGAGACCATCAGCATTCGTGATTGTTCCTGGGGCTGCTTATCTTGATAAATAGAAGCGTGAGTTGGCTAGAAGGGGAGGAAAAAGAAAGAACGGACGGGAGGTTGAGAGAGAGAGACAGAGAGAGAGAGAGACAGGTGCAGGAGAGCGTCACAGCTTTACCAGAGAGCCTGGGTGTTGGGCCGACACTCGGGGAATAGTAGTAGTGGTCACTCCCGCTGAGTGATCATGGAGCAGTATTGACCTAAAGGAGGGTGACTCTCCGCGTAAGGACTTGGGCGAATGTATTCCCTAGCGTAGGCGCCCTGGTCGCTGTGGATCCCAAGTCGCTGTCAGGAGGAGCCTACCAGAGACAGGGATCGGAGAGGTGAACTGAACAGCTGAAGTAGCCAGAGTGAAGGTTAGCTGCAAGTAGGGCGACTCCCCTGTTGGGAAGCAGGGGGGCTGCCAGGTAAAAAGGCACCGGGATCATCATCTTTTTTTTTTTTTTTTTTAAAAAAAAAAAAAGAATGCGTCCTGCTGTATTTTAACCTCGTTTTTAAGCAGACTTTTTTCTATTGTTTTTAACCTCCACCTTTCACTTCTGATTTTATGGATTGTTTATTGGAACTTTGGACACTGCACTTTTATTTGAACACCTTGTTTTGTTGATTGTTTTAATAAAAGCACTTTGTACTTTTTCACCATCCCCATGCTGTGTTGTGCCTCACTGCTAAGCTCATCGGTAACATTACCGACGGTGTAGGGTTCAAGGGCTCCCTGACAGCAGATAGGAACATATAGCAAACCCGCACCGACAGCAGATGGAAGCATACAGCAAACCCGCATCGTCACAACGTGATTTTGTGTTTTTTCACGTAAATTTGAATTGATTGTTGAAAAGTATGAAGGTGGCATGCGTATCCGGGCCACGGCTGTTGCATACCGTTTGCCGAGAACGATGGTATTTACGATTGTGAAAAACAAAGACGTTATTAAAAAGTAAAGTGAGGTTAAATTTTCATTTATTTCATCTAATTGCTTTTGTATTTATGTATTTTAGTATTAAGCAGTGTTTAAATTATTTTATACAACCCCATCAATGTATAATATGCCAATAACAATAGGATTTTTTTTCATGGGAACGGATTAATCATTTTCCCTTTATTTCTTATGGGAAAAATTAGTTTGGTATACGTCCTGTTTGGTATAAGTCCAAGGATCTTGAACGGATTAAGGACGTATACCGAGGTACCACTGTACTATAAATTTACACTGGTTGTTACAGACACAAATCAAATGTATGTTTTTATTGTATAATATTAACAATAAGAGCAGCTCACTATTCAAAATAGTACATTTGAGCGGCAGCCAGTATCAAACCCGGGGCCTCTTGATTACAAGTCACTAGTTCTTACCGATGCACCACAGAAGCTGTTGTATTATGCTTGTACCTTTTGTGAAGGTGTTTATTTGATATATTGGACATCTGGCTTCACACATGTTGTCTCTCTATTGTAATAAAAAAAATCTTGGGTCAACACGTGATCTTCTCGGAAAGACAATTTGATGTCCCGCAACACTAGACTTTACAACCTTTGGAAGCAAGACCCGTGAGACGGTGACTTTTGCAAGTCATGCCCTACTTACAAACAATTTAAAACAAGATCACAAACATCTAACCTCTCAGTTGTTGGAATGCTTTTGGCAGACACTTCACATGCTCCCAGCTCTTAAAAATTTAATATGTTCTAGATAAAGATAGACAAAAGCGTTGGAGAGAAAAAGCAAAAAAGAATGCACAAAAGATCAATAATAATCTATGTGCAAATTCAGAAAATAAGGAAAGTAATAATCGGCCCGGACCAAGTGGAATTGAAAACCTCGTAGGTCCAATCGGGGACAAAAATAAAAGACTTCATAAAGATATTCAAAAATGTTGGCGCAATACACACGCAGAGCAAGTTCGAGATTATGAAAGCAGGGGAATTCGAAAAGCTCAAAAAAAACACGTTGCAGAGCAAGTTAAAGAATGTAAAAGTAGGAAAATTCAAAAGTATCAAAAAAAAAAAGATAATAAAGATCGCATTAGAAAAAACAAATGGAAGTTCTTGTATAACTGACCATACACTATGAGTGTATCTGTGGTCCCACAACAATTAAAGCTATGACAAGTTTCATTTCGAAGAAACCACAATTCGGTCAGGTGTATATTTATGATCAGGGTTAAGCGATGCAACATAGAAACAAAAGTGTAACGATTCCCATGAAAATAATCTCTTTAAATTGTATATCCGGTTAACCAAACCCAGGGGTGGGTGAGCGAAGCAAGCTGGGGGAGGAGCCCCCTAGTATTAGTAAAACATGAAAAACGTTTCTGCTTTAATAATGTATTTACATTAGTTGTTGTAGACACAGAACATACATGAAATGCATGCATTCCAAATAACAATCTATTTCTCCTCTCAAACTCCAGCACTTCACTCCAAGATAATCAAGGCTCGAGCTGGGAGAACTGCTTGCCCTTTCTGCGGCAGTGGGGGGGATAATATAGCAGGCTGCTTGCTGCTTGTGTTGATCGAGACATTTACAAGACAAAAAACACTGACGGAGGGGTGCAAAGGGATTTAAGGTGGGGCAGAATTACAAGTTTTTTTGTAGGCTCTGGTAATTATAGTGTTAAGCAATCAACTTTGGTGGAAAAAACTTTAAAAACTAATTAAAATAGTTTGTTAAAAAATGTTGGAAAAGGGATTATAATTTGTTTAAACACTTTCATTAGCTTCAATATTGTGCTACCTAATAAAAACTGATTTACACTAAAACAAATACAAAATGTGCTCAACTAATGATGCCCCCTTTCCAGCTATCTCTACTCACAGAGTTTTTTTTTTCTTTTTTTAAAGAAAAGCACCCAGACCACAGCATGCATTTCTGGTCATTATAGAGTGTGTGACTAATCTTGAAATACTGAAATGTATAAGGGAACATTGTTCACCTGATCTGTGAAATGGCCTAATATTCCTTGCCACTATGCAACCAAGTCGAGCAATTGTTGGACCTAACAATTCCAATAATATGGCAGCTTATAACATTAACGATCATCTACCATGTTTTACCAGTTGGCAATAGTGAAAAATGGGTGGCAAGTATCCTTAAGCTTTCTCCAAACAAAGACAGTATTACTTTTGTCCATTCTCAATAGATTTAGGTTTTGTGCTCCTTACAAGAGGATATGCATCCTAGTGCAAGTCACCCTTGGATTCAGGTGGTTTCTGAATAGTAGCCCTGCAATAAGGCCCAGCTTTGTGAAGTTCATGACATACCATTTTTGTTGAGACTGATCCACAGAGGAGCCGATTCAAATCTTTCACATTTAGCAACTATCCTGTAAAGTGCCTCTCTATTACTGTTGGAGAGCTTTGATTTTGGGCCACAATTTTTCTTTGATGATACAGCTTGTCTATGTTTGGCACGCGGTGTCATTAATTAAGGCTGTGTTCCCCTTGACACGTAAAACACACCTGTAATTTAGACACTATGTGCCCTCTTTGGGAATTCGGTTTTCCTCATGTTGATTTAAAATGCACATATCAAATGACTAAATAGTCTGGGGTCTCTTTAATAGCTGACACATACTTCTAACTGGTAAATAACGTAATACAAATCAATTTTTCATGTAGTGTTTCCATCATTCTGTTCACCAAGTGTACTTGGCTGACTCCTTTATCCAACGTCACTTACAAAACTTATGAGTTAAATTTGGTTACAATTTATCCCTCCTCCCCCAATAATTGGAGCACAGAGTGGTGAAATGACTGCCATGGTCGCATTGCACCAGTAGAAGGATTTAAAACCACAACCTCAGAGTTTGACGTCCAAAGCTTTAATCATAATGCCACACTACCTCCATAACATTAATTGTATTTTCAATGATATGTGCACAATTCAATCAGTAACATCAGTAGTTTAACTTCTCATAAATTCACTTTTATGTACCAGCAGTCAATAACCCACAAAGCTGCAGAAATCCAGAATGCACAACTCACACCATGTCAATAACTTAAGCCTTCAAAAGAAATTATAGACATGTAAAATTCTAAGATTTTCAAGAAAACAGTATTCCAGAACAAACAAGATGAACAAAATTTTAATGTTTTTTTACCTGATCTTTTCTTCCACTTATTGTTAAATTACTGATTGCCCATGCTGCTTCTTTCTGTGTTCCAAAATCGCCCTGCACAAGAAGGGGAAAAAGCCAAAGAGATTACTATAAAGCAGGATATCAAAAAACATTTTTGATTTAACACTAGAATCCCTGAAGCCTACGAAAAAACCTGTAATCCCGGCCCACCTTAAATTCCTTTGCGTCTCTCCATCAGCATGCTATCCCATCCCTCCCTTGACCTAGCTCAGACAAACAAATTCTCCCAGCTGAAGGTTCCTTATCGACGTGTGAGGTGCCTGGCGTTGTATAGGGTAAATAATACAGTATATTGTTACTTGGAATACATGCATTTCATGTGTGTTCCAGGTCTACAAAGATCTGGATGAAAGGAAATGTGAGGCAAGAAATGCTGAACACATACTAAAGCAGAAACTTTTTCCATGTTATACAATTAATGACGTGAAGTGTATAATGTGTGAAGACTTTAGTCCAAATATCAAATAAACATGTGCGCTTTTATTCAAGAATATAACCAAAAGTGTAAAAAAAAAAAAAAAAAAAAAAATAAATAAAATTTACATGTTGTCAATAAGTTAAAAAACCAAGATCAAATGTCAATCAACAGAAAGCCAGTACATTTTACTGAATGATGCAAAGATATGTGTTGCTGCCTTATGACCGAAAAGTTGCAGGTTTGAGCTGTGAGCTATTATTACTACTATTAATATAAAAACTATTTGAAAAACGCTATGCCGTTTTTTTTTTTTTGATCTTGCCTGTACTGTGTTATGCTGCATGGTGGTGCATGGTTTCAAGAATGAAACTGAATAACAAAAAATTCCAGTGACAACAAGATACCAAGAAGTCATGATTCACCAGCGTTTGTGTGTGTACTTGTATGCCTTCAGTGGTATCTTTTACAGGTAGCAAAACTTGACACCAACTGTTACAGACTGAAATGAAAGGCTTCTAGTTTTTGGGCGCATTCGCATTTAGAATTTCTTGCATACTAAAGTGACTTTAGCTGCAAGTGTAAGTCCCATTTTACTTATGGTGCCAAGCAGAGTTGTGTTGCATTGCGGTGTAGCAGTCTATTAGCCAGCGAAAGCGCTGTGAAGAAGACATCTGCTGTTACGGTTCTGCCTTTCTCCAATCTGATAGCAGTCATGGGACATCGTATCTTTGATTGCCAGTACAACAAATAGATCTGAGCAGGCATTAACGGCCATTGCTGTTGTTGTAAAAATAATGGAGATGAAGGGCATCAACTCAGAGAGGGAGAGGCAAGTTTGTCGTACCATGTGAATGTAACTGACAGAATAAAACTGAATAATAAAAAAAGCACTTTCACAAGTAGCCAAAATTTACACCAGGTGTAACAGACTCAAATCAAATGTATGTTTTTATTATAATTATTACTAGCCGACACCCGCCGTAGCATACTGCGGTGTAAGAATGGTAACGGAAAACGGTGAGAAAGGAATTCAGAAATCACGAAGAAAGACATACTTCTTGAAAGACGCAGTTGTGAATAGGTGTTTTGCTGGAGACGATCTGTGTCAAGAAATAACCCATTGATAGGAACAAGCAGTTGCCGGATCCCAGGATAGAGATGAAGTTGTACAAAAACCCGTTGACAGAGAAGATACTGTCTTTCATTTTATAACAAAGGCTAAGGAAACAACCGTTGCAGTAGAACGAAAATAGCAAGGAGCAAAACCAATGCCAATGGTCAAGAGCATAGACATATATAGATAGATGCCACATTCACTGTGTTGCCCAGTCAATACGATACGTCAGCACGTCTGTCTTATTGCGAGTGGCAAAAGTGGCATTTAAACTAATACAGGTAGACGTGGAAACTGGGTTTTCTGATGAAAAAACAATAACGTTTAAAACAATATCATTTACATACAACAGATTTTGGCGAATAGTTTACATGAAATTATTTATATCCATTTATACACTAATAATGGCAATAATTAAAAAATAATAATCATTATTATTTAATAATTCCTCCCATATAAGTAACATTTCTCGGACTGCCTTCTTTTATCTCTGAAACATTTCTAGACTTTGTCCTGTTCTTAAGCAACACAGTACTGAAGTACTGGTTAATGCCCGAGTCACCTCATGCATAGATTACTGTAATGCTGTTCTAACTGGCATCCCACAAAAACTTATCCATCGCTTACAAATTATTCAAAATTCTGCTGCCAGGATAATAACCTGCTGTTCTTAATCCACTGAACATATTACACCTACTCTCTCTCGACTTCACTGGCTCCCTGTGAAGCTGTGAATAGGTGTTTTGCTGGAGACGACAGTTGCCGGATCCCGGAATAGAGATGACGTTGTACAAAAACCCGTTGACAGAGAAGATACTGTTGTTCATTTTATAACAAAGGCTTAGGAAACAACTGTCGCAGTATAACGAAAACAGCAAGGTGTATGGGAGGCCGCAGGCAGCGTGAGGAAGGGTTTGGAAGAGGATGAATAGGAATCGAGAAATGCCGTGTCGGCTGCGTGTGGACAGGACCGGTTTTGAAGAGGAGCCACAGGCAGCATGGAGAAGGATTTGGAAGAGGACGAATGGGAATCGAGAAATGACGTGTCGGCGGGACCGGCTTTGAAGTGGAAGCAGGACGAACCAGAAGAGAAACATATATAAGAGATTATTATTAGCAGCTCAGTACTCAAAACATAGAGTGCTGGGGCTCGACCAAGCAACCTTGCGGCTATAAGCCAGCAGCACATACCTCTGCACCATCAAGGAATACATATTAATTAGCTTTCTGTTGATTCACATTTGTGCCTGGGTTTGTAACTCATTGACAGCAACATGTAAACTGAATGATTTTTTTTTTACTTTAGTTATATCTATACTAATAAAAGGCAAAGCCCTCACTCACTCACTGACTGACTGACTGACTCATCACTAATTCTCCAACTTCCCCATAATGGTCATAACTAGAAGCTATTTTTCTCCATTTACTGTAATGGAGTTCAGCTGGAGGGGCGGAGTTTCGTATGACATCATCACGCCTCTCACGTAATCACGCATTACGTAGAAAGCCAGGAAGAGCTACAAAACGCGCTTTAGAAAACATGCATTATATAATTAAGAAGGCAGCGAAACAATTAGAAGCGAGCGACTGACATATAAAACCATATTCAGCGGCTCACGTGAACTGACGCAGTGCGCAGACAAAAAG
>JANRMT010028174.1:174575483-174588898 GCA_026402145.1 Polypterus bichir lapradei | reverse complement strand
TATATATATATATATGACAGCAACACTCATCACTCACAACAGTGACAAAACAATTACATTGACAATCATGTTACGTTATTTTCAAAATGTTTCCTTTTCTTTTTCATTGCTTCTTTAACACACTACTTCTCCGCTGCGAAGCGCGGGTATTTTGCTATATGTATATATATGTGTGTGTGAGTGTATATATATATGCCAGCAACACTCATGACAACGACAAAACAATTACATTAACAATTATGTTATGTTATTTTTAAAATATTTCCTTTTCTTTTTCATAACTTCTTTAACATACTACTTCTCCGCTGCGAAGCGCGGGTATTCTGCTAGTATATATATATACATACATATACATATATATGCATATATATACATATATATATATATATATACACACATATACATATATATATACATACACACACACACAGATATATATATACACATACAGTGGAACCTCGGTTCACGAACGTCTCGGTTCACGACAAAAAAGTTCGCCAAACTTTTGACTCGGTTCACAACCACACACTCGGTATACGAACATGCCAGTTTCCCTTTCGGTTTGTGCACGCCAATGATTTCCGCACGTGTTGCATTGTTCTCGGTCAGACTGCCTGCCTGCTGCAGAGAGAGAGAGAGAGCGAGCCACGTGCCTGCTGGGGAGGGGGAGATTGCTGCATATGTTTGCCTGCCTGTCTGTCTGTGCCAGGGGGTGGAGTTGGGGGATGGTTCGCGTGCCCGTACTGCCTGCCTTCTGCCGAAGGGGGGGTGGGGTACAGCTGAGAGAGAAAGAGCGAGCCGCTCCCTGTTCATTGTTCTCAGTCAGACGTGTGTGCTTTACCTGCACTCTCTTTGTGCTCTACAGTATTTCGTGAGCTTTTGCAGTTAACTATGGCTTCTAAGCAAGTGAAGAGTGGTGAAAAGAAAGTTTTGAAGAAAATTGAAATCAAAGTAAAGAAAGAAATTATTGAAAAGTATGAAAGTGGCGTTCGTGTTACTGATCTTGCCGCCGAGTACAAGTCGTCAAAATCTATGATTTTGACTATTCTAAAGCAGAAAGAATCTATTAAAGCAGCTGATATTGCAAAAGGAGTTACAGCGTTAACCAGGCAAAGGCTTCATGTGCTGGAAGAGGTGAAAAAACTGTTTACCAGTTTACTCATTTACCAATTTGAGAACCCTCGTGCTTTCAAGCAGCACAATGTAAACAAAACCAGACTGCCAGTAATACGGAGGGCAAACACAAAGGGTTGGGTTACAAGGACTTTGTTTTTGGAATGGCTGCATGAGGCTTTCGCTCCCACCAGCTAAACAGCTAAAACACCAGAAACCCAAGAAATCACAAGAGAGAAAACACCTGAAGGAAAACATCCCTCCATTGCGGAGCCAGACTCTCCCTCCTCTCCACCCAGTTCCTCCTCACTTCATGCCAGAACTTGACTCATGCAAGGTTAGTTTTCTTGGTGGTTTTTGTATTATGGATTTTTCAAAAGTTAATTTTTCAGTTCATAGCGTGATTAGTTGCAATGTTACTTTTCTCTTTTTTTAAATGTTCGCTTTTTTCCCTGTGCTTAAAACTCATTAAAGTGTTTACAGATGGAGTTGTTCATAACGTTATTAGTTACAATGTTACTTTTCTCTTTTTTGAAACGTTCCTTTTTTTCCCGCTGTGCTTAAAACTCATTTTAAAAAAAAGTGTTTACAGCGATCGGGCTGTAAGGCTAAAATAGCGTAATCTTGTTACTTTTTTGGTTGCACAAGTGAGCGAGCTCAGAGAGGGAGAGCAAGGGCGTGCTGCTGACAGAGGGAGGGGAGAGGGGGTGTGCGCTACAGAGAGAGAAAGTGAGCGCGTGCTGCTGACGGAGGGGGGTGGGGGTGTGTGTATGTCACAGAGAAAGAGAGAGCGCGAGCGCATGCTGCTGAAAAAAGGCGGGGGTGGGGGGGGGTTGTGCTAACTGTGGGGGGGGGGGGTTTGGGTGTGTTACAGAGACACGAGAGAGTGCGAGAGAACCTGCTCGTGTAGCTAAGAAGGGAGCCTGGGTGTTTTGTGTCAGTGTTATTCAATGTTTTTACATTAGTTTACTATTACACTGTGCATTCTATGGTGTAATTAACTATATTTGTGCTTAATCTTTAAAAAAAAAAAAAAAATATTTACATGCAGTTCGTACGGTCTGGAACGGATTAATTGTATTTACATACAATCCTATCGGGGAAATAGCTTCGGTTAACGACCAGAGTTTTGGAATGAATTATGGTTGTGAACCGAGGTTCCACTGTGTGTATGTATATGTATATATATGGATGGGGTGGAAATTTAACGCGTTAATTGCAATTAATTAATTTAAAAAAAAATAACGCGTTAAAAAAAATAAAGCATTTAATCACACTTTGCATTCCAAGCAAAGGGGAACTTTTGTCAATGCATGATTTCCTGGTACACCGATTACACTGATGCACACATCAGAGCTACAAAAATGGAAGAATCGGAAGAAGGCGCGTTGCTAGGACTGATTGGAGGCAAATTTCATTTCAAAAGACTACATGACGAAAGCCTTGATAAAAGCGTGGTTTTGTGGAAACTGTGCAAAAAGGAGTTTGCATACCACCGAAGCACTTCAACCTTACGGTATCATCTAAATGCAAAACATGTTGCAGCGAGCACAAAAACTGTGGGAGCTGTTAGTGCTAGCAGTACGAGTACCAACAAAAGGTGTCGGCAGCCCAAACTTGATGTAATGACTGGCTTCAGGACCAAAATTAGTAAGTCAACATCGATCAAACTTACAAATTCTCTCGCAAAATGGATTGCTCTGGACTGTAGACCACTATCAGTGGTAGAAGATAGGGGGTTAGAAAATGTACTACAGTTAGAGTCAGGTGATCCAACTTTAACTGCCGTGCCGAAAGATTTCAAGTAAAATTCAACAGCTTTATGACACTGAAAAGCAAGCAAAATTAGATGCATTACAGAAAGCGGACTTTGTGGCTCTTACTGGGGATCATTGGACTTCCCTAACAGTTAGTAATTCTAATTACATCGGAGTCACTGCACATATTGTTGATGTCACAGACGGGACATGGAATCTACAGTCTTTTGCCCTGACTGTGCAGAAGACAAACACCAGAAACTATGCCAAAAACTGCGCTGAGCAGTTTCTCTTTGTGGCAGGGGAATGAGGAATTCAACAAAAGGTCACCACAATTGGAACAGACAATGCACGAACCATGGTGGCTGCAGCAAGACACCTCCCATTCCAACACATGCCTTGTGTTGCTCACATCTTGCTAAGAACCATCACTGTTAGCCTTGCTGATAGTGGGTTTAGTGGTGCATTAGCAAAATTTCGCAAGATAGTGGGTCACTTTAAAACACAGCCCTGCTAATACGGAGGAACTACACCAGGACCAAACAAGACTGGGGCAACAGAAAGAGCCACTCATACAGGATGTTTCCACATGGTGGTATTCAACGCTGGATATGGTTTCTCGTCTACTAAAAAATCAAGAGGCTGTTTTTGCTGCTTTAGACAAACAAAAGCACAAGCTAGTCATTGTAACTCCATCAGAGCTGGTAAAACTCCAAAAGCTGGTGACTGTCCTTGAGCCACGCAGGTAAATAAAACTTTAACTTATTGTTACTGTTTCTTCAAAAAGCTCTATAGTTGACAGTTATTGTGTAGATTAATAATTACTTTCTTGAACTACGTACTACAGGTTTGTGACTGAGCTTCTTGGAGGCGAGACATATGTCTCATGTTCAGTGGTTTTACCTACTTTCCGCCACCTGCGTCACACCATGGAGGTCTCCGATGATGACTCACACTACATGGTGAAATTTAAGACTGCCTTCACAAAGGACCTATCCCAACGTGTAGCTACACTCAGCCATCAGTGGCTAAAGATAGCTGCTGTGCTCAACCCACGCTTTAAGGATTTAAAGTGTCTTGCAAGGGGAGAGCGAGAAGAGGTTTGAACCAGCCTTGAGGCCCTGCTGCAGGAACAGTGTAAAGATGCCACCACAAAGGAGCCAGCAAAGACAAAGAACCTCCTTCTCTCTTCATTGTCTTCAGACTCTGATTCAGATGAGGAAGCCCTGTGTAACAGGGCCCTGAGTTTGTACAGAGCAGAATCCACCATCAGCGAGACAGACTGCCCGCTGCAGTGGTGGTCCAGTCGAGCAGGGACCTACCCACAGCTGTCTGTCCTGGCCTGCAAGTATGTGATTAGTCCTGCCACTTCTGTTCCATGTGAGAGACTGTTCTCACTTGCAGGTCACATAGTAACAAAAAAGAGAGCTGCCTTGAGCTCTGAAAATGTGAACAAGCTAGTTTGTCTAAGTAACTGGCTGAAAGATGAAGGTACTGTGAGTCCAATGGGTTTGTTATTTTTTGCACTAAAATGTTCAATGATCACACTGTTTTAGCCTAATGTACAAAATAATTTTGGCTAAGGTTACTCAGAGTTTAAAGGTGAAGCTGGTCAAATTACCTTTTATGTTTCTGGCTTATTTCTTTTAAGAAGAAAAACTGCACTTTATGTTGAAATTTTTATTATTATTATTTAAAGACAATACCATTCTGAAAATGTACTTAAAGTACTTAAAATAGCACCTTATTTTTAAGTCTGCCCAATTTTAGCAAGGGATATTATTTTTGTTTCTGTTTTGAATTGAAATGTAGTGTAAATGCATTTTGTTTTTTCAGAAATTAAGAGCTCGAGTTTACAATATTCATGTCCACGTCTATTATTTGATTCTGTCGCCCACTAAAACCCTTTTAAATTAAAAAAAACATTTGCGCTTTGGGGCAAATTTTCTTGTGCGATTAAATGCGATTAATCAAGATTAATTAATTACGAAGCCTCTAATTAATTAGATTAATTTTTTTAATCGAGTCCCACCCCTAATATATATTTAGTGAATCAAACTGATTTGAAATGCAGGATGCTGTTATTCCATTGGTAAACACTGGAAGAGTGCAAGCTAATTTAATAGCTACAAAATATCAGAGGAAGCAAAACAGAGTATGTAGGTAAGAAGTTGAATGTCACAGAAAAATATTTAATCAACAGCAGTAAATGTGACAGTTTCCTGTGTTTCAATCTGAAAAACTCAATTTCTGAAAGTAAGAACAACACAAAAACCGAAAAGGGTGCCGTCACGTTTATGAGGTTTCTTTAAACACTAACAGGCTTTCTAACCATAGTTTACATAATATTTTTCCTAAGTTTTGGCTACACAAAATCACAAATAAACTATATCCACACCAAATAAACTTCACAGCATCCTCAATTTCAGATAAGTCTGGTGGTTTATAATTGTAGGTGTCACTTAGTTTTTAAAGGGAGGTATGCCAGGGTTACATACCAAGTGCACTGCTATATACTTAATAGGTGAGGTCCTAGTAGGTCAGAGTGCTTCTTAATGTCTGAAGAAATTCAAGAGACTATGAAATTACTAAACATAAAACAATTTTAAAAAGTCTATTTAATCACCCTCAGTGTGATGAAATGGTAGAGTTATTTAACCAAACGCAAAAACAGTTTCATGATTCTTTCTTTTATCTTATTTGCTCATAGGGAGATTCAAAAAGCATCCACTGAAGTCTTTCTTTTTGAACTGTTAAATGGGCAACAATCGTGAGATATCACAAATCCTGTCTGGGAAGGCTTTGAAAAGAATTTAGAGTACATCTCTCCGTTAAACGGATTTGGAAGGTTGAGTCTTTTTGCACATGATCATCAACAGAGTACTCAGATGATACTGGTAGGGTTGAGGGAGAATTCAAAACTAGAGATGGAGATCAATGACATAACCCTAACTCCCACTCTAAAAACTTACAGCATATTGTCAGGGCCTGTTCAAAATTAAAAGGGATAGCAGATGTTTCTTTTTCAGACTTGATGACATCACTTAAACGTGTTGTGACAGTTGTTCCCACTTGATACTTTAAATGGTGGCAGTGTAAGAGAGACAGTGTTTTGAAGGTTTTAAATAAATTTTGGACCTTGAGTCCAAGTGAGAAAGATTACTTGTGTTAAATCCTTATATATAATTTGATACTATCCACATGTATGGTGTTCGCAGCAATACCTTGAGCAGCCACAAGAGCAGCGGCCGCAGGAAGGATGCGTAGGAAATGAAGTCATATGACTGACGCAGAACGTAGACTTGCTAATACGACCACACGTACACAACAAGCACAACAAATGGATGAGCAGCGTACAGCTACAAATGCTACTAACGCTGAAAGAAATCAGGCAAATCAGACACAAAGGACAGATGAAGAACATGCGCTACAGACGCTGACAGACATCGTGCCAGCCGTGAACAAGCGACTGAAGAAGCTCGAGCAGCCGAAAATGCAGCACGGGTTGAAAGAAATCGAGCAGCCCGTGCCTTGCGGTGGCCAAAAAGGTCTATTTTAACCACAAATCAGTGCCATGATAACAAAATTATTTCAAGGACTTAACAAAACAAATAATTCTTTGCAGAGAAAGTATGGATTTCACAAAACATTGAATTTGTAGCCAGATTTGATCGGGCTCCCAGTCGCTAGTATTAAATAAGGTAACAAACATTGTGGATACTAATTCAGGTCTAACCAACCAGCAGACTTTTACATATTTGTATAATATTAATATAGCTGATTCATGTGATCATCTGTGTCTCAAACATTTCATCACAACAATTCTTATACTGCAAGACAGAAATACTGCTAAAAGATGCATGGCCAGCTATATTAAATTTTGAGATCTTGAGACAGTCTTGCTTACTGTGAGAACGTACACTAAATTGCTAACATCTGTGGTTTTGCTCACCACATTAGAGGGAAGAAGTCAAGTGTATCATATGACTGAGGGCCTGCCCTACTTTAAGAGGCCTAGGGAAAAAAAAAAAAAAAAAAAAACTTTTCCGCCTTGACCACAGATTGCACCGTTGAGATCTAATCCAGTGGCTTCAGTTGTAAGACAATCACATGAACATATTTCGTTTTAAATTTCATGTATTTGATCTTACATGAAGAAAAAAAAAATCAAAGTACAAAGTGTCATTTATAAAAACAAAATTATTGCAAAAACCTTCTTAGAAATATGCAGACTGAAAAATAACTATAGTGTCTGGTGGGGTAGGTTATCCTATGCTGATTTTCAATTTATTCATTTATCTACTTATTAAGATCAGTTGAACAAAGTACAGGCAAAGCAAAAGAGCTTACAGATAGCGAGCTAATGTTTACATAGCTCTTGAAGCTTAATTTGGTGTTCAGACCTACTTAAATGTTGCATTCCTGCTAACGAAATACTTGTATTTTATATTTACCACTTTGGATAAAGGTGTTGGCTAAATAATGATGATTGGTCACTCACTTATCATTTTAATCTATTATTTAAAACATTGAACTGTTCCATTTCTGAATTATGTAAATACCTCACTACTTTTAATAATATAAAAATGGATACTGGCAGTGCCATTACATTTTGGAACCTCTGACAGCAAAGCACGATTTTGAGTCAAAAAGTGTAATGATTTCATGTAACATGTTTGACCATTTATGAATATCATTGTTCTCTTGCATAAAAAAAGGGGGAAAAAAAAGACATGATCACTTCTTTTCAATATAGGATAAAGGAAAATTAGCATGTGTTTACAGTAAGCATATATTTGGAAAGGTTGGCAGTATGCGATCAAAAAAGCATGAGACAGTAAAAATAAAAAGGTGGTTTGTCATTTGCATCAACAATGTTGTCAACTCTTACACAAGTCAATTCTGATTCATCATTTTTACAAGGAATATGTAGAATTTCACAGTTTGACATTGCAGTAGTTATGCATTTGTGCAGTACTAACCACATCACCTGTCAAAATATTTTATCATTTATACTCTACATATACTTTCTACACCTTTACTCAGAAGCTTTGGGTGTCTGAATCTCTCTTGACTAACACTCCCTCCCTCTCTCAAGTGTTACTGTAAAGACCGTTTTGAAAGGCAACTCTCTGCGTGCCTCCTATGACTTTATTCCACTCTGTGTGTCTCACGGTTGCACGTTTTCTTTCCATCCCATTGTCAAAGCCAAACTGACTTATCATACTAAATCCAAACTGATCAATCACATAACTTGCAGGGACCAGAGACAGACAGACAGACAGACACTCACTCACCTTAGAATGTTATCATAAAGTAGATAATATAAAATCACTGGAACTAGAATACCCAAATTTCAGTCTTGCCAGACAGCTGAATTTAGCTAACACTGCTTTTCAAAACAAATAAATAAATAAACCAACAATCTCTTAAGTTATCCAAATTTAATTTCAAACAAAGCAAATTTTTTAAACTTAACAATTAACTTCACACTTAATTTCCTGAAGCTGAGGATAAGCTAAAACATTTCAGGTAAACTTCACCGCACGAACAGTTAACTTTAAATTTTGATATTAAAACTTGTTGCATCTTTTCTTAACTCTTATCAAAAAACTTAATCGTGTCCATTTAACTATAGAAAGCAGAAGAGGAAGAGTCACCTCTACTCATGTTCAATCCTAGCCACAGCACCTGTAGCAGCTTCTTTAGACTACTGAATTTTTGTTAAATAGCAAACCTTCACGACTATAAAGACTTATAGGCTACATGTATGCAATTTTAGCTATCTGCAAATACAATAATCTATAAAAGTGAACTTGAAATAACAATCCAAATTAGCTTAAATTTAATTTTTAAAGCATACTATTTTCGCCTTAAAAATTGTTCCAACACTAAACTTGACTTCTAAAGCACATGTCTTATTTGATGGATGAACGTGGATAATCTCTTTTCAACAGTCACTTTCAAAATAATCACACAGGTTCCCATTAATTACTCACTTAAAACAAATGCAATCATGCTCAAAAATGTTTTAGTATTTCACAACCAACTCTTTTCTGAATGTGTAGGCTAGTTCCTATAAATCCGTACAATAAATTAACTTATTATTTCATTTTGAGAATCCACTTATTCTGATATAGAATTAGTTTAATGCAAGCTTTAATAATGTAAAATCTTAAATGGCCGAAATTCAGTCATTAACAGTCAGTGCCTTAATTTTTCCCACAAAAATGAAACTGAATCTATTTATTGTCTTCTTCTAAACAAAGAAATATTTTGAATCTTAGAATGTACATTAAAAACGAAGTAACAGAAAATATTCAAAAAGTTTCTGAAACAGGACAAGTTGTTTCTGAAAACTGTTTCAATGCTGAAATTGTTGCAGTCTAATCTATATTAAAAAGTATTAAATATATAGTTTAAAAGGGTGTGCAATAAGGAAAGACGTAAATTCTTTCATGAAAGATGTTACAAATTTAATGAAAACAATCTTTTGTCAAAAAACAGTAAATTAGAATCAGAACAATCAGAAATGTTGAACACAACTGAAACAGAAACCTTTTTCATGTTATAGTAACAATGACAAATTGTTGACGTGAAGTGTATAATGTGCGAAGACTGAAGTCCAAATATCAAATAAATACTTTCACAAAATTTATAACAAAACAAGTGTGCTTTTATTTAAGAACAGAACTGAAGAAAAAGAAATTATTCAATTTACATGTTGTAGTCAAAGTGTAAAAACTGAAGCCCAAATATCAATTGACAGAAAGTACACATATCCACTTGGGTGGTACGGAGATAAGAACTGCTGCCTCATAATGAAGATGGTTGCGGGTTCAATCCCAGGTCCTCCCTGCATTTACCATGTTGAGTAGTGAGCTGCTATTATTATTACTGTTATATAATAAAGAATATAACATAAAGAAGAAGAATGCCCCACGCCTGGACAAACTGGTGAGGAAGGAAAGCTCTATTGTAGGCATGGAGCTGAACAGCTTGACATCTGTGGCAGAGCGATGGGCGCTGAGCAGGCTCCTGGCAATCATGGAGAATCCACTGCATCCACTAAACAGTATCATCTCCAGACAGAGGAACAGCTTCAGCGACAGACTGTCATTCCTCCCCCATACTATGCGACTCTCCAATTCCACCCCATTAACATTATATAAAGTTATTGTCTGTTTTACCTGCATTTTTAACACTCTAATTTGATTTTTTTTTTTTTTTTAATCAGTATGCTGCTGCTGGAGTATGTGAATTTCCCCTTGGGATTAATAAAGTATCTATCTCTCTATATAAAAACATACATTTGTAAATTTATGGTACTTGTAAAAGTTTTCTTTTCTTTTTTTTAAATTCAGTTTTATTCTCTCAGTTATGCTCACGCTACCCCTGATCTGACAATTTTAGTTTTCAAATAAAGACATGGTATAACTAACTTGCCTCTGCCTCTCTGAGTTGGTGTTTATCTCCATTCTTTTCACAAGAGCTGCGATGACCACAGTTGGTGGCTGATGCCTGGTCAGAACTATTTGTTGTACTGCTAATCAAAGATACGATGCCCTGTGACCACTTTCATACTATTATTTGGCATTTGTGCATTGACAACAAAGACACCCATGCAGAACGTGTGACAAACAACAGATTTCCTGCGATCTTGGACATCTGGCAACATTTTGCTGAGAACTGTGTTTTGAGTTATAACCCAAGTCAACATATTACTGTTGATGAACAACTGTATCCGCCCAAGCTCTGCTGTCCTTTCTTGCAATACATCTCAACCAAGCCTGATAAATTTGGCATAAAGTTTTGGATCATGGCAGATGTGGAAACAACGAACATGTGCAATGCCACTCCTTATTTAGGAAAAATATCCAAGTTATCCAAAGAGAAAAAGACTTTCCGAGACTGTGGCCATAAAGCTCAAGGAACAGTTTGTGAACAAAGGCAGAACTGTAACAACAAACAACTTCTTCATGTCAACTTTCACTGGCTAATAGACTGCTGCTTGCAAAACAACTTTGCTTGGCACCAAAAATAAAGTGCGACGGGAACTTCCACCTGCAGCTAAAGTCACTTCAGTACATGAGCAATTCTCCACGCTAGTGTTTAGATCTGGCAGTGCCATGGTGATGTTGTATGTGCCCAAAAAGAAGAAGTCTGTCTGCATTCTCAGTACCATGCACCACAACGTGGAGATTAGGCAAGAGCAAAAACATGTTCAAATGACAACTCACGTTCAAATAATGACATTTTCATACATGGATGTGTGTGTGTGCAATCGCAAGTGACAGTGAGGGGGCCAGAGACAGATTTGATGTCATTCAGGTGGTTACTGGAATATAAAATAAACATTTTCAGAGAAGTATAATGAAACTAGTGAGCTTTTATTTGCAAATAAAAATATAAAAAATTTAAGTGACAACAAGACACCAAGAAAACATGATTCCAGTATAATTTCAGAATCAAAGAATGATGGAAGATGAGAAGTCTGGCAGTGACACTGTCGTCACCTTGCAATTGCTACTTTATTAGCTGAGAAGAGTAGACAGGTTTCACAAGAGAAAAAAGAGAAACTCAACACACAACAAAGTCAGTGGCCGGTTTTAAAAGTTCCCTACATTCAGTCTGCTTTTGTGATATTACCGAAGGCAGCACTTTCTCGATCCTTCTAGCTGGGACTTGAGAGTATCTTAATATCATTATTCAGAAGTGAAATTGGACTGTACGATGCACATTTTAAAAAGTCCTTATTTTGTTTAGGAAATGCAGTAATTAATGCTTGGCGAAAAGTTTGAGGTAGAATTTTATTTTTTCTAGCTTCTGTAAATGTTACTATTAGAAGGGGAGCTAGCCAAGATGAGAATTTCTTATAAACTTCAGCAGGGTAGCCATCAAGGCATGCAGCTTCCCCACTTTGCAGTGAGTTTATAGCATCTAGTACTTCCGATAGTGCCAGAGGTTTATCTAATTCCTCTGCACTAAGAGTATCTATTTGTGGTATCTGTAATGCGTCCAGAAATGCATTAGATTGTGTCTTCTCTTATTTAATCTCAGTAGAATATAACGATTTATATTAGTATCTAAATGTGTGCATTATATTATGGTCAACGATTTTGCCTCAGTTTGTGTCGGTGATTGCTGGGATTGCATTGCGAACTTCTTGCTTGTGGATTTGTTGAGCTAAGAGCTTATTAGCTTTCTCTCCATGTTCACAATAATGATGTCTTGATTTAAGTATGAGTTGTTCAGTTCTGAATGCAGAGCACCTCACTTGGACACCTGGCATGTTTTGATCTATTCTAATAATTTCATTGATTAGCTCTGATACTTTCTTGGTTTCCAATTTATTTCTAAGGGAAAAATATGAGATAATCTGTCCTCTTAAGAAGGCCTTCAGGGTTTTCCAGAGTGTTCCTGCAGAAACCTCTGAGGACGTATTTGCTTGGATATAAATTCTGTACTGTTCTTGTCTGCTAATAAAAGTGGATTAAGACGCCATTCGCAAGATAAGTATGTGGTGCATAGTGATTTTAGCTCCAAAATCAGAGGGGCATGGTCAGAAATAACAGAGTCATACTTACAAGATTTAATTGTAGGCAAGAAGTTATCTACAAAAAATAATCCATTCTTGAGTACCAAATGATTCACTGGTGAGTAGAAGAAATATGCTCTCGAGTTTGGGTTTAGAAATCTCCAGGGGTCTGATAAGTTGTGGTCAATTACGAACTATGCAATTGTCTTTGCTGTATTAGATGTCATCACACCAATGGCAGTAGACCTATCTAGCGTCTGGATTTAAAAGACAATTAAAGTCCCCAGCCATTATAATTTTATGAGTGTTCACATTGGGAATGGATGTAAATAAATTTTGCATGAATTCCCTATCATCGACATTGGGTGCATAAATATTTATCAAAATCACTTTACAGTTAAATAAATTACCTATGACAATCACATATCTCCCTTCAGTATCAGATACTACATCTGATACTACAAATAAGACTATTCCATGCATAAGAATTCCCACACCTCTAGTTTTCTTTGTATAGCTGGAATGGAACATTGGGCCAGTCCAGTCTTTGTGCAGTCTAAACTGGATGTATCAAAAGAAGACACTGAGCGTCTAATCTTCGACGCCTGTTCCATGTAATATATTCACCAACAAAGTCAAAAACCCCAGACATATTATCATCATTAGATGCAGAAAAAGCATTTGACATGGTTGAATGAATCTACCTTTTCACTACACTGGAGAAATTTGAATTTTGGCCTGAACATTTGTGCATGGATCAAACTACTGTATACCAATCCAGAAGCTTCAGTTTGTATTAACATTAATTCAGACTACTTTAAAACTACAGCATGGTACCAGACAAGGATGCCCCGTCACCACTGCTTTTTGCAATCGCCATTGAGCCACTAGCAATTCATTTTTCAAAATGCTATTGAGATAAAGGGGATTATCAGAGAAGGACTGGAACAGAAATTTTCCCTATATGCAAATGATATGGTACTAATATATATATATATATATATATA
>JANRMT010028174.1:174533701-174563826 GCA_026402145.1 Polypterus bichir lapradei | reverse complement strand
ATCGAGCGTCTCCGATATCACATATGTTATAGACATTACGTTAGACAGGCCACCAGCAATAAATACGTACAATGCAAGAAAAATTGTACACAGTAAATTGTGTATAGTGACACTAAATGTATGTACATGTACTAAGTACTGTAAGTAGAAAATTAATTATGGTTACTCACCAACAATGACACAACGCCTTGTCCAATAACGAGGAATTTAATTTTACTGCACAACAAAGGACAGTGTTACAGCCCTTCTAAAGAAGCCTCTTCAGGTGACTGTGTAGCACCACCGTTCTTCTTCCGGCAGTGTTCAATCCAAATCCCTAAAGCAGATTCCATCCGGACTACTGCCTTATTATGTCCACTTACAACTCGTTTTGTGCCCTGGTTAAAAGGACACTGCGGCAGTAGATCTTACATTATTTTCCTCCTTTTTAAATAAAAAGAATCATGGACTCATTGATGCCGTAATGGCATCCAAAGCTCTTTCCTTCAACATATCTAAAACTTTTACCTTTTCAGCAATCGTTAGCATCTTCAGTTGGCGCTTGGGCACGGCCCCTGAAGCAGTAGCAGGAGCAGATCGTTTTGGAGACATAACGAAGGGCTTCACTAAGCACAAAGATAAACACAAAAGAGCACAAAAGTTAACTCTTTACACAGTGAAGCATGTTGATGCTTAATGAGCGAGAAGAGACTTCCTGGTTAACGCCGCGGAATCGAATTTGGTGCTCCTTCGCTCAGCCAGTCAGCACACAGGAACTTAACTGCATGCTCTGATTGGTTAGCTTCTCAGCCATCCGCCAATAGCGTCCCTTGTATGAAATCAACTGGGCAAACCAACTGAGGAAGCATGTACCGGAAGTAAAAAGACCCATTGTCCGCAGAACCCGCGAAAAATCCGTGTTATATATTTAGATATGCTTACATATAAAATCCGCGATAGAGTGAAGCTGCAAAAGTCAAAGTGCGATATAGTGAGGGATTACTGTGTGTGTATATATATCTATCTTAGATCCACAAAATACTGTGCCTGCAGTCCTAACAGGACTAACAGAATGTCAAAAGATTTCTGGTCTCAATAAATTTGAATAAAAGTGTGCTCTTCCCAGTGAATTCTCAAGCATACAATATTGGATTAGACTCCTTCCCTTTCATCATCGCAGATCAGTTTAAATACCTAGGGGTAAGCATCACAAGTAAACAAAGCTCTTTATCAACAAAATTTTGACATCTGTATGGAAAAAAATAAGCAAGACTTACATAGATGGTCAACCCTTCATCTCACTTTAGCTAGAAGAATTAACATTGTTGAGATGAATATCCTTCCTAAGCTTCTCTTTATATTTCAGAACATTCCAAAATACATCAATAGATCATTTCTTAAGAAATTAGATTCAACCAAAACCTCATTTATTTGGAATTCAAGACATCCACGTATTTAAAGGGTGACCCTACAAAGACCTAAGGCAGAAAGTGGCACGGCTCTACCTAACTTTCACTTTTATTACTGGGCAGCAAACATACAAACTATAAAAACATGGACACAAACAGATGAACATACACAGGCTTGTTCCGCAATAGAAATAAAATCCTGCAGTACTTCTTTATATTACTTGCTTTGCACCCCAATAAATACAAGTGCTTGCCAATATACTAACAACCCAATTGTGCTTCACTCAATCAGAATATGGAATGTAGTAAGCATTTTAAGATAGAGAAACTTTAATCTGTGGCACCTGTGCATGAGAACCACCTTTTTCCACCCTCTCAAACATATGCAGTTTTTAATGCCTGGAAAACATTCAGGACTAAATCACTTAGATCTGTACATAGACATCGTCTTTGCATTCTACGAATAATTACACTCCAAATTTAATTTTCCAGCAACACATTTCTTTCACTACCTTCAAATTCGAAACTATGTTAAACAGAACCTACCCAATTTTCCTCAACTCCCACCTACATTTACGGCAGAAAAAATATTGCTCAGTCTCAAGGACTCAGACAGCATTTCTGTAATACATATAACTATTTTACAGTCCCTCCCTTTCAAAGATCCAAGAGAACAGTGGGAAAAGGATCTCTCACTCAACATTTCAGAAAAGGAGTTGAAAGTAGCAATGCACAGAATTCACTCAAGCTCTATATGTGCAAAGCATTGAATTATTCAAATTAAAAATTATATATCAAGTGCATCTCTCTCATTTAAAATTGTCCAAAATGTTTCCAGGGCATGATCAAACCTGCTAACGCTGCAATCAAGTTCCGGCCTCACTGGGCCACATGTTTTGGGCCTGCACCAAATTAACATCATTTTGGACCAAAAACTTTACATGCTATTCAGACAGCCTTGGTGTCACAATCCCTCCAAATCCACTAGCAACTTATCTATTCATTTATTTTTACTAGCATAAAGTTTTACACTGCAACTTGAGTTGTGTATGGAATGTTATTTGATTTTAATAAAATTAAAAAAAGAAAACAAACAAACTAAATGTTCCCCACATCAATCAGCGATGTAACAGACGCATGTGGGAAGCATGCAAAACTTGCAGTTGCACCAGCAGAGAACAATGCATCCCTGCCCGCATTAACCAAGTATCTGTACACAGTGCAGTTGGGGGGTTTTCTGGGTCTCAAAGATCTCATATTCCCATGCTCAGCTTTGTTCACATGACAAAACGACAGTCCAAGCCAGGCTAAGGAGAGGACGTCTGTCTGTTGACATGTGCCGAACCAGGACGATGGCAAACATCAAAATCAAATGGCTGCAAGCTAATAAACCACCTAGTGAGTCAAGTAATTCCTGTTCAAAAATGTGGCAAGTTCCTCCCCATCGAACTCTGAGAAAGTGCAGCCTCCAAACCAAATGCACTTGCATCATTCTGTAGAATGAACTTCTTCGAAAAGTCCAGATTCCACAGAACTGGGAAAAAAAGACAAAGCAGACTTTAAGTCAGTGACAGACCTTTCACATTCATCAGTCCAGACAACAATGTGGTTCTTTCTGCCCTTCATCGGGTCCGAGAG
The DNA here is from genome assembly GCA_026402145.1 of Polypterus bichir lapradei. NCBI lineage: Eukaryota > Metazoa > Chordata > Cladistia > Polypteriformes > Polypteridae > Polypterus > Polypterus bichir. The sequence continues at coordinate 174,560,800 of JANRMT010028174.1, read as the reverse complement.
AGAGGCAGCTGAAAAATGGTGAAAAAATTAAGAATTAACCTCTAGTAATAACCAGAGAGTCCAAGGGAAGCACAACCCTGTTTCTGAATTTCCGGGCGTGGATATGCAAGCACCTCACCCACATTTGTCCAACTGAGGTTTAATCAAACCTCAAATGCATTTCAACATCCTCAGATTACACTTCTCAGGGTTAGCTGTCAACCCAGCCAGCCTCAAACTGTCAAGCACTGTCAATTAGAATAACCTGTCCCGGGTGGTGAATGCAGTCCTCCCGCAGCTGCACATTTCAGTAACCCTTCAGTAAGTCATCAATACGAGGCATCGGGTATGCATCAAAATTGAAAATCTTATTCAAGCATCAAAAATCTATACAAAACAATGGAGCCGGACTACGCCATTCACTTTTAGTCTCATGAATCAAATCCAATTCGAACATCTGCTTCACCTCCTTACATAACACAGCCCTCATTGCTTCTGGAATATGGTATAGATGTATTTGTACCTTAATACCAGGTCCAGACACACCTATTTTTTCCCAACAATTTCAGTCTAGCCAGAGTTCCTTCCAATCAGAGACAGAAACTCAGCCATCCTATTATTCCTACTCTTAGGAATTGGACCAACAATGTCTAACAAAACTCTCTCGAAAGGGATGTCCAAAATAGGCATCAGCGAAAGGTGGGCATGAGTGGAAACAACTTGACAGTCTGGGCAAGACTTACAAAACTGCTCCACATCTCTTCCCATATACAGCCAATAAAAGCGTTTTGAAATATAATCCCTCATCTTTTCCATAACCAAGATGACCTCCCAAGACAGGGTGTGTGTAATTTTTAACACCGTCTTTCTGTGTCCACTCGGGACCACATGCTGCACAATCAGTTAAGTCATTCTTAATTAAAAAGTGCAAAGTTTTGAAACTAGGTCCCTCCCGTTGCTTATAGTAACAAATCATCTGCAACATGTGCTTGTTCAAATGCAAAATCTAAAACTGCAGTCAGCTCGTTGCAAAAATGCAAACTCTGACTGTGTGCCGGTGGCCAAGACCTCTGGGAATAGGGCATTCCTCCTCCCAACTAAGAAAGGCCAGGGTGAAGAGTCCGATATGGCAGTCCACACTTTAAAGTTCCTTCCCTTATATTTCAGTGGGAGTAGTACAGTCTCATATTCTTTAAAATCCCCATGAGCACAGCAAATATTTACATACTTCGGGCTTGTGCAGGGTATTTCCTGGACCACATCATGTCAGATGACGCAGAGATTACTACCAGAGTCCAACAGGGGGCCAGGACCTCACACCCAGCTAAGCCAACTGAGACCCTAAAGTGTCAAAGTGAACTTTGTCATCTCAACCATATACAAGTATACAGATAGACAAAATTGCGAAGCTCAGGGTCCACAGTGTAACAACATGATGTGCAAATAATAAATTAAAAATATAATTAAAATTTAAAAATTAAAACACAAACAAGACAAGACATAGGACAAAGAAGTAGCAGCAATATTGATGTGTAAGATGTGCAATATAATAAATAAATAAATAATAAACATAGATAATACAGAGATTATTAGTGTATGATAATAGTTGTTTAAGACATTTGTAAACAATGACAGGTCAGAATGTTTCACAGCGGAAGGATATCAGGAGTGTCAAAATACTTAAAAGGTCAGTATGAGATTTTCATTTCTTTTCTACATGCACACTCATCTTTGCAGGACAGTGGTTTTCATGTATAAAAGTTCTGTTTTTAAAGGTGGTTGAGGCTGTGTGGAAGGCCCCAGGGGGCAGCCTGGTGTTAAGGAGTCTAACAGCTTGGGGGTAAAAACTCTCTTGCAGCCTGGCAGATTTGGCTTTGATGCTGCAATATCTTCTCTTAGATGGCAGAAGTGTGAAAAGTCCATGTGAGGGGTGTAAAGGGTCCTGCACAATGCTGCAGGCCTTGCGGACACTGCGTTTGTAAAATATGTCCTGTAGTGAAGGGAGAGGGACCCCAATAATGTTCTCTGCTGTCTTCATTATCCTTTGCAGGCACTTGCGGTCGGATATGTTGCAGTTTCCATACCAGACAGTGATGCAGCTGGTCAGGACACTCTCCATGGTGCCTCTGTAGAACATGGTAAGGATGGAAGGGGGAAGACGTGCTCGCTTCAGCCGCCTCAGGAAGTGTAGTCTCTGCTGGGCTTTCTTGATTAGTGATGAGGTGTTGTGTCCACGTAAGTTCCTCAGTTATGTGCACACCGAGGAACTTGGTACTCCTAACAATCTCCACATCTAAATCGTTGATGCTGAGTGGGAGGTGGGCAGGACGTGATTTTCTGAAGTCCATGATTATCTCTTTTGTCTTGTCGACATTGAGAGATAGATTGTTGTCTTCACACCAGGCGGACAGCCGTTTCACCTCATCTCTGTATGCTCTTTCATCATCCCTGCTTATCAGTACCAGCACCGTTGTATCATCCGCAAACTTGATGATGTGGTTGGTGTTGTGCATGGCTGTGCAGTCATGAGTCAGCAGAGTGAACAGCAGTGGACTAAGCGCACAGCCCTGCGGTGCTCCAGTGCTCAGTGTGATGATGCTGGAAGTGTTGTGGCCCATCCAAACTGCCTGGGGCCTCTCTGTCAAGAAGTCCAGGATCCAATTGCAGAGGATGGTGTTCAGGCCCAACCTGCTCAGTTTTAGGCAGAGCTAAAGTCTATGAATAGCATCCTGACATATGTGTCTTTTTTATCCATATGTGTCAGGGAGAGGTGAAGGGCAGAGCATATGGCATCCTCAGTTGACCTGTTTGAGCGGTATACAAACTGAAGAGGGTCAAGGGAGGCAGGCAGATTAGCCTTTATGTGTGACATGACTAACCTTTCGAAGCACTTCATTATGATTGGCGTGTGTGCAACTGGTCGGTAGTCATTCAGGCATGTCACTGATGACTTCTTCGGCACTGGTATGATGGTGGTCGACTTGAAGCATGCTGGGACTGACTGGCTCACAGATGTGTTGAAGATGTCTGTGAGGACACCAGCCAGTTGACTGGCACATTCTTTGAGCACAAGACCAGGTATGTTGTCAGGTCCTGCAGCCTTGCGTGGATTGACTCTGGATAGAGTCCTTCTCACATCTGTTATGGAGAGACAGACTGCTTGGTCAGTGGAGGGAGGTGTTGCTTTTCTCGCAGGCTGTTTGTTCTGCGCCTCAAACCATGCAAAGAAGTTGTTCAGCTCATCCAGAAGGGAGGTATCACCATCACTGCTGTGTGGGTTGGGCTTGTAGTTTGTAATTGCCTGAACGCCCTGCCACATACAATGTGTGTCTCTGGTGCTGCTGAATTGTTTGTTGATCTTCTGCGCGTATGCCCACTTAGCTCTCCTTATGGCACGAGACAGGTTGGCTCTGGTCACCCTGAGGGCGGCCTTGTCTCCATATCTGAAGGCTGCATTTCTGATCTTGAGTAGCTTGTGCACTTCTCTTGTCATCCAGGGCTTTTGGTTGGCTCTTGTGGTAACATCCTTGGTAACAGTAACATCCTCTATGCATTTGGAGATGTAGCCAGTCACAGAGTTTGTGTACTCCTTCAGATTGATGGAGTCACCATCCATAGCAGCCTCTCTGAAAATGTCCCAGTTTGTCAATTCGAAGCAGTCTTGGAGAGCTGAAACCGCACCAACCTGCCACACTCTGATGCTCTTGCGGGCTGGTTTAGTGCGCTTTAGCAGGGACTTGTATGCAGGGACAATAAAAACGCTGATATGATCTGAACAGCCCAGGTGAGGGTGGGGTAGGGCCTTGTAGGACTCATTAGCGCTTGTGTAAACATTGTCCAGACAGCTTCCCCCCTCTAGTAGCAAAGTTCACATTCTGGGAGAATTTTGGGAGAAATGACTTCAAGCTGGCATGACTGAAGTCTCCAGCAATAATGAAAAATGCCTCGGGGTGCGTCTTTGCAGTTTGCTGCTGATCTCATAGAGGTCTGCTAGCGCCTGGTTAGCATTTGCGCTAGGCGGGAGGTAGACGGCAACCATCAGCACGCAACTGTATTCCCTTGGCAGGTAGAAAGGCTGACACCTTACTGATAAAACCTCTATCAGCAGAGAACAGTGTCGCGCAACTGAGGCAGCGTTCGTACACCACTCTCTGTTCACATAAACACACAGTCCGCCCCCGCGGGTCTTACCGGACAAAGAGGCGTCTCTGTCCGCTCGGAAGATGGTCAGTCCGTCTAGCTGGATGGCCGAGTCTGCAATGTTTTCCTGGAGCCATGTCTCAGTGAAAATAAAGATGCAGCAGTCTCTCATTTCCCACTGCTTGGCCCGCTGCAGCTTTATATAATCCATCTTATTGTCTAGTGATCGGACATTCGCAAGCAGAACAGATAGTATCGCAGGTCTGGTGGGGTTAATTTTTAGCCTTGTGCTAACACCGCCGCGTTTACCTCGTTTCTGCTTTTGATCGCTGCGCTTGCGTTTTCGCCAACTCAGCTTCTCAGGCTGCCGAAGTAAGCAAAGGCTGCGGAGCGTCTCTGTCACCTCACTGGATATTTCGGCACAGTTTCTTTGGAAATCGAGCAGGATTTGCCACTCGTAAATGTATGTCTGCATACTACTATCACTTAAATCTACTTTTTTACTTATACTAGTTGACAAAGATGAACAAAGATTAACACTAAACACTGCGGACTCGGGAGCTCTGTAAGCCGCAGCCTGCACGGGTGCCACCATGATGTGATGTAAAGTTACTCTTTTTCCAAGAACTTGGCCTGATACCTGCAGTTCTCAGCCACGCCGCTCTCCAGGGACTGAACAGGTGGAAGGCAACACTCCCTAGCCAAATGTCTAGACCGGCCACAGCAAAAACATCTACAGTGTCAGTCCCGGCTGTGAAATTCCCTCAACGGCATGTTCTGTGTAGAGTGCTGGTCAAAGGGTCCACCCCCAAGGTGTTCCAACCTGCTGGTCAGCTCCAACAGTTTTGCCATCACTCTAGATCATCTCATCACATAAACTGTTGTTTATCCCAGACAACATGGCATCAGCACTGAGTTTTTCCACAATGTGCTTGAAGAAATCTCCACGAAAAAAGCTTTGAATGAGGTCGACTAAGTCCTGCACCTGTCCTTGGATACCACAATCCAGCTTGATTTTCCATAGCCAGAACTTTTACCCCCAGCCCAAGGAGCTCTCAGCTGTACAGAGGAGGATTTATTACTTTAGGAAATCATAGTTAGCAAGACTTTCAGGAGAAAGATTTTGCATGACCTGTAGGGCCTCCCCCCTTTTAATAAAAACCCAAAAAAAAGGGGGGGGGGGGCGGGGGGCCAAGATAGCTACTCAGTCTCCCCTGTCCCAGCGCATCAGCATGGCTGTATGTTCAAAACAGAACAGGAAATACTCTAGGTTGTCTGATGGAGCCATCTTCACATGCACATTTTTGGGTTGGGCAAGGACAGGTGTGCCTGCAGGGGCCTAATTCAGCTCTGCTGGAAGTGGAACATGTTACACCTGTTAGGGATACATCTGTGCAAGACCTCGCTCCTGGTACCACAGACTTGCAGAAGAAAGAAGAAGGTGAGTATAGATTTCTAAAAAAAAAAAAAAAAAATCAGTTTTATTGTTATCTCAAATGGGAGCTGTCTTTTCAGCACTCACAAAAAACACAGCATGTACACAGTGACACTATCGTAATCTTGCAGTTGCTCCCTTTTCAGCTTAAAAGAGTAGACAGGCTTCAAGAACGTGAAAAATCAGAAAGTGAACACACAGCAAGGTCAGCGGCCAGTTTTAAATGTTCTCCACATCAACCAGTGGGTGACAGACACGTTACACGCGAATGTGTGAACCTGCAGTTGCAACGGCAGCAGACAACCAGTCCCTGCCTGCATTAACCATGTGTTAGTGCACAGCACAGTTGGGGTTGGTCGGGGTCTCAAAAATTTCACACAATATTAAATCACTCAACTAGAATATGATGAAGATATGACCATCAAGCTGTAGCAGCTCTTCTTAAATTATCTACAAATCCCATCAACCCCGACAGTATTTCGCCATTACTCAGCTTTGGGTGTTGCCACTGGGGTTACTGTGGGAAATAAAGTATGGCATGGACTTTAAAGGTGAGCCAGAAACAGCCATCTATCTTTTTTGTCTCAAATGTTCACCCCACTATCGGATTACTACAGTTTTCCAAGGATAACAGTTCCTGGATTTGTGTTTACATCCTTTGACTGATATTTATGTTAAAAGCAGCATGGTATTTATTACAATAATAATAATAATAATACCAGAAGAACAAAGAATACTAGAAAATAGGTACTGATAGGAAAGTCTGAATATATAGTCTTTAGAAAAAGCTTACGAAAAAGTTACAGATGACAAGGATGAATGTCCCAGGGAGGCGTTTGATTTAGCAATCGATGTTCATGATGCCTTTCTGACGACCAGGGCCGTCTTCGTCCGTTCCTCTTCTTCTTCTTTGCTTCTTTCTATCTTGCTTTTCAAACCAAGGCATATTTATTATGAAATGTCATGCCTTGGTTTCACAACACATGCACCTGATTGGCTGGCTGTCAAAATGATTGATGAATTAATTCACTGTCCGTTTTCCCACACAACAAAACCTTTGATGTACTCTGAGGTATCAGTAGTTCTTCCTGTCCCAGGCTGTAAACCAAACTGTTGTTCCAGATGTCCATCCATAAAGTAATCAATAGCCTGAGGTATCAGCTCAGCATTCTTTCCCAGGCTGTAAACCAAACTGTTGTTCCAGATGTCCATCCATAAAGTAATCAATAGCCCGAGGTATCAGCTCAGCAATCTTTCTAAGCTATGAACAAGTATTATAAAAGTAAGGTGTAAGGGAAGAAAACCTGCTTTAATTCGTCTTAGTTCATCTGTTGTCTTGACTGAAACAAAATATAATGGAAACCAAAATGTACAGATTTTATACACCATAACACCACCCTTTAGTCAAAAGTTTAAACTGTGCTCCATGACAAGACAGAGATGACAGTTCTTTCTCACAATTAAAAAAATGCAAACATATTCTCCTCTTCAAAGAATGCATGAAGAAGCAAACAATCAAAAAATCAATACGTGCTTTTAAGTATGCCGAAGCACCGCGATAAAGCGGCATTTTCTAGAGGAGCGTCCGTATCCCCTAGGCAAACAGCCTCTGTGCAAACAGCCCCTCTGCTCACACCCCCTCCGTCAGGCAGAGAGAGGGAGAGACACAGAGAAAAGCAAACAATCAAGCACCGCGCGGGAAGCACATCGTATATCATTGAGGAGTTTTATTTAATATGTAATACGTGCTATAATTGGGTGGCTTCTCAGCCATCTGCCAATAGCGTCCCTTGTATGAAATAAACTGGGCAAACCAACTGAGGAAGCATGTAGCATAAATTAAAAGACCCATTGTCCGCAGAAATCCCCGAACCAGCGAAAAATCCGTGATATATATTTAGATATGCTTACATTTAAAATCCGCGATGGAGTGAAGCCACGAAAGTCAAAGCGCGATATAGCGAGGGATCACTGTACCTGCAATTCTTCACCTACACCCATTAGGTTAGGATAAAGCTTTACATTTTATACTGAAAGCTGTTCACTCTGGACTTTTGTTCATTCATCACCTTCAATCTGCACCTATATCTGGACTCCGTGTGGACTTTACATTATCATGCTCATTGTTGATCTTTTTATACAAAAGTGTTTTGATCTGTGTTAGTGTATTAACTATTGCAGTTGAGGTTACTGGAGAGGGTTTCTGTATAGCCTTATTAAGAAATCATTATAGTAATATATTCTATTAAGATACATTTATATATGTTATGAAATAAGCTCTGTGACAAAAAATTTCTCCCAAAATCATTGGGCCAATCTGCCCAAGATCAGCATGATCAAATGAACACAATTGTAATGGTCTAAAATAGCAGTACATGTGGGGTGGTTAGCAACAGTAAATTCCCCAAGACTGGTGATACAGGTATGAAGTATTATGTGGAATGGTTTATTTTCACACATTTAATGGGAAATAATTTAACAATACCGTCAAAGAGGCAATGTCCTATTAAGGGTGCTGAAATACCCAAGGCATATTCGGGAGATGTTAGCCATGAGATGCACATAGACACTGTCTAAGTAGAAAATTATAAATAGGATACCTTATAAAAAAAGATGAATGAAAGCATCTCCTTAATTTATTATTGTGCAGTTAAATTGCTCCAAACAAGCACAGTGCATAAAGTTAAGAGTGGCACCCCACATAAAATTTCTAGTTTGAAAATGTTTTTCAGATTGTACTCTTATGTGTGCATACTCTTTTCCCTACAACTCTCCTTGCCTGTACTATCAAACTGCCAAATAAATGCAGTCAACTTGTGCAAGAGAACAATATGTTGGATAGATCATATGGATCTTACTTATTTGTTCATGTACTTATGCTGCAGAGGTGATATAAGCACACAAAGGGTCAGAATGATTTGTTTTTGTGGTTATTACCTTTTCATGGAGAGGTTGATTACTGTGTTACCTATCACAGGTGTAAACACAACAGAGATATAAAATTAAAAATCTGTATACTTTGCAAAGGTGACTTGCCATGACAGCTCTCATGCAAGACAGACCTGCAGAATATTTTTTTTTTGGTCATGGAGTTTGTAGTTCTAACATCTTACATCTTGGGGTTGGCTGATAATAAAAAGAAATGCTAATAAATGATTTACCTTTGCAAGCTGGTGTATGATCATGGGAATGAGACCAGCATCAATGACAGCCTGAACTTGCTGCTGGTTTCCAGCTGTAATATTTGAAAGAAACCATACCGCTTCCTTGAGGAAAAGAAAACACTATCAATATTGCTAACCCTGCATAATGTACGTCAAACATGACAAAAATATTTCAAAACACTGACAACACCAAACAAAACTTCCATTCAAAGATGCTCCATTTTCACAGTTTGCTTAGGGTAGTAAAATGTTAACAGCATTCTATTGGACCACATGAGGAAACCTTCTGAAGCCAGAGAACAGCCATGCTCTATACTGAATATACCTTCATCTATAACTGAATACTTGCTATGCAAAACGTGTCTAAATGTTATTAATGTGGAAATTAAATTTAAAAAAAAAATGCATACACACACACACACATACTCACAAAGTCATACACACATTTTGTGAATATACCAGTTATTTAAACAATTTTCTATGAAAATATCAGTAGTGTATTCACAACTGAAACACTCTACAATGACTTACCTTATTAATCTTCTCTTTTGGGTGTGTTAATAAATTAGGAAAGTGAGAAAGCACATCACAATTTAGTACAACTTGGGTTTGCTCATCTGTACCAGTCACAATATTACCAACCGCCCTTAACGCTGCAGTCTGAAGGAAAAGAAAAAACAAACAAAAAAAAAAAAAACTAGACATTGTTTTGGGGCAAATTAATTATATATAACAGTATAAATATACTTTTGCTAAATATTTAGGGATAACCAAATATACACACAAAGCATATATTATTGGTAAATAACCAATTTCCTGTCTGCTCACTATACTACATTGATCAAGATACCTGATATGGATACTACATGCACACGGTATTTTTCACATCCTTAAGAAAGGATAGCAAAAACTAGAAGTAAAATTGCTTTTTGTAAAAGTTGCAACTTTTTATATTTAATTATATTATACATACATAGATACTGTACATACATACATTTTTCAAAGCAGACAGATTTGGAGCAGAATCAGCTGTTTATATACCAAATATCCCACAATGACAAACTAAAAACAGGATTTTAAAAAGTTTTGCAAATTCATTAAAAATAAAAAAAAAACTTAAATATCACTTTAACACAAGTGTTCATATCCTTTACTCAGTACTTGGTTGAAGCACCTTTGTCAACGATTACAGCCTGGAGTCATCTTAGATTAGCAACAAAGCTTTGCACATCTGGATTTGGGTATTTTCTACCATTTTTCTCTGCAGATTTCATCAAGCTTTGTTAGGCTGAATGGATGGCATCTGTGGACAGCTAAGTTCAGGACTCTTCAGAGATGTTTGAAAGGGTTCAAGTCTGGGCTCTGCCTGGGCCACCCAGGGATATGACAGAGTTGTTCTTAAGCCCCTCCTGTGTTGAGTTTGCATTGTGCTTATACTCCTTGTCCTGTTTGAAAGTGATCCTTCGGTCCAGAGCGCAATGGAGCTGGGTTTTCCATTATAGTTATTTTTGTATGTTGCTCTGTTTACCTTTCCCTTTAACTGCATATGGTAGCTAAACTGTGACTCTACAAACAGTTTGGTGAACTCTGTTCATCTGATAGCAAAGGTATAAATCATAGTTGAACTGACATCTCTGCAGAAACTCTAACAAAAAGGTGCCAAATGAACATTCATTTTAGGTGTGTAGCATACAAACTGAACTCTGTTTGGATGGGATGAACAAAATAAGGCACCTATAAGCAGGCACTGGACCTGTAATTGGAAGTGAATTTGATCACAATGACCAGGGGCCTCATGCATAACGCTGTGCGAAGAATTCACACTATAACATGACGTACGGTCAAAAGAGGAAATGTGCAGATGTACAAAAAAATCCAGATGCATAAATCTGTGCGAATGCCAACTTCCATGTTCTTCCGCTACATAAATCCCAGTCAGCGTGAAAAGTAACACACGTGCACGCGCCTGCTGTCCCGCCCTGTCTCCTCCAAGAATTATGCCTCTTTGCATATGCAAATCAATATAAATAGCCCATAAGCTCAGCGTTCTGTGAAAAGGCAATGGCAAAAGCACGGGGGGAAATAGAAGAATTTCAGCAAATACCAAGTGGAGGCAAGGAAAAATGTACTATTTGTTGGTTTAAACAGTGGTATAAACAACAAAAGGAAGTTGATCGAGTGACAGAGTGTCAGAGAAACTCGAAAGCTCAAGTTCACAAAGTTGCACAGTGCCCAAAATAAAGTTGTCAGATATCAAAGTTGCTGTGAAAAGGCGTAGCCCACCGTCTGAGTGTCATATGAAAGCTTAGAAGGGTACAGAAAAAAAAAAATAAAATAAAAAAAAAAAAAATAAAAAAATAGGCAGTGGGGGGAAAAAGCACGAAATGTCAACTTTACTTTAAATTTCCACTTTAATCTCGTAGTTTATTTTGTCATTAAAGCAGATCATCATAAACTTCACCTTAAAGTCGTTTAATTTACTAGTTTCTCAAATCCCATCGTAACTAAAGTAGCACGTTAAATGCTTTGTTTTGTATTTGATCTTCTATGTGCTGTGTGTGTGTGTGAATCATGCATGCTTCTTAAACGGCCTTTCTCTTCCTCCAACAGGAAACAGAATCCATTACATTTGCGATATTACAGCACTCTGAATAATTAAAATACTGAGATGTATACTTGATATCATTTTCATGATGATAGGAGTTAAAGCATGTTATTAAACATGGGAACACAGTGCAGTGATTGTTCATGCCTCACGCAAAATGCTTGCTGCGCCGTGCACGATCTTCGATGAAATAATTTATTGCAGCCGCACTGTCTCTTTCAAACGTACTAATCTCCAATTGCTGTACTTCCTTTTCTTTCTCCAAGTAACCAATTGCCACACAATCAGCTCTGTAATAGACGTTAAGCCATCTGTAAGCTTAGAACGCCGATTCTTCAAAACTTTTAAGGAACATTGAAATATCTTCATAGTACATGTATAATTATTTCATCCATCTATCCTTCCCTTGTCGTGCCAGCCCCAGCAAAAATACAGCGCGAGGCAGGAACAATCCGTGAACGGAGCGCCAGCTCCTCGCTAGTGCTGCGGCACCGTGTCCTCACATGTTTAATTACTAACAATATAGATTTAAATGAAGTTAAAGTTTTATCTGTGTAATATAACATTTTGCTGCATTTCATCTTAAAAATGATATCATCATCATATGTAAATACGCGCTTTATAAAGTGGCTCAGTTTGTACAATATTATTAACTGTATCGCAAGTTTACAGTGGGGTAATTGTACTTATAAGTACAAAGCGTTATACAAGGAGAAACTGATAGACTGATTGAGGGCATTTATAGTCCTTGGGATGAAACTGTTTCTGAACAGCGAGGAAAGGCTCCGAAGAGTTTGCCATATGAGAGCAGTTCAATAGACAGCATGACTGAGGCAGCGTGTGCTAGTTGCTGTATACAAATAATTCTCTTTCCAGTCAGCTGCTGTAGAGCTGTGATTCCCCACTCAGATACAGTGATATAAATACTCCAAGTGGTGCAGTGAGAGTAAAATGTAAAAAGATGATCCGCTGTGGCAACCCCTAACGGGAGCAGCTGAAAGAAGAAGAAGAAAAAGGTGCAGTGAGAGTAACAACACTAAAGCAGCTATGGTATTTAGAATAGTTTGACCATTCTGTGGACCATTATATTGTTACAGGTTAATTACAATCAGATGCATTAAAATAACAAACAGTATGCGGTTAATTTCAGTGTATTTATAAAGCAGCGTCAGGGATGTGGATCTAAAAAAGAAAGGGAAACCACACTGGAACAGTAGCACTACTTTGACGCTGGGTGCCGCCAGTTTGCAAAACCAGGGTTGGAGCTACCGTGAAAATGTGCATGGCTTTACATCAAGTTTAGGTTTTATACATCACGATTTGAACGTGGAAACATTTGTATGCAACATTTCTGTGCGTACGCTCCGTTTATACATGAGGCCACAGAAGTTAAACCTTCCTTCAAAATTAGCTACATTCATTTCTTTACTTGGAACGACACCCACCTCTCTTTAGAGTTAAAAAGCTCACAAACTTTCTTTACCCTCCAAGCTACTCTCTATAGATCCTTGAAGATGGACATCCTGAAATATTTCTAAAATCCACTCTGCCAAGCCCAAATCTGTACCAGTGACTGTGCCCAGTCCTGAAAGACTAAGAAGAAGCCATTACTTCAAAGAAGGGAACTTCAGCACCTACACTCCACTGCCAGAAAAAAAAAATTCCATATTTACTTGCAGAGTACACAGCAAAGAGCCTAACAGCAAACTAAAGAAGGTCACATCACACCACGGACAAAGGACCATGCAGGAAACACCAAGAGTGCACTCCAACCCAAAAAAAGTCCTCCATTTGAACCCAGAAGAATGGCACTCAACTCCACATAACATCTGACATTATCCTTAAAGCCTTCCTATCATAAGACTGTTTCTGAACCAAGATAACTTAGAACTCTAAATAGCCAGTTAACAGCCAGCCTCTTCTGTGCTATGTTTGACTCGTGTGTTTTGTGTCCTGTCTTCTATTTTACAGTTATCATATTTCCATAATAATTGTGTTTATCAATAAATTGTATTCTATTTCTTGGAACGAGTGTGCTGCAGTTACATTGATACAAGTGTAACAGCCGGAAATCCCCCCTATGAAGAATGGTAAGGAAAATTAAGAGAGCTTTACCAAATGATTTATTATTGGCATTACCAGTCAAAACGCATAACTACCTGATTAACATTAATCAATCATTTATCTCATAACCTTATTCATTTTCCGCCAGAGTTAAAATATACTTTTCCTGCATCATGCTTTTCAGTTTCTAGATATTAATTAATAGATTGCCTATATTATAACTGTGAATGCTGCGCAATTTAATCTTTGTACATCTTACAAAAGTAAAGACATAACTGCATCAAAGTTTGGGATAAGGAAAAGGAATGGCAGAGACATCTACTCAGTAAATAAATACAGTGAGGCTACAATATTTGTGTTGTGCCTTTGTGTTCCTATGTTTATTTATTAAATATATTTTTGAATACTTTATCATTAATGACATCACTGTGGCAGGGAGGGATAGCAGACAACCCCCATTCCAACTAACATTCCAAAACTACCTGTATAACATAGCAATTACAAAAATGACTTTGGAAATCAAATGCATTCATGTAAGTAGTGACATATATTTAAAAAAGTGCACAGATAATTTGCCATTTTATATTCAAATGTTTATTCTAACAGATAATCGAAAAACAAATGTTTTCAAAATGCCTAATGCATTTTTCACAAGGTAAGACAAAGACATATCTACATCTTATTAATGTACAGTAGCTGGTCTTATACTTAGCAGCTTTAAATTCCAATGTGCTGGGTAGTGCTGATGAAAGGGTGACAAGTTTTTTTTTTTTTTTTAATATGGTTGAAGCACACACTAGTAAATATATTAGCCAATTCTCTTATATAAAAACACATCACAACTCCGCTTTCCTTGGGTATACACTTGGGTACTTCTCTTTTCCATTTGGATGAGTTAAAAAAATAAGTTTTAATAAATCAACTAATAAGTCAATATTGAGTCCCCATTTCAATGCAATTTATAAATATATACTAAAAATACATAAATCAAGTAGTAAATTAAACTATTAAAGCAAAATTCATCCATCTTCAATAAAGAAAAAAAATCCCACCATTTCTACTGAAGGATAACAAATACAGAAAGAGTATATTTAAAATTCTTTGTCACTCAATGTTCTAATTTATTTAAATACACTAATTATAATAAACACAATTTCAAAATAATGCATTTTGGAAAGAAAGCCCAGTCAGAATGACCAATGTTTGGTTCAATGCTAATCTCCTACTTTCACTGTAAACTCACAGTTGTTTATCTTGTCGCTACTTAATACAATTCAAAAAGTACAAAGTGTAATGTTTATTGGATATGATTATTTATACATGTTAGCAGTGTATTCAATTGAAGCACAACATACACCCAAAAGTTAAACTGAGCATTTACTATGCTTCTAGGGCAGATCCAAAGAGTATGGCCAAACTCAATCATAAGCAGCTGTTTGGCCTTAAAATGAATTACAGATGTTATTGTTTTGCATGCTCAAGTGTAATATTAATGAATTACTCATTACTCTGTCTAGATGTCCAGCACAAATTTATCACCATACTCTTATTTAACTGCAATAATAAGTATATTATAAAAAGACAAAGGCAAATGTGACACATTTTAATACTAACTGATAAAACATGTTTCATTCAGTAGAGACCAACATATTCCCCAGAGGTATCTGAAGAAAAAGACTGTAAAATACTGAGAATAAATCATTTCATATAATTTGCATAAAAATAAATTATCCAGAATGACATCAAAGGTAAATTAAGAAGATCTCTGAAACTGATAATGCATAGCTTCCAATCCTGTGCTTTCTGAATGCAACTGGAAGTAAAATTAGTAAACAGAAAGAACTAAAATATTTAAGAAATACTGTAACATTCTATACAGATTAGAGTGTAATGGAATAAATAATTTACAAGATAAAATAGGAATGTAGCAGCTTGATTCAATGAGCATAGAGGAGCTGGATAAAAGATTGAGTTGCTCTAAAACCCAAGATGTTTAAATTACTTACAAATTGGGAAATATGCATGTACAGATGGCTACCACCCAGTGAGATGTTATAAAAATACTGGTTAAATTAGCTATATTAATGTTATCTGCTTAAAGGGGCTGGAGAAGACAACACAGTCTCAAAAACACTACACCAGGCCCTAATTACTGTTTCTACAAAAAGGAATAAAGACCTCTTAGAGTGCATTTCCTAAAGGCAAATTTTTCTGCTATATGAAGCTCCAAAAACGTGCTCCCATTTATAATAACCCAATATAAACCAGAGGGTCTCAAACTCTGCTTGTGGCAGGCACAGTAGCTGCACGTTTTCATTTCATCCACTTTATGGTCTTTAGTTTAACTTACTTGCCTTGTTAAAATTCGGACAGCTACATTTAATTTCCTCTTTAAACAGCTGCCAGGCAACAATCGAGTTACTCTAGAATCTCCCCAGAGTCTATTACAATTAAAATGGATTCCAGTTTTTGCTGTAACCAATTTTGTAAACAAGAGACAATTTCTCCTGTAACAATATGTTGCTTTATTAAACGTGTTGCCAATGTAAAGTATTTTCTATTAGCAGCTGGGCTTACCTAGTAATTAAGGAAACAGCTGGAATGAAAAACTAAGAACATTGTGGCTCTATACAAACTGAATTTCAGACCCTGATATAAAACTTGATTTCTTCAAGATAGATGTCTATTATAAAACCTTCAACAATTGTTTAGTGCAATACCTGTATATACTGCTGGAGTATTGGAGCTCCAGAAGTCTTGCTACCAAAGGGTTTAGGGAAAGCTTTTGATATATATGTGTTCATTCTGCTAGAAAAATCTGGGTCTTTCCTAAATATATGTGCATTGAATGCTCCTGCAAAAAAAAAAAAAAAAAAAGAAGAAAAAAAAAATGTTTTTACTTCAAGTCTTGGATCGACACAGGACTTGAATAAAAAGTATCTATTTGTCAATGATATGGTGCTGATCCATACTAAATCAATGCACATGTACTGAATCTGTTACAGTAATTCTACAGGATCTCTGGGCTCAGAGTCAGTTGAACAGTGTTTCACATTAAAATGGATCATATTCCCATGCTAAGTTCAATATAATTCAACTCAACTAGAGTTATATTTATTAAATATAATTTAAAAATGTATTTAAATTTAGTTTTGGCAGTGTGAAAGAAAGAATCGAATAAGCTGTTAGCAGATGATCATCTCACTTCACATTAACTGGGAGAATTACCCATGTTATAATGAATATTCTTAAATTCATGTCATGACATATAATAATTGTTATCTTGTTCATTTGGAATGTAAAAATCCAATAAACAAAAAGGAGCTGGCCAATGTTTTTCCCAATTTCCAATGTTGTTACACAGTCCACCTCAGATGACTGGAACAGGACAAAGCTTTACAATATGGCAATTGTGAGGAATACAACAAAACTAAGTACTATATATCTTGGAGAAAGTGATTAAAACTGTCTAAAAGTTCTCAAGTTAAGCTGCAGGAACAATTCTGAAAATGATAGTACATTAGTTTGGAGAGGCCTTAAACTGGCCACTAACTACAAGAAATTAATCAGGTGAATCAGTTTTATGATCACTTTGGAAGACAAGAGACAAATTAAATAGATGGGCTCACTGCTACCACTTCACACTCCTCTAATCCTTAGCTTCTTCATCTTGTCATCACTACAAAACAGGCCTGTAGTTATTCAAGAAACAAAAAATTATAAAAGGGTGCAGGACCGAACCTTATTCCCCCTTTCACACTTAGGCACAACGCAGACCAGTTGTGTGCAGTATTTACAGACATTTTCCACTAGTCTTTGGATCTGTGCACTGGTCTTGTCTGCTTCAACACTTTCACTCCAATACCCAAAAATCAAAGTTCACAGGCCTGAATGACTACCAAGGTTATTATAGTTAATGAAAACTAAAATTCAAACAATCTATTATTAAAAAAACATTTTCGTAAACTGAAATAAAATGATTACCAAAACCGAAATGAAAAACTAAAACTAAACGAAACTATTAAAAGTAGTTGGAAAGACTAACTGAAATAAAATAATATACTAAAAATATTTCTAGCTTTCGTTTTTGAAAGAATATTCTTGCCGTTAATCTTTAACCCTTGTAAGTTTTAACTGTAAAACAGAAAGTCATCCACCACGAGCCACCCGCACATTTTCATCCAGTGAACAGCGGCTGGTGATGGAGGGCAAGTGTTCATACAGCATTTGCAGTGACAAAGCAAGCTGAATGTGGGCGTATAAAGCATGTGAAATAGAAAGTGATTTACGTGCCACATTTTTTTGCGCTTGTTGTAAATCAAGATGTAATTCAAACGGCTGAAATCGGGAAATGCTGGTCAACAAAACCTTTACCATATGGACAGAAAAATTACAAGTGAGTAACATTTCAGTTTATTTCTCAGGTGACTGCTTTTTGTTGACAGCAATTCACCTGCCACTTCGCACAGGAGATATTTTGATGAATCTTGATGTTATAGACCTCTCAGAGTCTAAAAATACAGTTTTTTGGAATTGTGCGTGTGTATAAACACGATAACTCCAAAAACGCAACTAGATAGATAGATGAAATTCGGCATGTGGTTGTTACACCACAATTGTAGATCTGTAGTAACTTTTGGGCCAAACCCATTACCCGGAAGTGGTACTTTACCTGAACACATACTCTTTTTTTTTTTTTTTTTTTTAATTCATGCAGCTGCAGAGTCCGATTTATTCAACTTTACTTTTATAATAATTGTTCGACATATTATTAATTTTATTTGATGATGGTTCCTTAATGTACGTAATATAAAAATATAATCATTGTCTTGCGGTTTGCTCCTCAAATATCCATCCCTGAGTATACAAGAAAGTCTAGGGGGAGCACTTCCGGTTTTTGAAAATAAAACGGCACTGATCATGAGACTGACTAGGTCATCATAAGATCAGCATATTGTTGCTGACCAATCATTTTGCTTTAAAAACAGCATTTAACAATGAAGCGATATAAACAAAAGTAGGTAGGCGAAGAGAGTCTGCCAAGTGATGAAAAACTAAACATACTAGTGGGTTTTTATATTCTGTATTTATTAATTTATCTTTTTTTAGTTCATATTCACAACTCAAAATACCCGATATTGTGAAAGTAATCCATTAGCCGAATTATATTTTAAAATATTTGTCTCCTTTTTTCAATGTTGTTTTTCTCTCTCTCTCTCTCAAAATAGATAGTTGAAATATCATATTGATTTTGTTCTTATGCCTTATCATACATATTGCATACCAGGGAGTTTTCCTGCCTTGCATCCAAAACTGCTGCGGTAGGCTCCAGGTTTCCTGCAATCCTGCTCTGGATAAACAGGTTTAGATAATGTATATATTCTTCTTAATCTCAGATGCCATCTCTGTCGTTTTATGCCTGTCCATACTCCTATTACCTGCTCTTGCTCTGCTCATTATGGGTTTACTGTCTGTAAGAGCCATTTTCCTAGTTCTATAAGATTCATGAATATTTTACTAGAGGACAATGCATAATCTATGGGAGGTTCCTAAAACCCCCGTAAGTAGAATTGTATTGGTATATTCTTGCCATTTCTAACAGCTTTGAGTAAACATTATTCTTCAGTTAGTGACCAGCCTTGCCAGGTGTAAGGTGTAGAAGGCATAAGGTTTTAAACCGTGCCTGCAGGTCTACGGGCCTTTTGAATGTTTGAAACAGCTCTAAAAGTGCTTATTTAAGTACTGTACGTTTAAGGCATACAGAAGAAGAAATTAAGAACCTTTAAGTATAGAAAGAAGAAGTAAAGAACTTTTAAGTACAGAAATAGCTAAAGTTTCTCAAGAAAAGCTAAGTTTAGAAAAGATAAATTTTTCCTTTTTCTGCCTTTTATTTTACATGTGTAACTATTTTTTCTTTTATTTTTGTGTGGATTATTTGCTTTTAACTTTCACTAAATATTTTTAAAACAAACTTTTGGACAGAGAGATTTCTTTCGGCACGCGTTTTACCCGTGCTTGATCTTGCCTTGCACTTTGACGGCTACACTCTTCTTTATGTTGGGCTATTCAAGTCTCACTGCCCCTAATCTTGACACTATATGCTTGTTTTTCTTTGTTTCCCTCAATACAGCTAGGTTGGGTCTATACACTGGTTCAAGCCTATGAGCCCTGTTCTTCCTAAGCCCCCGTGATTTTCATGAGAAAAAATTATAAAATTGTGTAAAATTGTTCATATTCAGTATCTAGTTTTGATTATGCACGTTTTTATCAGACAAAAAAAAAAAACCAGATATTAAACCATGTAGTGTAGTAAGCTTCCACTAACATTAAACTCTTACCCAGATCTGTTAAGTGTACAGTTCTGTCTGATTGTGACACAAAAAGTAAACTCCGTAGGAGCTCCATGCCATAATTACTAAAACTGAAACTAATAGATATAAAAATAAAATAGAAATGTCTTTGTGAAACAAAAACTAAACTAAAACTAAAAATACATGATGAAGGAAAGCTAAAACTAAACTGAATTTCCAAGTAAGGTCAGAAAAAATATAGAAATAAAAACTAATATAAAAACGCAAAACTATAATAACCTTGATGACTACAGACTGCAAGTTTAACCTCTGTGTTAATGAAGGGCCTTTGAGGGCCTTATTTTAACTTCTCTCAAGAAAGCTAGAGAGTTCCTCCTTTTGTATTTAGAGCCAACCAATCTGTATATGATGATGCAATGAATTTGTGTCTAAGCATTATCAACACCTTAATAAGCCAGGGGGTATATGTGAGGATCTTTTTGGTGCTTGCCACAATACTATCATCCCAGAACTCAAAAGGAAAACTCGTCCAGTTTAACCGGACAATGGATTATAGACTTCCTTAAAGATAGGTAAACTGTATGTGTGGTTGGACAAACATATGTCTGACCCTTTAACCCTTAGTACTCGTGAGCTTCAGAGCAGTTTCCTTTCCCTTCTGCTCTTCTCTGTATTTACAAATGACTGTACATCTAGTGACTCATCTGTCAAATTTCTAAAATTTGTGGGTGACATCACATAATGATGAGTCTATACAGAGAGGAGTAGAACATCTGACAGTACAATAATTTGGACATTAACATTAACATTAACATTCAAAAAAAATCTCAGGATATGATTTCTGGAAACAACCAAATGTTCATGCCATTTTGACAGCAGAGTCATTTCTAGGCACTGTCATTTCAAAAAACCTTAAGTGGGAAAAAAACATTACACGTATTATCAAGAAACCCCATAACAGAAAGCTCTTGTGGTACCAGTTGAGGAAATTTAATCTCCCTCAAGAAATACTGGTCCTCTTCTAGACAGTCAGAGTGCATTCTGATCTATTCTGCAACTGTCTGGTTTAGTGCTGCCTCTGTTCAAACCAAGATAAATCTGCAGCACATTATCAGAACCTGTGAAAAGTTTGTAGATTGTAACGTACTACCTATTCAAAACCTATACAAGTCCAGGATAAGGAAGCATGCCAGAAATATTCTCAGTCCAAAGTGGGAAAAGTGACAGACCCTGATGGTTAAAAAAAGTTTCAAAGTTCCAATATTATTAACATTAATAGAAGCTAGATAAAATAAAAAATTTCTACAAACTTTTTCAAACATTAATTACAATTTTTCCTAAGAAAAACAAGGACTTGCTACAATTAGAACTGTTATGATCATGAAATTTTAGTTAACGATTGTCATACAAACAATTATGATTAACGATTTTATGGACAAGTCTGGTTATTTTTCAAGTTGAATTTATTTCTTCACAAACATGGTATATATGTATTTGCCACACAGAACAATGTGCTGAAGTGTTTTCTACAAATTTGAAAAAAATCTTGCCCTCACTGGAGCTTTACACAGGGAATGGGGCATCACCAGAAAATAAAAGCCAAAAAAGTTACTGATGAAGTAGCAAAAAGTTTAGAAATAACAAAACATGCCTTCCAGGTTTCTGACAGCAAAAGGGATCTGGAAATAATAATTTTCTCTTGTATTTCTGATACTATTTTTTTGTAGTAAGGATATGTTTTCTATTCACTTGTGTGAGTTCTTGCACAAATGCAAAAATTAATCAAAACAAAACCAACCACATGGCACAAAAAAACGTTTAATGTGATTTGGTCATTAAAAGGAAAACACGTCTCCCCACACCCTGGTGAAACATAATTGAAGATGACAAATGCAGAGATGGATTGCAGACAGGTGGTCTTAATGATTGAAGCTCATAATATTGGTGTTTTTAAAAATTACACAAATAAACCTACCTTACAACATTTTATAACCAATATTTTACTGCCCCTTCATACAGCACTTTGGCTCAACATTTGTTGTTTTAAATATGCTTTCAAAAAATTTGACTTGACTTGATCTGTGCAAACACAAGATAGGGCTCAATACTCTACAAAATATATCCAAATACAATCAAGTTTGAACTTTTTTCTGGTGATGCCCCATTCCCCATTACCCTCTAGAGTAAAGCCGCAGTGAGGGTAAGATATTTGTTGAAATTTACACAAAAAGCTTAACTTTAGAACATGATTTTTTATGGCAAATAAATATATACCATGCTTGTGAAGAAATCAATTCAACTTGAAAAATACAATCTTACCATTTGTCTTTTTCTGCTCATTTTATACAAATATTATAGAATAAACCTAAACAGCCACCTTTATTAAGAATTAAAACCATTTATTGTCACTGAACACTGGAATACATTAATACAATTTTTACCAAAAGCCTAAAAGGAAGGCAGAAATCCAAAAATTGTACAGGGCAGATATGACATAAATAACAACCAATAACCAATATACCATAATCTAAATAAACAATGGACCAAATTAACATAATTTTGCACCATAATATTTAATTAAGTTTCAAAAACAGGTTTGGTGATACAATCACTTCTAATCCATTAACAGCTATATTTTATCCATACCCAGAAAAGAGGATAGGGACAAATTATATAACAGCCTATACTACACTACTAGGACAGTGACATATATATGTTTAACTGCCTGAATCCCAATGATCATTTTATAATTTAGTGGGTAACAAATGCTCTATATAATTTGAAACTGGAAAAGAAATCTAATTCTTGCTTGGAGGATCTGTTCCAAACCTTTTTTTAAATATATCAAAACTTAAATAAATAAAAAAAAAAAAAGAATAAGCATTTCAGCTTTCCTCACTTTTTCTCAGGAGAGGGCTGAATTCTTGTTTTATTATATTGTTTTTATACAAGGTTATTATAGTTAACAAAAACTAAAATCAAAACAAACTATAATAAAAAACATTTTTGTAAACTGAAATGATAAAAACAAAACACTAAAACTAAATGAAACTATTAAAGTAGCTGAAAAGACTAACAGAAATAAAATAATTTACTAAAAATATTAAGTGTTCGTAACAACCATTCTTACGCAAGCACTACCCTGGGCTGCTGATTCTGATATCCGGTTATGATGAGCTGCAACATTTCTTAGCGCTTCTCATATATATCAACATGTAATTCAAACACCTGAGGGGTATTTTCTGTACGTCGCTTAAATCATCTAAGATCAGATGCCTCATCTTGGATGAGTTCATGCCGGTGAAACTCATCCGGGATAAGTCGGTTTGTCAAACGCAGCCGTGTAGTTGATTAGTCTAGCTGGATCTGATCATCCGAAATGAATGTGCACGCCCGCGCTGATTGAAAAGCACATATATATTGAGTCTACAAAACATGATCAGCAAGTCTTTGATAGGCTGTAACAAAATGACGAAAGAACGGGCACTTTTTTTTTTTTCACAGAAGCGGAGCAGGACCTTTTATTCGAAGGATATGAAGAATTTCAAGATTTAATATGCACAAAGGGTAACACTACAAAAGCAGCCCAAACCAGAAAAGACGGCTGGCAAAAAGTGGCCGACAAATTAAACGCTAAGTAGTGTGTATTGTACTTACTGAATACAGCGTTTCATTTCTTGTGTGTCAGACCCATTATTATTTAATATGTCATAATTCCAGATCAAACGTGAACACAAGGAGAACATGGGAACAGGTTAAAGTGAAGTACAAGAATATACTTCAAACTGGTAAATATTGGTATATAACTATATAAAGAATTGTTGACATAAAGAATCATATATAATATAAAAAACAATTTTAAAGCTAATAAGAAGGAAGACAAGCAAAAAACAGATGGAGGTCCATGCGGTCCACACCTAACCCCTGCATAACAGTTGGCTCTCCAGCAAAATGCCCATCGCCCTGTTTCTGAGGGCATTCCAGGGGGAAGCTCCTCCTCAGAACCAATGGTAGGATGCAGTGGTCACTTCATTTCAGGTAAAGGAGGGTCATTGCATATATTTGTCCTCAATGTGTGCCATAAATATGTTCCATGTAGCTCTCAATTTTTTGTTGGGTCAGTTGCAGGGAATGTCATATCCCTAGAACTTGTGTCTGACCAACGAGATACTGACGAAGGTCAAATATTTGATGAAGACACTGTGTCTGATTATTCATCAGGAGGAGAGGTACATTTTCCAAATAATGTTTGATCAAACTCCTCTCTGATCAGTCCCATATGCCCCAATCACATTTGAAATCCTGGGTAATAAGAATATTAGGCTGATTGTGAGATTCTTTATGGAACTGTGGGTGCTTTTGCCTGTGTACCAGCAATGGCATGAAACGCCTTTTTTATTGTTTGCACACGCAGGTGTCCCGGAGCCACTATGAAAACCCGAAGGAAATATTTCAGAGCCAAACAGACTTTATGAATTGCCTGGCAAACTGCACTTTTAGATAGATTTTCCGCATCACCTACAGTATATAAAAAAGTGCCACTTGCAAAAAAAACCTCAAAGCAATGCATACTGTCTGTGTGGTTGTGAGATACTGACTTTGAATATAAGGCGCTAATAAATCTTTTAGGTACAATATTCCCCCTCGGCTAAAGCGGTATCTTTTGAAAAGAATTTCCTCTGGGAGCAATAAAGGATATGGCCGATCGCGCAAAACCCTCTCTCAACACATCCAGCAAGAGTATCGAAAAACCGACTGATCCAGGATAATGCCAAATCGTCAACAATTACATCCGAAAACTACACCCCTGAAGTCGGAATGTGCTGGTCAACAAAACCTTTAATACAGTGTGGACAGAAAAATCATAAGGAATAATGTCCAAACCTGTTAAGAGTACAGTACTGTCTAATTTTGATACAAAACTAAACTCCATAGTAGCTCTTTAACCAAACCATAATTAATAAAACTAAAATTAATACAGGTAAAATTCAGTTACAATGAACTCCCAGGGACCTAAAAAATATTTAGTTGTAATGAGAGAAAGTTTTAAGTGCCTGGTCTAAGGTAACATTAAATACAGCCATGGACATAGCACGACATGGCACCAGCACAGCTGGGAAACTTCGATGCATGTACACCGAGCGGCTCACGTGAACTGACGCAGTGCACAGACAAAAAGCAACAGTTCCAAAGAGCGCTGAACAAAAACCGAATTACACAATTGAAAAGGCAGCAAAAAAATATGAAGCGTCTCATACATACAAGCATATTATTCATAACTGCAGCTACTGCAGAAACAAAGCACACGGTGGAAAAAGTGAAGGTCCCGCTAAAGGAAGACAGTGTTAAAAAAAAAACCCGTGCATGCAGTGTGTCAGGTCTCAGATAAAGAAGAAGACGAGCTGTTTATTGATGCAGTAAGAAACAAATCTTTTTCATAGCTTCTTTAACACACTACGTCTCAGCTGCGATACGCGGGTATATATATATATGTATATATATATACCCCGATCTACATACTCTAATAATGAATACTTTATTCGCAATCAATGATTGTTTTGGTAAAGCCATACTCAGTGTATTCATTAGATAAACGGTAAAAAAGTAAGAGCGAGGGGAGGATGACTTATTGAGGCATGCAGGCTGTAGTGCGCGTCAACTCTATCTGAATTGAGCGATCACATTTGAAAAAATATATCTTTTCAAGTTCTATTTAGTCCATATGTGTCAAACTCAAGGGCCGCGGGCCACATCCGGCCCGGCGTGTAATTATATCCGACCCGCGAGATCATTTTATATACTGTATTATTGTTATTAATGGCCCGGGTATATGAAGCGCTGGTAACACAATAAACTACAGATCCCATAATGCAGCGCTTCAGCTGCCTTGCCGAACACTTACCGCGTTAATCAAGTCTAGCTTATGATTTTGCAAGTTATTGCGAAGCTAGCCCACACGATGCTGAAGAGAAAAGTTGATTCTGAAAATAGAGCCTTTAAAAACCGATGGGAGGCTGAGTATATGTTTACTGACATTGCCGGTAAACCCGTGTCTCTAATTTGTGGAGCTAATGTGGCTGTAATTACAGAATTTAATCTAAGACGGCACTATGAGACAAAACATCAGGGTAACCTGAAAGACCTGAATGCAATGCAGAAGATACAGAAAGCAGAAAAATTAGATAAGAATCTGACACTTCAGTGGACGTTTTTACCCGTGCACAATCACAAAGTGATTTCAAGTGAAGCTGCTTTAATGGGAGACACAAATGCACCAGTGCAACTTGCCCCACTTTCCCTGTTGCCAAGTAATGTTGAACCAAGTCGTCACTACGGTGTTCCCAAATACGCACTTTGCTGATAAACTGAGCGCACTGAGTTTGCACTGCGCTTTGATGACTTTGAAGAACAAAAAAAGTCTGTCTACATGCGGCTCGAACCTTGTGCATGTTTGGTAGCACATATCTGTGTGAGAAGCTCTTCTCAGTGATAAAGACTAACAAAACAGCACACAGGAGTCGCCTCACTGATGAGCACCTGCAGTCCATCCTGAGAATCTCCACAACACAGAACCTCACACCAAACATAAACGAACTTGTTGCCAAAAAAAGATGCCAGGCGTCCAGCTCTGATAAAATGACATATGAGCAAAGACAACTGAATGATTTGATTTGTTATTGCTGAAAAGAACACATTTTATTTATATTTCCAGGTTTTGTTATGCAGCATGTTGATATTTGAATTTGTATAATTTAGACAGGATATATTTTTATGGAGAGCAAAATATTATAAGTTATTTAAGGTTTGAGTTCATTTATTCAGGAATAATATTCCTGTCTGTTTTTATTCATATTTATGTTCAAAAAAGTTAAGTTTTAAAGTTTTAAAAGTTTAGTTTTAGTGTGTTCAATAAATCTTTATCCTGTTCGGCCCGCGACCTAAAGTGTGTTTTGGATTTTGGCCCCCTGTGCAATTGAGTTTGGCACCCCTGATTTAGTCGACACAAATATCTTTGGTTGGAATGTAAGGCAAATTTACTCTTTACATTTGTATGGTGAAGAAAAATTTATGCAATGATGCCTACATTTAACTTCCATTCCTACCAAAGATTTTTTTGTCGACTAAATAAAAATTCCTTTTATTTAAAATTTAAATAGAACTTGAACAGATACGATAGTTTATAATATTCACGCAGACTTGCACGTAAGAGTGGGAGTCATCCGTTTTAACAAACAGTGTATTGCAGTGATACGAAATAGCCTGCCCATTTAATTATTTAGGAATGGATAAATAAATTAAGATTTTGTACAAATAATGTTTTTCATTTTTCTTCCTTGATGGATTCTCCCACCCCCAGCAACAGTTGCTCGCACCCCAAAGAATGTATATGTGTGTGTGTGT
>JANRMT010028174.1:174497756-174510305 GCA_026402145.1 Polypterus bichir lapradei | reverse complement strand
TCTATGTACTGCGTGATTACGTGGGAGGCGTGATGATGTCACACGAAGCTCCGCCCCCACGGCGTTCAAGCTCATCTCCATTACAGTAAATGGAGAAAAACAGCTTCCAGTTATGACCATTACGCGTAGAATTTCGAAATGAAACCTGCTCAGCTTTTGTAAGGAAGCTGTAAGGAATGAACCTGCCAAATTTCAGCCTTCCACCCACACGGGAAGTTGGAGAATTAGTGATGAGTCAGTCAGTGAGTGAGTGAGTGAGTGAGTGAGTGAGTGAGGGCTTTGCCTTTTATTAGTATAGATAATAATAGTTGCTCAATACTCAAAACAGTTCAATGTATGAAAGACCAGGAATCGAACCTGTCACCTCTTAACTTGGAGACAACAGTTCTTACCTCTACACCAGCCAAGCAGACGTATATGTGGGTGGGTGTGTGTGTCATACCCTATCCCAATTTCTTTTTTCTTTGATTAAATTCTTGGAAAAAAATGCACACTTGTTTTGTTATATGTGTCTTTTGTGGAAGTGTTTACTTGATATGTGGACTTCAGTCTTCACACATTATACACTTCATGTCAAAATGTTGTCACTAGTACTATAACATGAAAAAAGGTTCTGTTTTAGATGTGTTCAACATTTCTTGCCTCGCATTTCCAATCATCCTACATTTACACAGATCGTTGTAGACATGGAACACACATGAGACATTTGTTCCATATAACAAGATTATGTGCCCTATACAACTCCAGGCACCTCACACCCAGATAAACAGACTTGAGATGAGAGAACTAAAGCTGCGTCAGTGGGGGATTGGATAGCAGGTCTCAGTTAACAGGAAAGATGGAAGTTAAGTTGGGGTCTGGAAAACCAAGAAAGCCTTTTGAAAGGCCTGGTTGTTGGAAAGGCAAATAAAAACCCATTTGATTGCAAAAGCCCTTTAGGAAGATTTAGACTCTGGAGTGGTGGTGCGCTGTTCTTCTGTGCAGTGACACCTGAACAAATATGACGTTCATAAGAAAACATTTCCTGCATCCTTACCACAAAATTCAGAGCCTGAAGTTTACAAATGGACATCTAAACAAGACTAATGCATTTGGGAAACAAGTCTAATGGACTGATTATGCTAAACCAGAACTTTTTGTCCACAATATGCAAAGGTATGTTTGCAGAAAAAAATGTGCCCAATTCCAGGAAAAGAACACCTCTTCAACTATTAAGCATAAGGGTGGATCAATTACGCTTTGGGCTTGTGTTGCACACAGAGGCTCAGGGAACATGTCACTGGTAGAGGAAAGAAAGGATTCAAGTAAATACCAGCAAATTCTGGAAACAAACATCACACCATCTGTAAAATAGTTGAAGTTAAAAACAGGATGGGTCCTACAACAAGACAATGATCCGAAACACACCTCAAATTTAAAACGGAATACCTGAAAAGGTGGAAGCTGATGGTTTTGCTATGGCCCTTACAGTCCCCCGACCTACACATCACCGAAAATCTCTTGGTAGATCACAAAAGAACAGTGTATGTGAGACAGCCCAAGAACTTTGCAGAATTAGAAGGCTTTTGCAAGCCCCAAGTAAAAAATGAAAGACTTAGCTGGCTACAAAAAGAATTTACAAGCTGTGGTACTTGCCAAAGGGAGTCTTACTAAGCACTAACCATATCAGGTGCCCAAACTTTTGCTTCAGACCCTTTTCATTGTTTTAGGTATTCTGTACCAGTGAATGATGGAAATAAAAATGTAATCTTGCTTAAATTATTAATTATTTATTAAAGATGATAAATAATTATTAATTATTAAAGAAATGTGACATCTTTAACTTTATGCCTTTTGGTTATCACATCATCATCTGCTCACTTAACTATTCACTATAACAGACATTTTAAGCTTGGGTGCTGAAACATCTGCATGGCACTGTACTAACTAAACCAGTTCATGGAAACCCTTCTCCTGGAAAAAAACAACAAAGTATAATGAATATTTGGCTTCATAAACCAAATAAACCAATAACATTTGTATCACACAGATGTGTAAATAGTGTTTCACATGACAAATATTGCAAAATTCCATTTTACTCTGCTTATGCTTATAAAACCATAAATCCTACTAGTCAATTAAACAAACTGCCAGCTTTTGACTTAAAATCATGTTACACCTGTGTAAATCAAGGGTAGTGATCTTACAGTGATTAATAAAATTCTAGCATATGAAAATGCAAGAAGTGAGTGAAAATGGCATTCCTTAAGAACAGCTACAGATGAAGAGATTATCTGATCTTGAAGTCAGACAGCGTCCGATTTAAAACATTACTACAGTGCAATGATCACTTAAATGCATTAAGTCAATTCTGCATTTTCACCTTCAGTGAAATAACTGGAAAAGAAAAACACTGAGCTTTAAAACCTGAATTGGGATAAGCACAAGCAAGGCAGTCAACAATATCAGTCTATCAGCTCATGTAGGTAAAACTAATGTAGAATAAGGAAATTAATCCTTTGCACAAAGTGAATAAAATTAAAAACTAAGTAACCTTAAGATTTTCCCTCTAATGTTTAAAACTTGCAGCAGAGAACAAGCCCAGTTCTTGGTGGAAAATGTTCATTTTCATCCATCTACTTTACTGAAAGAGATATAGGACCAAAAACTTGAAAATTAATTATTTTTTGTCCCTTAGCTGAACCAAAAATAAAAACTAGAGACTGGAATTTAATTTTATAGATTGTTCTTCTCATGGCAGATCATCATAAGTTGCTTTATAAAGGAAACTAAAGTGTAAATCAAACTAACAATATAAAATACACATTTTAATCAAATCCCAGATTATCTTTACTTATGTAGACTGTTCTGGGTTTAAACATATTTTAGTATTATCATATATGGAAGCAAATAGTGGATGCGACATCAGTCTATTCACGTAGATACCCAAAATCACCCATAAATTAACCTAACATAAATGCTTTGGGATTATGGTATGAAAAACTACAGAGACCCCAAAAAATGCATATTCCACACAGACAGTGCCCCAAGCGGAGATGGTGATCCAGGACACTAGAGCAAAGAAAAATCAGCATTAACTAGTGTGCTATCAAGCTATTATAGTAAGAAAGTTGTCCTTTATTTTTTTATTTTAAGATTAAAACTATAGCTGGGGACAAATGCACCTAAATTATATTGATATGCCAGGCACACATTTCTTTAGTATATAACATGTTTAACCCCATAAGGATTTTTGGC
The DNA here is from genome assembly GCA_026402145.1 of Polypterus bichir lapradei. Taxonomy (NCBI): domain Eukaryota; kingdom Metazoa; phylum Chordata; class Cladistia; order Polypteriformes; family Polypteridae; genus Polypterus; species Polypterus bichir. The sequence continues at coordinate 174,507,068 of JANRMT010028174.1, read as the reverse complement.
TAATTAACTTTAAAAAGTCTGCTTTGATAAGATACAAGTTGCTATACATGATGAGCAAATGACAAGTTGCAACTACTATTTAACGGTAGCTATTTGAGTATTTTACCTCCTGCACTGTCTCCATAGGTGGGGGGGGGTCCTTATTCCTGCAGAGGTTGACAATAACCCATGTGACGTTCCGGAGAAAAGTGATGGGAATGGAAGGGCTGATGAACAACAGAAGAGGTTTGACGACTCCCAGTGAGATAACATAGTCTCTACACTGAGGACCATCCCCTAGAGAAGCCAAAAACCCAAAAGAAATGATTAGGAAATGAAGATTATGACAGCTGAATGAGGTAAAGGCATGTCCATTTCATTATAGGCTTAAGAAATGGTATGACTGAGTTTGAAGAATACTAGATTGTGTGTACTGAGAATAAAGAAATCCTTAAACTGTAGTCTTTTTAGAAGGTGAAAAAAATCGGATCATACTGATTGCACAGTCAAAAACTCTAAACAGTATATCATGTGTTTCTAAATTTTTTTTTTTTTTTTTTTTTTTTTACAGAAGTCACTTTTAACATTGTAATTAGTATTCAATAACCTAGTTTGTGTTTTGTTTAAAAAGATTGTTTTCAGTACTTGATACTATTTGTTCTTTATCAGTCTTTGGAAATAATGTCACATTTATACTACAGTTCAACAATAATGGGAAACAAATACTTTATATTTTATAAAATATTAATTTTTTGAGTGAAATATTAAAAATACACACAAACACTTTGTTAAAGGTTTATATCCATCTTGAGACTCCCACAAAAAAGAAAGCTGTCGAAAAAGACAGAACTCTGACTTTGATGTAGCAAATGTCTTCTTCATCCTTATTACTCACCAAACAACTGAGAGAAAGAACATTAAGATATATAATTAATATAGGGAACATTTACTCGTTTTTTTTTTCTTGGTTAAATATTTTATTTAAATGTGGCACTGAAAATCAAACAAGGATGCCTGGATTATCATAATAGCCAAGGCTGAAGATTTTGTTCTACCAATATTTATGTGGGTATTACTTCAAGTACCCCAGTTCACTACCATATTCCATATGTAAATGTATTGAGATAGCCAAACACTCAAAATTATGTGCAAGTATACCCATCTTATTCCTTAAATTATGTCCGTACATGACTATAGTACAGTGTAAAATAAACTACACAATCATAATGGACGAATTGATGGAAGTTTTAAATTAACTTTTTTATTCTTAGGTGAAAACTCATAATCCCAATTGTAATGTTAACATATACATGTACACAGGTAATTTAAAACCAGTAACAAGTAACTCATGTAAGAATGAAATATACTTTTCACTGATTAGTAAAATAAACAACAAGTAAACCTTGCCATCTCAAACAATGCATATGTACTGCTTGCAAGTAAATGTGAACAATATTTTTATATATAATAAAAAATAATTGGGAATCACATTGTATTTACAACAGACTTATGATGATTTCTGGCATATCACATTGTCGTCAAGTGTACATTTTTTTTTCCTAATAGAGGTGAGGGTGCCAACATTATGGCACATACAGTAACTGGTTATTGATAAAAATGGCAGAATATACAGTTCTGCAAGAATGAGACCAAATATTTACCAAATTAAAAGAAAAAAATGAGTATGAATATTCCTATTTCAGATTAGTAGCATTTGTCTAACTTGCACTTTAACATGTGAAGTTTTCTCCAAGACCCTTAGGATACAAATCAAAGAACAGAATAAGCACAAAAGTTGATGTCCTGTTGTGCAAGGCTGAATTCAACATTGTGACAAAGTTTGACACGGCAAAGTAGTTACAGAACTGAATAAAATTACACACTGGATTTCAGTTTTCCACCTAAAATAAATGTATGGTTTCATAAAAATGCTACAATTTATCACATTGAAAATGCATTATGTACCCCCACATATTTAAAAACACTTAATCCAATTTTGGTGCTAAAGTGGACTAAAATAGAGTATTGCACAGGTGTGGGATCAGCCCTGTGGGTGTCTGTGGAGTACTCAAGGAATGGGATAAAAGTACTACCTTACACACACACACAGTCATAACAGAGAAAAATCAGAGCAAAACTACGGAAGTTCGTTTAACTAACTTTCATAAGAGATCACATTGTAGCAAAGTTTCACAGATAAAGTGAAAGGCAGTAGGCACAGCCTTAGGACATATCATGAAAGGTGAGTGGCATCAATTGCAAAACAATCACCAGCATGGAGTTCTTTATCAGACACCAGAAACCAATCGATTGGCCGTTGATAAAATTAAGAAGTGTAAAGTGGTGTAGCAGAGACATTAAAATAAGTTATGATATTTAAGTATAATACCAGTTAAAATATAAAATTATAAATTACAAGAAGTTATATTCACTGTACTAAAAGTATTTCCTTTTATTTGTTTTTAACTTTTCTTTAATGGTTGTATGGAAGAAAGAAAAAAAAAAAAAAAAAAAAAAACAATTAAGAGGCATCATTCCACGTCCCAAGAGTTGGTTTGTGTCTGGGTTCCAGTCCACTAAAGCCTCTGCCTTCAACCACTACCCAGGTGACACTGCACCCAGCCCCTATTCCTACTGCAGGTGTCGGGCCCACAGGAAGGTATTCCCACGTAGCAATTTTGGGCTGTGCCCAACCAGGCCCAGTGGCAGACCCAGCTGCCAGGCACTCTCCCTAGGCCTGGATCTAGGTGGCGGCCACGGTAACAATATATGCCAGGCAGGGTACTCTTTTTAAATTTGTGTGTCTGCATTATTAGGGGCACTTGAATCACTTTTCCTTTGACACCTCACCTGCGACAAATTTGTCTCAGGAGGTCGTACCAGGAGCTTGTACTCTGGACAACATAGCACCCAGTTACAGGGGCTGACAAACCTCTCGACTAGGGTAAGGTGGTGATTTCCGGAGAGGTGCCATACAAGCCCAAGTTGAATTAAAAGTAAATTTCCTCATTATATAATAAGTAACTCTCAACTGATTGCAATACATGCATACTGCATTGACAAGTTTTACTTGTTCAAGCCTTTGCCATCTTTCACTTAATTTTCAGTGACAATAATACCACAGTACTGTTGGATCAATACTAAAATTTTCACTTTAGTGCAGATACCAGCTTTTACACTTCTGTATCAATACGAAAACAATACTAGAGCAAATAATGGATAACTATATATTTTGCATATAAATAAAATTCATGTTTTTAACTCAAAAAGTATTGACAAAACAGAACACTGACTATAATAATACAATATTTATAATAAATGAAATGCACCACTATTGTAACAGCCACAACCAAGTAGTAATGGCCATTTTAATTCATTTTACTGAAACAGATTCTTTTTAGCATTAGACACTGACACACCTGATTGGAACACAAACATAATTTAATAACTAAACAGAATAATTTAGAGGTAACAGTAGTTATGTATTTTAGTTTGCAATGCACTTTGAAAATATAAGCATTTGTTTTAGAAATGTCATGAAGAGATTGCTGAAACAGTCAAGTAAAACAAGCAGAATGTTCCAGGGGGATGGTTCAAGAAACTGGCTGATGTAATGTTCTTTAACAGACCTAGTGAGACTTGCAAGTTCACAAGTGCACAGTTTTCATGACAGACTAAAAGTGAATTCAAGCGCTACTGAAGAACAAGGATATAATGGAGAAAGACTTATTTTAGGCTGATTGTGTTTTACTCTAAAGCAGTTCAATGTCATTTAACCAATCAGAGAATGATACCCAAATAGGAAACGAATGTTAATACATTGCATTTTCATCAAAATCATCATTTTGGTCATGGATGAAATATCAATGTTAAAAAGATGCCGGATCAACATTGAACTATCAATGAAAGTAGCCACCACACAACGTCGGCTATACATTGATTATTAGTTGACGGTAATAGGATTAACCACATCCGTGTCTGACAACAGCATATATTACTGAGGAAACAATGAGGTACCTGGGACATCTGGATGTTGTTTTCATTCGAGCTTAATCCCCATGATTGGGTGCATTCTTCTGAGAGTGAAGGTAAGCACATTAAAGATCCCATTATAGTTTTAAAAAGTTATATGTTTAAAATTGTACTTAGTCTGTTGGGTAATTTATTCTTCTGCATCGTGTCATTAATCCTGAGAAAATTAATGCTTTTTGAAAAGTTTTGTCACTTACCGTGTTTCCCCAAAAATAAGACAGGGTCTTATATTAATTTTTGCTTCAAAAGATGCACAAGAGCTTATTTTCAGGGAAGTCTTATATTTATTCATGTACAACAATATACATTTATCTAAATACAGTCATGTCATCATCTTCTGGAATATTGTCATAACTCTCCACATTCAAACTCTGAATTTCAGCCTGAAGTTCTTGCTACACTTTTAGGATCCTCCAGGATCGAGGTGCGCGCTTCAATGTGATGCCGACATACAAATGCATTCGTGATGCTTTGATATTCAAGCGTCCCATATTTCCCAAAGTAATGACGCGATATATTTTAAAAGTCTCACATACCATTTTCTGTGCCGTCTTTTTTTTTTTTTTTTTGTACCTTTACAATACCATCAGCATCACCACACAGAACACATTAAATGTATAATATTCCAGCTCTCTGCATATTTAGAATTCTTAGATGTATACTTGATATCACTTTCATGATGAAATGCATTAAAATATGTATGCTACATTTTACAGATAAATTGTTAACTTTGATTAAATAATGAATACTGCTAATAGTTACACATATGGGGTGGCAGAGCGTTAGCGGTGCTGTCTCGCAGGGAGTCACGTCCCTTGTGATCGCTGCCTGGAGTTTGCATGTTTTCCTGGTGGGTTTCCACAGTGTGCTCATTTTTCCATCCAAAGACATGAAGGTTTGGGGATATGGTGAAGCTACAATGATGCCAGTGTATGCGTTTGCTTGTGATAAGCCGATGCCCCATCCAGAGATTTTGTTTCTGTCTTGCACCAATGCTGCTGGAATGGGTGCATCCCCAAATTGATGGATGTAATCATTAAACATTCTTTTCAGAGATATTGTGGCAAGGTGTCCTTGGAATTTAATAGATGTTTAGGGCACACGCATCGCGTGAAGCATAAACCCGGCCTTAATTTTCAGCTGACGATCTTGACTACAGCTTATTTTTGGGGTAGCGCTTATATTACAGAGCAGCCTGAAAATCATGCTATGGCTTATTTTCGGAGTAGGTCTTATTTTTGGGGAAACACGGTATAACAGCTGTTGGCTAGCTATGCCCGCAAGTTTAGCCCTTGTAACTTTTTGTGTTAAAGTTAAGAGGGCTAATATTGTTACTGAATATAATGTAGAATCTTACCAGCCTGCTATACAGCTGAATGAAGCGGTGGCTCCTGCCGTCAATTGAGAAATTCCTAGCACATTTATTCCAGCTTAGCAAGAAAAAAAAAAAAAAAAAAAAAAGAGGACTGCAATGTACTTATATTGTTTTTCTACTTCTTATTTAAAACAATTTAGTTTTAGTTCTTGCAAAATAAGTCATTATTGCTGCTTAAACATTAATCTTAAAGGCATCTGAATCTTTCTGATCATCCTTGTTTGGATACACTATTACTGTAAAAGTATATACAGTATATCCAGTAATACCATTTAGTATTAAATGCCAGGTTTAGCAGACCACTTAGCAGATCCCAGATTTCAGCATCACCTTTCAAATACTAGATTAGCAAATCCTGTCTCACCTTGCGTACATCACTTTGGTAATTTTAATTCATTAACAGAACATGAAGTCATAACTATAATATCTAAACTGAAACCTACTACTTGTATCTTACACAGTACCAATTAAACTAGTAAACATCTCTACAGATAATAATTCTTAGCATTATCAATAGTTCATTGCTGAATGGTGCAGTTACTGATGACCAAAAACTGTCAGTTATCAGAGCATTACTAAAACCAGTGCTAAACCAACATAAACTTAATAATTATAGATCCATTTCAAGTTTACCCCTTCTAATTACCTTTGAAAAAGTAGTTGCAACACCACTTCAGTCTCACCTTACACGTCACAATTTATTTGAGAAATTCCAGTCTGAAACATGCAAATTCACACACGGGGCAAATTTAGAGTCTTTCATCAATCTAACCTTTCTGACATACAGAAGGAAAACCACTGTATTTTACATATTTGTATTACATATAAAGCGTACTAATATAACAAATTAGATCACAATGTATCATATGAAAATATGAAGTAACCAAAAATAATTCTCAATTAAAAAAATAAACAAACAAACAGAACCTGATTTAGCTACTCAAAAACTTGCAAACATGGAGTTGGCAAATGGTAAAACAATTACTAGTGTAGTGGACAGCAGATACACCACTTATTGATTGGGTGGGGATGGCTACCCCAATACAGTGTTGATTACGTATAACACTAAATATGGCTGTCTCTCTGCCATTTATGTGCTCTTTTCACTTTCAAAAAAGGCACATTGCAATCAAAAAGAAATCTTTTACATTTTGTAATTATCTTACATTCACTAGAAATTAAGATAAATGTTTCGTTAACTAATTTGCAGAGACATCTTTTTCTCAAGAACGTTAGTGGCGTAACAAAAAAACCTAAAAGCATGTCAGGATAGAATACTACATTTTAAAACACTTGATGCTTAGAGGGTTTCTTTAATTTTATTAGCTACAAAGAAACTTTCTAGCCTTTGTTAATTTAATTTCTCATGAGCTCCTTGACCAAGAAAAAAGTTCCATAAACACCACAAACTTAGTCTTCCTTTAGCTAAAATTAAATTTTGTTTACTAAACATATGGGTTGTAAAATGTAAAATTTATTTTCAAAGGAAAGCCTGAAACCCCAATTTCTTAATAAAGGCAAAAATCAACATTGATACAATCCAAAAGTAAATTTACTATCATGTAATGTCACAAAATGGCTACTATAAAAGCTAACAAATGCTCTGTCTGACCTTTACTTTGCTGCATTTTTGCAGAGTTTCAGCATGTGTATTATGAGCTGTTTTGGTTTTTTTTCTTCCTCTTCATTTAACAAAACAGAGCACCAGTACAAGTGAAATTTCATATTTGTCACCATAAGACTGCGGATAAATCTCTGCTCTTGCAAATATTACAAAAACTCTACTTTGGATAGCTTCTAAATAAATTAAACAGAGGATACTGCAATTGAACACTGGCTACTTTAGAACAGAACATATATTTTTTTTATATATGCGGTCTAAGAATGCATCCATAATCGATCCTAGAATCAATTTTCTGAAAATGCTTTTTCATTATGGCAACAGAACACTATGGGGAAAAAAGCAGAATAAGTCCTGGATGGCATCTTCACTCACACATATAGGGCCAAATCTAATTCACCAATTAACTCAACATACATGTCCTTGGGCAATGGAAGCAAAACTGAGCAAAACAAATTAATAAAAAATGTACAAACCCTACACAGTCAATGAACTGGGCTGAATACAAGGACGGAAAGTCAGATGATTACAGAACTAGATATATACAGTAAATAAATATTTGACAGCTTTTGATTATGAGAGGGGAGAAAAGGTGGCATGGTAGATTGTCTACTGCAACACATTTCAGACTAATCAAACAACAGTTTATATAGCTGCAAGTAGAATTAACTGTTCAGCACAGCGTATTTTCATCTTCTCCTCACCCCCACCCCCTGAACCACCCCCTTAAAACCCAGACTCTTGCAATACTATAACACTGCCCTATACAACTAACCTTGAAGTCATATTGGAAAGTGCCTGAAATTCATATTATCTTTGCACTGCTGTCAAAAACTAAATAGTGTTATTTACAAAAGAGTAAATCCCTATCTTTCTAGGCCAAATATATTGCAAGTTTCTTGCAATGCTTTTTTCTGTTGGACAATAGTGGGTTAAAATGCTGAAATAATCTTAAAGTGACCAAATTACCCCTTACTCATACCACTTATACCAGTTCCCCTCCAATACAAAATGAGAACTCAAGATGAATATTTATTGGTGCTGCACAAAAATATGAAGATGACAAATGTCTCGACATGTCAGCCTTTCTATTATATCACAATGCCATTGAGCAACTCCTTGCACATATCCATTCAACGTCATGGCTCAAACTTGATACTCTCTTAATAGATATAGTCAAGAGGCTTTGTTTGTTTTGACACTCAAATCCTGTATGATGTGGTGGTTGCTCATTTTTATTGTTATTTTATAATAAGTTTAAAATTGTTCCTGTCTGCTGAAAAAATAAAAACAATATTGCACAGTATTCATTTACAAGCTTTGAAAATTTCTGCAGAATATATCAATTTACCTTGTACTTTTCCTCTGTCACTTTTACTTTGTTACTGTGCTTAAAATGTAAAGCTATTTTTGATATTTACTATTATATTGTCAGATAAACTTCCAAGCCCTACCTCTGTACAAACAGAAACATCTATAATAATAAAAGGCAAAGCCCACACTCACTCACTCACTCACTCACACTAATTCTCCAACTTCCCGTGTAGGTAGAAGGCTGAAATATGGCAGGCTCATTCCTTACAGCTTACTTACAAAAGTTAAGCAGGTTTCATTTCGAAATTCTACACGTAACGGTCATAACGGTCGATAACAGTCGACAACGTCCGCCATGTTGAACTTTCTTATTTATGGCCCCATCTTCACGAAATTTGGCAGGCGGCTTCCCTGCGCTAACCGAAACCGATGTACTTACTTATTTCAATAGTATGACGCCACTGTCGGCCGCCATATTGAACTTTCAAACATCACCAATTTTCCAGCTTCCCGTGTAGGTAGAAGAATGACCCCGTCTTCACGAAATTTGGTAGGTGGCTTCCCTGCACTAACCAAAACCGATGTACGTACTTATTTCGGTGGTATGATGCCACTGTCGGCCGCCATATTGAATTTTCCAAACGTCACAAATTCTCCAACTTCCCATGTAGGTAGAAGGCTGAAATTTGGCAGGCCCATTCCTTGCAGCTTACTTACAAAAGTTAAGCAGGTTTCATTTCGAAATTCTACGCGTAATGGTCATAACGATCAACGACGTCCGCCATATTGAACTTTCTTATTCATGGCCCCATCTTCACGAAATTTGGTAGGCGGCTTCCCTGCGCTAACCGAAACCAATGTACATACTTATTTCGGTGGTATGACGCCACTGTCAGCCGCCCTATTGAACTTTTAACGGAAACCGATGTACGTACTTATTTCGTTGGTATGACACCACTGTTGGCCGCCATATTGAACTTTCCAACGTCAC
>JANRMT010028174.1:174451962-174477024 GCA_026402145.1 Polypterus bichir lapradei | reverse complement strand
TCGCTCCAGTCTCTACATTCCCTTCCTTGCTTCGCCACGGGATTCACGTCTCCCTGCTGATAACTACAGCCTTTTTGTTTAATCCACGGCTTCTCCGCTGTTTTATTGTTTGTTTATTACAATTATGGTTATTGTATAGGTATTTTACACTTACTTTACGTTACTCAGGTACCCATTTCCTTCATCATTCCAACCCCCATTACCATGTCTATCGAGGTAATCACCATCGATCAAAGAACTGTCACTTACCGAGTGGTTTCCATGCCCGGAGATGGCACCTACCTTTTCCATTCTCTGTGTTGCATATTGTACGGCCATATCAGCCTCACTCTTGATATCTGGAAGAACATTGTGTCTTATGTATTGAATGACTGGGACAGGTTCAAGGTGTGGACTGATGACGGTACAGGAGATAATTATACTACACAGGAGCACTAGAAGAGTGAAATGCTTAAGCCCTTCACCTATGGTTCTGCATGTGAGTTGATGGCTGCCGCTGAATTGTTCGGTTGGTGCTTTCAAGTGTACCGAAATTGTCAAATATATTACACCTTTCGACAACCGCCAATGCCTCTTAAACATCTTACATTCACAGGTGACGATTTCAGTAGTGGACACTTTGATGTTTATGAATGTTTAAACTCTCAAAAGCTGGATGTGAAGTTATCGATGAAACCGGTTGTAAGCTTACAACTCTTGACAGATGCCGAATGTCACTTCAACACAAGTCCTGCAAATACTGTCGTAATTGAAACAAACCATGAACCTCAAACTGATTATGACAGCAGCAATCCAAGCTGTGAGATTTGAGACAAGATTACTGTTCACATGGCCAACTGTAAGTTGCATGCTCAGGAGTAAGCTCAGCGCACAGCTTGGTCATGTTACAACCGGATGGCCGAACTCACAATGTGGTATACAAAGAGATCCTTAACAAATTATTGGCATATTTTCCCTCAGTTTAAAAAGGTTAAATTTTCTTCTTAATAAAAATTTTAATGCAGTACTTCGCCGCTGCGAAGCGCGGGTATTTTGCTAGTACATATATATATATATATATATATATATATATATATTATTATATATAGGATGGTCTAGATCTAATTATGCTATTTTCATTAAGCTATAACTTAAGTTTATTACATAGAAAATCACTCGAAAAATACCGAACCATCAAGAATTGTGTGAACTGACGACATGAACAATCGTCCTCGTGCCAAACTGGAATCGTCCCCGCATAAATCAATATATAACACACACATATTATATTATATAATTAATATTATATAATATGTGATGAGATTATATATATATATATATATATATATACTGTTCTTCATTACTTCTTTAACACACTACTTCTCTGCTGCGAAGCGCGGGTATTTTGCTAATATGACAGCAACACTCATCACTCACAACAGTGACAAAACAATTACATTGACAATCATGTTACGTTATTTTCAAAATGTTTCCTTTTCTTTTTCATTACTTTAACACACTACATCTCCGCTGCGAAGCGTGGGTATTTTGCTAGTGTGTGTATATTATATTATATTATATTGTGGGGTACAGCCCGACCACAGACAGGCAGACATGTTCTTTCTCCACACACGTGTTTATTTACAGCTTATATTAAAAATAAGTGCACTACCCAGTGCCTCGGCACCAATCACCCCTTTCAAATCCTGGCCGCACCACAATGCCTTGTTCAGTCCTCAGACCGCCTCCACTCCTCTCCTCCGAGCTCCGTTTACTTCCACCCGACTCTTGCTGTCGACTGGAGGGAGGCGGCCCCTTATATGTACGTCCGGATGGGCTGCAGGTGCTTCCTGAGTAGCTTCCGCCGACACACCCCCGTGTGGCGGAAGCACCAAGTGTGTAGCTGGAAGTCCTCCGGGTGTTCCTGGTCCTCTTCCCCCCAGCACTTCCTCGTGTGGCGGAAGCGCTGGGCTCCAGGTTTCTTCAGGCACTGTGGCGCCGCCCAGCGGTGGCCACAGGCCCCTATAGGGCTGGGCTTCCAAGCCCTCTACCCGTGGCCCCCAATACAACCAGGGCGGTCGCCCCCTCGCGGTCTGGAGGAGGTACAAGTCCTCCTCCGATCCTCCTGGGCGTCCCGGCTGGGTTCCAACCCCAGCCGCCTGTGACAGTGCCCCACTGCCAGCGAAGACCCGTCCGTCGGAGCGATACATCACGAGAGGGCAGTACGTCTCCGGTGTGGGTCCTACTCCGTACCCAGGGCACACCACGGCACCCTGGGACGCACCACTTCGGCACCCCTCCCGAGGCCTTCTCGCCCCTCTGGTCTGCACTGCTGTCGTCTCTACAGTTCTCGCCAGCCAGGGCACCAGCCAGTCGCCAGTGGAGAGTCCTCCCATGGAGCAGCCCATTCCAGGAAGGCAGGTTCTTAACGGGGTAGGTCCAACGGTTCGTCGAGGCTTCAAACCTGCGAGGAAACAAAAGGGAGGGCCGGAAGCGCTGCCTGGACACTCATACCGGGCGTTCCTTCGATCACTGCGCCTGCAGCGCTCCCCCTCCCCGTCGCTAGCCCTCGACTTGCCTGATCGGTGTCTCCGCCGTGGGTTCCATGCCCATCCGTTCTTCAGTGCCGGGACTGCTCTCGCAGGGGGCTCCTCCACCTGCCCAGGATTCTCTTTCTGCCTCCGCAGAGGACAGCCATTCCTCGGACGTGTGCCCCCAGCAACACATCCCATCCTGTCGGAGGAACTGGCATTCTCCCCTCAATTCCTCCTATCACTCTGGGACGCCCTGACGGTTTGAGTCTCCTTATTGTGCAAAAAGAGACTCTTTCCTGTCTGCATCCCTGTAGAGCGGCGCGAGACTGCTGCCGATTTGGGGCGGAGGGCACTAGGACCTGGGGCACTCAACATCCCGTGTCTTGCCAGCCCTCTTGTTGTCTCTCCCCTCATCGTGCGCACTGTCCCCTGCGCCGCGTCCACTGTCGGAGGACTGCCTACTTGTTGCTGGTCATTGTTATCACAGCCGTTTTCAGCAGATCCTCCCTTATTCTTTACAGGGACGGCGTCACCTACCTTCCCCACCGTGTCTTTCCGGCTGAAGTTTCCAGCACCGTGCTGATCCGCCCACTGTCGCAGCGTCTTCACGGACGCTATCGCCTTCACCTCCAGTTCCATTAATCCTTTACGGATGACGCGGATCACCTGCAAAAGCGACTGTGTGGGCTGTAGGCATTCCTTCAGCTCACGCAGAGCTGCCGGCAAGCACAAAGGGTTAACCGACGGCAGCCCTACCTTCCCGTCAGGCAGATCTGCCGGCCACCCCCGTGGGGCCCTTCCTCCGGCCCCATCGGGTCCTTCTTCAACACGGGACTGACATTCCTGAGGCCCGCCTCCATCCAATCATCGGCGGGCACACCAGACACACTAAACAATCCCGTGTCCGCCTCAGAGCGAGACTTCCGGTCCTCGGCCATTTTGGCTCAGTTTCTCCTGGTGCGGTGATGTCGCTCCAAGCAGCTTCCCATCTGCTGCGGCCTGTCGAGCTGCAGCGACTCCGTCTTCGCAGCCCCTCGCGCTATCGCCTCTGCGTCGACGACAGCACGAGGATCGGCACACTGTTGCCACTGACGCGGATCCAGGCAGTCCCTGCCTGCAACACAAAAAGTAAGTGTGCCCCCGCAGGGTCGTTCGCCATGGGGCTGGGCACTCACCTCCCGGATCCTGTCTCTCTGGGGCGTCTTCCTCGCCGCTCTGCCGTCCAGAATGTCCTCCGCGACAGCGGGCCTGCAGGAGCCCACTGCAGTTCGGCGACATCTTTTCCCGTCACCCCGCACCAGGGGAATATAGTCCATTGGTGGACCGGTGGTGGTCCATGAGGCAAATCGCTCCCGCGAGGTCGTGCGTGCGCCGCTCCCTCGGCGCGTGTGTGGGCTAACCTGCTGTTCTGGACTGCCCACAAAATTATTTTTTTGGGGTCCCTGCCTTGTATCAGGCCGGAAGTCTCATCTGGGATGCCATTGTGGGGTACAGCCCGGACACAGACAGGCAGACATGTTCTTTCTCCACACACGTGTTTATTTACAGCTTATATTACAAATATGTGCACTACCCAGTGCCGCAGCACCAATCACCCCTTTCAAGTCCTGGCCGCATCACAATGCCTTGCTCAGTCCTCAGACTGCCTCCTCTCCTCCGAGCTCCGTTTACTTCCACCCGACTCTTGCTGTCGACTGGAGGGAGGCGGCCCCTTTTATGTACACCCGGATGGGCTCCAGGTGCTTCCTGAGGAGCTTCCGCCGACACACCCCTGTGTGGCGGAAGCACCAAGTGTGTAGCCGGAAGTCCTCCGGGTGTTCCTGGTCCTCTTACCCCCTCCAACCAGCACTTCCTGGTGTGGTGGAAGCGCTGGGCTGCAGGTTTCTTCAGGCACTGGGGTGCTGCCTGGCGGTGGCCACGGGCCCCAACAGGGCTGGGCTTCCAAGCCCTCTACCCGTGGCCCCAATACAACCAGGGCGGTCGCCCCCTCGCGGTCTGGAGGAGGTACAAGTCCTCCTCTGGTCCTCCTGGGCGTCCTGGCTGGGCTCCACCCCTAGCCGCCTGTGACATTATATTATATTATATTATATTATATTATATTATATTATTTAAAATATATGTATAATATATGTATCTGTATATATGTGTATAGAGGGAGATATAGATATATGGATTATAAAAAATAGATTTTCATGTTAATCATTTAGTACTTGTTTCTTACCAAAACTTGTGCTGCAAATAATAGACACAGTTCAAATCTTTAAAGAAAAGAAAAGAGAGTCTATTGTTTACTAGGCAGCAATTTTAAATTCCATTCTTTTTTTACTAATTAAAAGTATTAGCTGCATTTTCAAACAAGTATGCTGTCCAAACAAGTATGCTGTCCAAACTCAAGCGGTGCCTGTTTAAATTTAAAGGGCAGAATAAAGGTCTGTATTTGATAAAGTAGTTTTTCTTTTAGTTTGTCAAGTTGCACTGGAAGACTTCTTTAGTTACCTTCATTTTTTCAGTTTATTATTCCACTTTCTTTAATGTAAAGGCTAATATACCAATCACCTCTCATTCAATAATAAAATGAGCTTTCACTTGCTGCTCTTTATTTACACTGCAGGACGTTTGCTGCAAAACAGGGAAAGACACCTGCTGGCTGAAGTAATGTAACAGATTTTTGTAATTGTTGCCCTTTTCACAGATCAAATTTTTTTTTTTTTGTGTGTGTGAAAATTGGCTGCTCCTTATTCAGGATAACATCCCAGTTGTCTGACGGGAGAAAGACTTTGTGAGACTATGGTCGTAAAGCTTATGGACAAAGGCAGAACTATAACAACAGTTGTGTAAAGTGCGACAGGAGCTTCCACCTGCAGCTGAAGTCATTCGCGTAGTGAAGTAGCATTGCACATGTACTTTGTCAGTATGCCCTTGTCGATCAAGCACGGGAAGCACTGCAGTCTACTTGTGAGTTTATGCTGTAGAAAGTAAATAAATGAAGGTAAATAACATTTGATGTGGCTTTTATATAAATAACATTAATTTTTTTTCTTATATACAGACCATCACAAAACAAAATCGCAAACAGAACTTTGCATGATACAGTGTCGAGCTGGGTATGTCCTGCAGCTTCATTGAAGGACATGCATGTGGCAGATTCACTGGCAGGATGACTCCCATCCTCTTGCTACATCTAAACGGTGCCATCTTTCGCATTTACACCTGGTGCAGCTGCGTTGTTCTTATGTGTGAGTGGACGCACTTGTCGGGAGGGCTTCTGTTCTGTTTCTCTGAAGTTGAACCCTCATCCTTATCTGAGTTCACCTCTGTTATAGCACATCTTTATTTGAAAACTACTGGTGCGAGATTGGGGGGAGCATGAATGTGACTGATAAATAAAACTGAATAAAAAAATAAACCAAAAATGCTAACTTTTACAAGTACCATAAATTTACACCAGCTGTTACAGACTCAAATAAATCAAATGTATTATTTTTATTCTTTAATATTAACAGTAAGAGCAGCTCACTAATCAAAATGGTACATCTAGGAAGGGTTCACAATCAAACCTGCAACCTCTTGATTATGAGTCAGCTGTTCTTGCTTCTGCGCCACCCAAGCAGTCATGTTGGCATTGTACCCTAACCCGATTTCTTTTTCTTTGGTTATATTCTTGAATAAAAGTGCACTTGTTTTGTTATATAATACTTGTACCTTTTTGTGAAAGTGTTTATTTGATGTTTGGACTTCAGTCTTCACAAATTTTACACTTCATATCTTCATTTTGTCAATTATTACTAAAGCATGAAAAAGTTTCTGTATTCAGTATGTGTTCAACAATTCCTGTCTAGCATTTCCTGTCATCGTACATTTACATCAATCATTGTAGACATGGAACACACATGAAATGTATGTATTCCAAATGACGATATATTTACCCTCTACTTTTCCAGGCCACTCACTCCCTGATAAACAGGGTTGAGCTCTGAGAATCTTCTGTGTGACTTGAGCTGTGTCATTGGGGGGATGGGATAGCAGGCTGCTTTCTGCTTGTGCTGATCGACACATTAGCAAAACAAAAGATGCTAATGGAGAGGTGTGAAGCAATTTAAAGTGGCCTGGGAAGAATTTTTTTTTTTTTTTTGTATGCTTCAGGGATTCTAGTGTTAAACGATTATATCTCCTCTGTTAAGTAATGTTATTTGCTCTAAAAATACACACACATCTTTTTCTGAATGAATTTTGTAATGGAACAGATGTTGCAATTATAAGAGACTGTGTGTGTTTGTGTCTTGCTTTTTTGTTTTTTTTAAATAACAAATGTGATTCCTGTAATTGTGTGATGAAATTCTCCTTACTTAAACTCTAAATCATTTTCAGACCTGACTTCTGATGCTTTTCTTTTCAGCATGTGTTGATGCAGTGTTGTATTATTTCATTTAATTAATTAATCAATTTTTAATTAAATGTGATTAATTTTTATGGTGCTCTCCGAATTCTTCTACATACAGTCATGTAATCATACATGAGCACAGTACAGACTTTGTTTCTAGTGATGGCATTTTAAAAAAAAATAAAAAAATTATGTTTTCTGAACTTTGGTATCGAGTTGTAACCAGACATCCCCAGCTGAATGTTAGTACAGTAATCCCTCCTCCATCGCGGGGGTTGCGTTCCAGACCCCCCCCGCGATAGGTGAAAATCCGCGAAGTAGAAACCATATGTTTGTATGGTTATTTTTATATATTTTAAGCCCTTATAAACTCTCCCGCACTGTTTATAAATATTCCCCGCAGCGTTATACAGCATAATCCCTTTGTATTCTCTTAGATATTAGGTAAGATTCATTGAAATTATGTATTTAAACACACACTGTTTATATACAGTAAAACCTAAATATTATTTTAAAGATATTGAGTGTCTCCGATATCACATATGTTACAGCCATTACGATAGACAGGTCACCAGCAATAAATACGTACATTGCAAGAAAAATAGTATACAGTAAATGTGTGTACAATGACACTAAACGTACATACATGTACTAAGCACTGTAAGAAGAAAATTAATTATGGTTACTCACCAACAATGACATGATGACTTGTCCGATAACAATGAGTTTAATTTTACTGCACAACAAAGGAGAGCGTTACAGCCCTTGTAAAGGAGCCACTTCAGGCGATTGTGTAGCACTGCCGTTGTTCTTCTTCTGGCAGTCTTCAATCCAAATCCCTAAAGCAGATTCCATCCAGACTACTGCCTTATTACATCCACTTACAACTCGTTTTGCACCCTGGTTAAAAGGACACTGCAGCCGTAGATCTTATATTCCTTTCCTACTTTTTAAATAAAAAGAATCGTAGCCTTCAACAAATCCAAATCGTTTACCTTTTCGGCAATCGTTAACATCTTCTTCTTGCGCTTGGGCACAGCCCCTGAAGCAGTAGCAGATTGTTTTGGAGCCATAATGAAGGGCTTGACTATGCACAAAGATAAACACAAAAGAGCACAACTCTTTACACAGCGAAACACGTTGATGCTGAATGAGCGAGATGAGACTTCCTGGTTAACACTGCATTCAGCACGCAGGAGCTCAACTGCGTGCTCTGATTGGTTAGCTTCTCAGCCATCCGCCAATAGCGTCCCTTGTATGAAATCAACTGGGCAAACCAACTGAGGAAGCATATACAGGAAGTAAAAAGACACATTGTCCGCAGATCCCGCGAAAAATCCGCGTTATATATTTAGTTATGCTTTCATATGAAATCTGCGATAGAGTGAAGCCGCGAAAGTCGAAGCGCGATATAGCGAGGGATTACTGTATATATATATATATATATATATATATATATATATGACAGCAACACTCATCACTCACAACAGTGACAAAACAATTACATTGACAATCATGTTACGTTATTTTCAAAATGTTTCCTTTTCTTTTTCATTACTTCATTAACACACTACTCCGCTGCGAAGCACGGGTATTTTGCTAGTTTACCACTAAAAGAGCGCAAGCGGCAATTAAAACAAAAACAAGTTCTCTTGCAAGATTTTCAATAAAGAGTTACACCTAAACAAAGATCACCATTCATCAACCCCTTCAAACAATTTTAAGAACTGAAATTAACATTCATTTTCTCATAAAGAGAAAAGAGGTAATTGAATATAACAGAATATTGTATATCTTGAATGACCTGTAAAGTATGGATATTAACACTAGAATCCCTGAAGCCTATGAAAAATGTTGTAATCCCTGGCCGCCTTAAATTCCTTCACACCTCTTCAACAGTGTCTTAGTTTTGCAATTGTGTCAAATTAGCAAAAGCAGCAACCAGCCTGCTATCCCATCTCCATACAAACCTCAAGTCAGACAAAAAGTTCTCCCTGCCTAAGTCCATTTATCTTGGTGTGAGGTAGGTCTGGAATTGTATAGGGTAAACAATATATCGTTATTTGGAACACATGCATTTCATGTGTGTTCCATGTCCATAACGATCTGGATAACTGTAGGATAACAGGAAATGCGAGGCAAGAAATGTTGATTATTATATTATTATATATTATATTATGATATATTATTTACCCTATACAATTCCAGGCACCTCACAACCAGATAAACAGACTTGAGCTGAGACAACTTTTTGTCCGACTTGAACTGCGTCAGTTTGGGGTGGAGGATTGGGAAAGCAGGCTGCTTGTGCTGATTGACACATTTGCAAAACAAAGATGCTGCGGAGGAGGTGTAAAGGAATTTAAATGTGGCCTAGGATTATGACTTTTTTCATAGGCTTATGGGATTCTAGTGTTAATGAAACATTGTACATTATAATTGACTGAACTTTGTATTTTCACACAATTGGTTTATGCTAAAACTAGCAAAATACCACGAAGTACTGCCTTATAATTTTTATTAAGAAGAAAATTAAACCTTTTTAAACTGAGGGAAAATATACCAATAAATATTTGTTAAGGATCTCTTTGTATAGCAAATTGTCATTTCGGCCCTCCGGTTGTCATATGACCAAGCTGTGCGCTGAGCTTACTCTTGAGCATGCAACGTACAGTTGGCCATGTGAAAAGTAATCTTGTTTCAAATCTCACAGCTTGGATTACTGCTGTCATAATCGGTTTGAGTTTCATGGGTTGTTTCAATTATGCAGTATTTGCAGGACTTGGGTTGAAGTGACATTCGGCATCTGTCAAGCGTTGTAAGCATACAACCGGTTTCATCGATAACTTCACATCCAGCTTTTGAGAGTTTAAACATTCATAAACATCAAAGTGTCCACTACTGAAATCGTCACCTGTGAATCTAAGATGTTTAAGAGGAATTGGCGGTTGTCGAAAGGTGTAAATTATTTGGCCATTTTGGTACACTTGAAAGCGACAACTGAACAATTCAGCGGTAGCCATCAACTCACATGTAGAACCATAGGTGAAGGGCTTAAGCAATTATAGTGCTCCTAAGTAGTATAATCATCTCCTGTACTGTCATCAGTCCACACCTTGAACCTGTCACAGTCATTCAATACATAAGACACAATGTTCCTCCGGATATCAAGAGTGAGCCTGATATGGCTGTGCAATATGTAACACAGAGAATGGAAAAGGCAGGTGCCATCTCTGGGCATGGAAACCACTCGGTAAGTGACGGTTCATTGATCGATGGTGATCACCTCGATAGACATGTTAATAGGGGTATGGTTGGAACGATAAAGGAAATGGGTACCTGAACAATGTAAATTAAGTCTAAAATACCTATACAATAACTATAATCGAAATAAACGAACAATAAAACAGCAGAGAAGCCATGGATTAAATAATAAGGCTGTAGTTATCAGCAGGGAGACGTGAATCCCGTGGCAAAGCAAGGAAGGGAATGTAGAGACTGGAGCGACGGACAGCCTTATATAGGCAGGCAGCCAACAACGTGGGAGGCGTTGGGATGGGGGACCCAACACCGCCTCACACGGTGACTGAGCTGCAGGCTATGGACGTATATATGTACGTAAGTAGGATTCAGTTAACGTTGGGAACCCGCGTACCAAATTTCTTGAAGATGGGTCCATAAGTAACAAAGACCGTTGGAAAGTTCAATATGGCGGCCGACAGTGGCATCATACCACCGAAATAAGTACGTGCATCGGTTTCGGTTAGCGCAGGAAAGCCGCCTACCAAATTTCGTGAAGGTGGGGCCATAAATAAGAAAGTTCAACATGGCGGACGATGTCGACCGTTATGACCGTTACATGTAGAATATCGAAATGAAACCTGCTTAACTTTTGTAAGTAAGCTGTAAGGAATAAGGCTGCCAAATTTCAGCCTTCTACCTACACGGGAAGTTGGAGAATTAGTGATGACTCAGTGAGTGAGTGAGTGAGTGAGTGAGTGAGTGAGTGAGTGAGTGAGTGAGTGAGTGAGTGAGTGAGTGAGTGAGTGAGTGAGTGAGTGAGTGAGTGAGTGAGTGAGTGAGTGAGTGAGTGAGTCAGTCAGTCAGTCAGTCAGTCAGTCAGTCAGTCAGCGAGGGCTTTGCCTTTTATTAGTATAGATGACAAGAATTACTAACTGAACATACAGTTTTGCTCACATGAATGAGGAATTATCCATTTAATTCTTTGTATACCGAGTCTTTGAAAAAAATTTGTTGGGATTAATTTTCTTAATGTATTAGCAGTAAATTCAAGAGATATATCAAAGATTTTTATATAAATAGGTGAAAATGTCAAAGCTTCTATGTTCCAATCTGTTAGACCATCTTACCATTACAGCTACTCTTGGCTACCATTATATACATTAATATACATTATAGAACATTTACTTCCTTTTTGTCCACTACATCAGAGAATTATGAAATAAACTAGTAAACTGTGTACTTGAATAAAGCAAACATGAAAGATATACCTACCAATGATATTTCCAAGAGCCCAAACAGCTTGTTCACAAACATTCTGGTGAGGCGAATGAAGCAATCTCAGGAAAAGTGGTACAGCATCTGAAAAAGTGAAATAAAAATACATTTTCTTTCATAAACACCAACATTTTGTTAATTCTTTATTTGCAAATTCCTTTCATTTTCACAAAAACTAAAGTGTTTTGTGTCATTTTAATATCTGAATATTTTATAAAACTTTTTTGCATCACCTTTTAATACGTACTTCTTTTATAAGGAGTCATACGTTTCTGTAAATAAAGAGGACACGCTCCTGTCCAAATGGGGCTGAGGTGGAGTGTGTTTCCAGCTTCAAATTCCTAGGGTCCACATCTTGGACAATAAATACTTCCAGTCTGGTTTAAAAAAGCGCAACAACTACTTTATTTTCTGAAGAGGCTAAAAAAAGCCTGCCTGTTTCCTTAGATTCTGTTGAACTTTTATTGTTGCACTCTTCAGACCATATTGACAAACTGCACTATGGTGTGGTACGGCTACATCTTCATAGCTGATGGGAAGGCATTGCAACAGGTGGTGAAAACTGCCCAGCAAATCACTGGCATCTTGCTGCCAACTATTGCTGACCTGCAGCATACACAGAATCTGTGACGGGCTAGCAACATCACCAAGGAAGCTTCACTCCGGAACCCTAGACTGTTTACCCTTTCTCCCTTCAGGGAGGCGCTACAGGAGCCTTCAGTCCCACACCAGCAGGCCAAGGAACAGTTTATTTCACAACACCATTATGATTCTGAACTCTCAGTCTTTACCACTAAATAGCTGACCTTTCTAAATATCAATAACTTCTGACTTTACTCTATGTATATTTTCATCTATTTACATATATTTATTCTGTACATAAAAATATTTCATATATCTTTATTTATTCATACCATGTATCTGAGCAGCAGTAGTATCTGATGATACTGATCAGCATTTACATCTATATACTCTTCCTTTAATATAATACTATCTGTAAATTTAAACATCAAAAAGATATATATTCTCATTTGTATGCTGCCTTATTGCACCTTGTGGTTTATTGTACTTTGAAGTACTATTTGCACCTACTGTCTATTACAACTTAAGTCTACTATTTGCACTTTCTGGTTAGATACTAAACTGCATTTTGTTTTACCTGTGAAATGACAATAAAGTTGAATCCAATCTAATACTTTATAAATAAGTTAAAAATACAAAAAAACAAAACGGGAAATACAATAAAAAAAAAAATTTGGACTTGAGTGTCAGTAGGCTTTGCGCCATAGTAAACAATTAACCAAACTATTCTGTAACAATTCAGTAATTAAAAAAATGGTAGTTATGTTGTCATCATACACTCAACAAAAATAAAAATAAAGCAAAATGCAGAATCCAAGCATGAAAAAGTAAACAACATCCATGCTATTCCCATATTAGTTAAGAATCAGAGCTGATTTCTTCTATTCATTAATTCAGGAATTGTTACAACCTTCTACAACATAAAACCCAGAACCATCCCTTGGCAATTCAGTCTTTAGCATTCAAGTTAATGAAGACATCTCCCCAAGGACCAAAGTAATTTCCAATGATCCTAGATTAGTGGCCTTTTAACTCTGTTTGAAAATGACCTTGTAACTTTTTTCAATGTTAAATAAATCATTCTACAGAAGATATTTTTTTTTTTTTAAATTGGAAGGCTTGGGGGTACAAAAAAAGTATACTCTAAGGGCTCATTTATACTTCACGCTCAGAACGCGTACGCGTCCGCATAATGGCTGCCACGCGTCCCCAGCGTTCATTTCATGCGTCCTCTGAGCAGGTCCTCAGAAATTAACGCGACGCGTGCGCGAGTTGCAGTACCAGCAAAAAGTCGGGGGGCGCAGTGTGCTAAAAGTCGGAATGTGACGTCAGAGTCTCTGTTTACTATCTACATGTGACAGAAAGCCTCTATGCAGATCCTACAGGGATCGATGTGCGTGCTTTGCTGTTTGGTGAATGGTTTGATGTGGTGAAGCACAATGCTGACATACAGATGCATTCGTGGTGATTTTATATTCAGGCGTCGCATATTCCCGATTGTAATGACACGATGCATTTTAAAAGTCTCACATAACATCTTTGTGCCGTCTTTTTTTTTTGCAACTTAACAGCAGCAACATAATGTATATCGCTGTATTTGAGCCACTGAGAAAAAAATAAAGGACACGGTGAAAACGTGTATTTTGTGATTAAAGTGGAAATTTCGGCTTTAATCTCAAATTGCCCACTTTAACCTCGTAGTTTACTTTATCATTAAAGCAGACGGTTGTAAACGTCACCCCAGTTTTTAATCGCTGCGAGCTTCTTGGACCTGACAGCTGCGGCAAGCAGCAATATATCACCACACAGAAAAATTAAATGTATGATATTTCAACTCTCTGCACATTTAGAATCTTTAGATTTGTACTTGATATCACTTTCATGATTAAATGCATTAAAGTGTGTATGTTACATTTTACATATAATTTTGTTTAAATAATGAATACTGTTAATAATTACACATGGGGGTGACACGGCGGCGGAGCGATAGCACTGCTGTCTCACAGGGAGTTATGTTGCTGGTATATCCTGCTTGTATTCCACACTGTGCTCTGGTTTCCTTCCAAAGATATGCAGATTTGGGGATTTGGTGCCGCTAAAATGACGCTAGTGTATGCGAGTGCTTGTATTCACCTTGCGATGAGCGGAGACCTTGTCCAGGGATTGTTTCTCAGTCGTGCCCAATGCTTGCTGGAATGGACACATCCCTGGATTTATGGATTTAATCAATAAACATCCTTTTCAGAGATATTGTGGTAAGGTGTTATCGGAATTTAATAGGTGTTTTAGGCAATTCATAACACAGAGAAGCCGAACATGTTCTCACCATGATAATATCTCGCACTGCCACCTGGTGGATTCCTCCAGATTTACGTAAAGTACGTGCACAAGTATAAACACTACAACGCTTGCGTAGCAGGAGCGTCCTCTGCAGCATGCGTCGCGTGAAGTATAACTCCGGCCTAAGAAACCAGAAATAACCAAGAATCTACCTCTAAGGATGAACTCACTTCTTTAACATGGTAAATGTTAAAATTGTTAGTACTATTACAAGAATAAAAAATAAGAAAGGGGAAAAATCTCTCTTTCCTAGAAGGGTAACAAGGAGAAAACTTTTTTCTCTACATACAGAGGATGGCAGCATGATTTAGTTTTGTAAACCAGGACCCAAAGAACCTTCAGACACTCAAAGTGAAATACTGTGGACAGGCAGGTGAAGCTGCTTGGTCATCATATACAAATTCATGTTTGTTGGCCACCAAAACACAATGCATCACCATGACTGCCTAATACCATGTATCCAAAGCATGGTGGAGGATGGGTGATGCCTAAAGAACTGGATGCCCTGCAGTCATTCAGTCCAACATGAAATACTCTTTATATTAGAGTATTCTAGAGAAAAATGCAAAGCCTTCCATTTGAGAGTGGAAACTAGGATGAAACTAAATAAGGACAATAATCAAAAATACAAAAATAATTTTAATTCAAAAATGAATCCAGAAAATACACTAGTCAGTTTATTGCTGTTAAGGGTATCTTTATACAGCTAAAAGAATCATGGGCTGCACTTAATTTTAAAATACATGGGTTCAATATGTTGAATAATTGTAGGTGTAATAAATTAAGTAGAACATTTTCTAGTATCATTAAAATGTGACACTTCCCTAAATTTAAACCTTGGTAAAAACTAGGTGTTTGTCAGTTACAGCCTGAAACAAAAAAACTACAAAACTGAACTCTAGTGTACTGACTTTTTCACACAACTTCAGATCAAGAGCCATTGGATTTATCAGGTTTTCCTTCTCAGTTTTGCTAGTGTGCACAGAATATTTGGGAGAAATATGTCAGAGAACATCCTTACTGTTGCTTTCATACTCAATTAGGAATTAATTTAAGAAAATGAAAAGCAAAAGGAAATACACAAAGCATCTCATTAGTCCCTGCACAAATCAATAGCACTGTTATTTCTGCCTGGGCTGAGTTGTATGAATAACTAAACCAAAGGGTTAGGATGACTTCACAAGTCATTAAAATAATGATATAAAAATTACATTCAAAAAGTCTCTCATTAATGTAAGCATTCAGACACTTAATTCAGTGCTTTGTAGGAGCTCCATTTGCAGCAATTACAGGAGGAGTCTACTTGGCAAGTCTCTACAAACCTTACACACCTGGATATGGGCAGTTGATCCCATTCTTCCTGGCAGATCCACGCAATCTCAGTTAGATTGAATGGGAGGTATCTTTAAACTGCCATCTTCACGCATCTCCAAAGATATCTGATGTGGCTTAAGGTTGAGTTTTGGCCAGGCCACTAAAGGACAGGCTGACATTTGTCTCGAAAAGACAAAAGCATTATTTTGGCTGTATGTTTTGGGTCATTTCTGTGCTGAAAGGTGTGCACTCTGGAGCAGGTTATCTTTAAGGAGCTAAATTTTAGCTGCATTCATCATTCTCTCAATTCTGACCAGTCTTTCTTTCCCTGCTGCGAAGAAGCACC
The DNA here is from genome assembly GCA_026402145.1 of Polypterus bichir lapradei. Taxonomy (NCBI): domain Eukaryota; kingdom Metazoa; phylum Chordata; class Cladistia; order Polypteriformes; family Polypteridae; genus Polypterus; species Polypterus bichir. The sequence goes on along the minus strand of JANRMT010028174.1, from coordinate 174,461,030 downwards.
CCTATAGCATGATGCTACCACCACCATGCTTCATCGGAAGGATGATATTAGACAGGTAATGAATAGTGCCTCTGCCAAAAGAGTTCAACTTTTGTCTCATCAGACCAGAGAATTTTTCCCATACTCTCAATGTCATTTAAGCTGCCACATTCCTTTGTCTCAAGCATGGCTTCGGTCTTTCCACTTTACCATAAACACATGATTGATGGAGTACTTCTGAGATGGGCAACCTTTTGATAAGTTCTTTTATCTTAAAAAGGTCTCCTGAAGCGGTTAGAGTGACCACTGTGTTCTTCGTCCCCTCCTTAACCAAAGCCTATTTTACTCAATTACTCAGTTTGGTCAAACTGCCAACTCTGGAAGAGTCCAGGTGGTTTAATAATGGTTTACTGTACCTTATGCCTTTATCCAAAAACAACTATAAAATAAAAATATAAAACAGAATGGTTTGATAGTGTATTTAATGTAGGTGTAAAATATCCAGAATAGGAGTCTGGGTACAGACAGCACAGAAACGTTCTCTGCAAAAAATAACTTTTTTTTTTTTTTTTTTTTTAATAAAGGGAAGGTACCATATATACTCGCGTGTAAGTTGGGTCTTGAAACCCGAAAAAAATTGATCATAAAATCAGACCCCGACTTATACACCCAATCAAAAATGTAAATTTTTTTAAATTTTTTTTTAAAACATCTTCTTTCTTCCTCCAATCTTGCACCAGTTTCTCAGGCACATCAATTTTTTTTGCAGCAGCACAGTTACCAATTTCTTTCGCTACTTCAACGAAGTTTAATTTAAAACCAGCTTCATATTTTCTTCTGATCGAACATTCCATCGTAATACAATACATAGAAGAAAAAAATTAAAAAAAAAAAAAAAAAAAAAAAAAAAGGCTGTGTGCTCCATGGTTACTCTCTCAGGTGGGCGTTAGCATATCATAATCTCTTGGACCAATAGCGTGAGTTTTCTGCATTCAACTTATACGATCAACATTATAAAATACCGGAAATTATATGGTAAAAGTCAAGCCCCGACTTATCCACGGGAGAACTTAAGCGTGAGTATATATGGTAGTCATATTTACCCGACAGCTACAGTGTTTAAATGCAACTTTCAAACAAAATAGTGTCAACTGTCAAGCAAAAGAATATAAACAGTGAATGCTTAATAGTTAGCAGAGTTTCTGGTACTAGAGACCGTGTAAATACAACTTCAGCAACAACCAACTTCTATGCACATAGGGAAAAAAGCAAAAAGTGGGTGGGATGCAGACAGTTATAGAAATATTAGTTTTGGCCATTAACACTGTGCATTAAAGTTTAATTATTGTTAAAAAACACATGTAAAATGGAGGCATTATGTACCTCATACTAAATCATGCATGAAGCCCTCATAATTAACCCAAATATATTCAAGCAATTACACATTCTTGGCATGAATCATTTAAATCTATAATTTTGTCTATCTGTCAAACTGCCCTAAACAAAGAAACAAACTGAAAATATCAGCAAATTTGTCACTGATTTTCTATTGGGGTAAAAAATCTGTTGATTTCCATGTACTGACCAATCAATTCACAGTAGTTCATGGTGGACTCAACATTGTCTAAATGGTGCTTTTGAACCTACCTGACCCCAAATTCACTCTACTGTTAACCTAAAGCTATGAACACTTTATATTTACTTATACAGACTCTTTAAAGTTTGTTTCTGTACAGTTTTTTAAATCCCACACTTACATTCTTTTGTTACACTGAATCAATATATTATTGCTATGAAACAGACTCGATAGATAGATAGATAGCTAGCTAGCTAGCTAGCTAATGGGAGTCTATTCAAATTTTCACAAAAGGAGTTTTTGAAAGTACTGAATGTTATATTCACTAGTCAATTTTTATTTAGTAAAAACTTTAAAATAAGTCACAAGAAGTGTAGGTTATAGTTTAAAAATCAGTAAATCACTTGTGTAGAGCAACCTGATTAGATAAGTTTGTAGGACATGGCACCAGTTGTCAAAGAATGACATACAGGTTGAAACTAAAATGGATTCTATGGAGTAAGATTGCTGTCAAAAATAACTCGTAATAAATTTAAGTCAAATTTATATTTCACACGTGTCAATTATGCTTACACTCCTGAAAGTTATGTTTGTTTCTGAAAATTGTGCTTGCGCTTCTGACAATTATGCTTACTTGAAAAAAATATGCTTGCGCTTCTCAAAGTTTGCTTCTGAAAATTACGAATACAATTCTCAGGTGTGAACAAACTGTCAAAAAAAATGTGTCACTGGACGTATGAGGCATTCTCTATCAAAGAATAAACAATCGATTTTTGTTAACACGCATGTGGCGGAAAGGTGGAACGATGGAGTTATTTTTGACAGTGATCCTACTCCATATACAAAGGCTAAGGTTTTGGTTGTTGGCTCAGTTGCCGCCTTGGTGTTGCGTGTTTGTGATCTAACTGGAGGTCTTGGGGACAGGGGTTTTTCCTAGCAGCATTTAGTGAACATCCAGGGGCAATCAGCCTTAGATGTGATGCTAATCCATCACAGGGGTGCACAATTGGACCCTCAGTTTACTTCACCTGTGAGTCTCCGGTAGATCTGGCATAAAGCCCACAGAGATATGGGGGGAATGTGACCATTTCACGTGAGCCTGAAATTATTTGCTTCTAGCCAGTTTCTTATTTACACAACTTCTGCAGGTACTTATTCAACATTGAGAGCCAGTCAAAATATTCTGCAGCATAAAAAGATATTAACGTACATCACTAAAATGGGCCCTTTATTTGAAGGAAAAAAAAAAAGAAATAAAAGGTTTTCCACATTTCATACCTGATCAGATGGAAAGGAGTTATATCAAATTGGATCAATTTAATTTTCCAAGTTTTGTGACAAGACAGGTGCATTTGTTACATGGCAGTTCATTTTTTGTGCAGCTCAATGACAAACTTGGCACACTGTCATATCTAATGAAAAAGATATACTCTGATCTTTAATGGGCACAGTAAAACGTTAGGTGATGTTAGGCAGCCCTCATTTTCATGGTTTTGTTATATCCGAGTTGGGTACATGGGTCAAACTGACAGGCACAGTTGGCATATTCCCATATCTAGTGAATGGAATTAGATGATTAATGGGCACTGCAGAGGGTTAGATAGCATTGGGCTACACTTGTTTTGAGAAAATATAGATGTCTTTGTTAAGTTGCAGTCGAGTTTTGCACAGACTAATGTGACTACCTGTCTCAAAGCAGCAAGATGGATGCTGTTTTAAAATTTCAATGGAGTTTTTCTTGTCCCATCATGGTTACATGGGTCATATTGACTGGCAAGTTGGCACACTGTAATCTGATGAATGAGAGTTATGTGATATTTAATTGGCACAGACAAAAGAAAAGAGGTTTATGCTTCTGGGATAGGCTCTAGCTTCTCTGTGACTCTGCTCAGGATAAAGTGGGTTTAGAAATTGGATTGATGCATGGATAAATACGAAAATAAATAAAATTAAAAGTATTGCAAAATGAGACAAAAAACAAACAACATGAAACACAAGTATAAATAATTAAATGCCTTCTGTTCCTTATTCCTTTATGTCACTCAGTCATTTTCAAAGCCGCTTAGTCTTGAACAAGGTCACGAGGGTCTGCCGGAGCCTATCCCAGCCAGCTCCAGTCAATTGCAGGGTGAACATACAGACACACGCAATTTAGTATCTCCAAAGCACCTAACCTGCATGTCTTTGGACCATAGGAGGAAACCCCCACAGACACGGGGAGAACTTGCAAACTCGCATATTTCATGTTATTACAGATTTATTGTCATATTTCACAATTTGGTGGGGGGCTTGTGGTGGTAGTGTCTTAATTCCATGCCTCCTACCCCAACCCAAAATCTATGACTAAGAGTGTCGAAATCCAAAGGTTGGGAGCTTTTCATAACATCTCGCTTTCCTATACATGTATAACAAATATCTGGACACTCGGCCAAGACTTTACGTAAAGTTTAAAAACGCACCGCTGTTAATTTCATGCTCTGTTTTCATTGTTAAGTACATGTTGTCATTGTTTGATTTATTTCATTGTGTCAGTTTTATTTTGTTTTTTGCACTAAGCCCCCTTACAGTGGCTCCAAAGGGCCAAGTATGAGATATGTTCACTGTCAAAAATAACTGCAGCATTATACCTTTGTGGAACATGTGTAATAACAAAAATCAATTGTTTCTTCCTCGATAGTGAATGTCTTGTGCGTCCAATTACATATTTTTGACAGTTTGTTCACACCTGAGAAATGTACTTGTGATTTTTAGAAGCAAACAACTTTCAGAAACACAAGCATATTTTATAGGTGCAAGCATAACTTTCAGAAGCACAAGCGTAATTGACATGTGTGAAATGTAGATTTGATTTAAATTATTTAGAGTTATTTTTGACAACAATCTTACTCCATAGGATTCTTTTCCCCTTTACTGGTTCAGCAAAAATATAACATGTGTAACTTTAACATTTTATTTCTCCTTTGTTTAAGAATAATATGTCAAGCCAGCATCCCCCAAAAAACAGGTGTTGGGTTGAGGTAGCAAAATATGCTTTTCTGGCACTGAAAATTGCTGTCTAAACTGTTCATTTTTAAAGCTTTTATAATAATAAAAGTAAAACCAGAAGTATAAGCAGTTATTTTCAACTATGTTTAATGAAAAAGTAACTACCTTTTGTTTGCAATGATGAATGCTTAACAAATTTTCCAAAAGCAAATTAGCGATGTCAGGTGAAAGTGTGAAACCGAACAGGATCAGGAGCACTAATACTTTTAAAGCACTGGAGAAGGCTTTAGAATACATTGTTATTACATCTGTTAACCAAAAAACAGAACGGTTCAGCAGAAAAATCTGTTCAAACTTACAATTAAAAAATGTAAAAACAATGATCATGCAAGTAATGTGCAAAATACATGTACCGAGTAACACAAAATCAAAAGTATTGTGAAAATTTCAAAAAAGATGACTGTTCTTTTACAATCGAAAGTCACCATTTGAGCTTGAAAAAAGTTTTTAAGAATAGAATTATATTTGAATAATGGTGGTCATTCTGATGGCCCAATTATGTAATAAGCGTGAGCAAATCAGAGCACTGCGTTTTTAAAAATCTATGTTTTCACTCATTTTTTCTGTCTTCAAAAATATACAGCTCTGGAGAGAGTTTTCAAAAGTCTCTAGTTTTGCAGGTTAAAAACCCAAAGGAAGTGTGGACGAAAGTGTAGTAGTGTGGACATAGCATGCGTTGCAGGTATTTGCTGTAGCTATACCACAGATTACTATATATTGGCTTACTGACATGGTCTTTGAATTCAAACACAAGCAATTGTTTGTGCTCAACTTTTATACACTACTACTATAACAAAAGCGGTATAAACATAGAATTAAAATATGCAATTTGCAGAATACAATTTATTACTACCCAAAAGAAACTCCAGCCAATTAAAGGGATAAGATCAGTTTTAACATTTGGTTAACAACCATACATAACTTATTCCTGCCTTTCTCATTATAAATTGGACAATCTAAGGCTGAAGTTCTCGGCACAATCACAACCATGTAAAAAGACTCGCTATAAATCTACCCATAAAGTTTTACTGAGTTTAAGATCACGTTACAGTATGTGAAAAACAGTCCAAGCAAAAATAATCTATAACATTTGCAAACAAGGCCTAAGATGCATTAGAATTAAAGCTGTCAAAGTTAACACATACAATAAATTTGATGGTATAACCCATTACTTTTCCTTAATCATGTTAAACGAAATCACTTGCAATCCAAGCCAAAACTTTTTCAAACTGGGAGCCATGGTCTTGGACAGGTTGACATAATTAAAAACAACTCCAGTTTTAAAGATTGTCCTTAAATTTTCTAGGTTTTAATTAAACATACATACAGTAAAACTAATCATATATCAATGTTTATACACGAGAGTGGCACTTGGTACACAGACAGCTGTCAGATGGCATACAGGGGGGAAAAAGGGAACATGGAAAAAAGTCAGACTTAAAAGGATTGTTAATTACGCAGCAGCCAAACTCAAGTCTCCACGCTCAGCTGTGGTGCTTCTGCCGCAAGACACTTTCCTCTTCCAAGTACTCCCTCACACCAAATTAAAGTCTTTCGCCACATACCAAAGCACCTCAGGCGAGTGCCTTCTTTCTCAGGCCCCTACCTGCTCAAGCTGGCTACACAGCTGGTCCATCTCTTTCTCAGGTCTGGTCTTCCAATATTACAAGGTTTTTAGCTTGAATGATTTATTTATTTATTTATTTTTTAATAACAATCAACTATATGCATTACTGTGGTATTTCCCTCTGCTTAACCTTTATCTAGAGTAAGTGTACTCATCACGTTCGTTACCGGGTTTTGTCTACTGTCGAACCTTAAAATAATCTCACACACACACAGACCCTAACAACAACAGTGCACCCATGAATGACACACACACACAGCTGGTTAACCTCTAGCACTTAATACAGTGGAACCTCAGTTCACAACCAAACACTCGATATACGAACAAGCCAGTTTCCCTTGCCTGCCTGAGCTGAGCTGAGAGAGAGAGAGAAAGAGAGAGCCACGTGCCTGCGGGGGTGGGGGGGGGGGGGGAGATTGCTGCACGTGTTTGCCTGCCTATCTGCGCCGGGGTGGAGTTGGGGGGATGGTTCGCGTGCTCGTACTACCTGCCTTCTGCATAGGGGAAGGGGGGAGGTTTGGGGGGTACAGCTGAGACTCTCTCTCTGAGAAGCAGGCAGTACGTACAAGCGAACCATCCCCCCAACTCCTCCCCCGGCACAGACAGGCTGAGAGAGAAAGAGAGCGAGCCGCGTGCCTGCAAGAGCCCTGTTCATTGCTCTCAGTCAGACGTGCATGCGTTACCTGCACTCTCTTTGTGCTCTACAGTATTTTGTGTGCTTTTGCAGTTAACTATGGCTTCTAAGCAAGTGAAGAGTGGTGAGAAGAAAGTTTTGAAGAAAACTGAAATCGAAGTAAAGAAAGAAATTACAAGAGGTGGAAAAACTGTTTACCAGTTTACTCATTTACCAATTTGAGAACCCTCGTGCTTTCAAGCAGCACAATGTAAACAAAGCCAGACTGCCAGTAATGTGGAGGGCAAACACGAAGGGTTGGGTCACAAGGACTTTCATTTTGGAATGGCTGCATGAGGCTTTCGCTCCCACCAGCTAAACAGCTAAAAACACCAGAAACCCAAGAAATCACAAGAGAGAAAACACCTGAAGGAAAACACTTCATGCCAGAACTCGACTCATGCAAGGTTAGATTTCTTGGTGGTTTTTGTATTACGGATTTTTCAAAAGTTAATTTTTCAGTTCGTAGCGTGAATTGTTGCAATGTTACTTTTCTCTTTTTTCAAATATTCGCTTTTCTCCCTGTGCTTAAAACTCATTAAAGTGTTTACAGATGGAGTTGATCATAGCGTGATTAGTTGCAATGTTACTTTTCTCTTTTTTCAAATGTTCCTTTTTTTCCGCTGTGCTTAAAACTCATTTTATAAAAAGTGTTTACAGCGATCGGAATGTAAGGCTAAAATAGTGTGATCTTGTTACTTTTTTGGTTGCTTGTGGTTGGTTGGTTTTTAAATAAATTTCGGATTTGTTCTAATGTTCCTTTTTTTTTCCGCTGTGCTTAAAACTCATTTTAAAAAAACTGCTGCACATGCTGCTGACAGAGGGGGGGAGCGTGCTAGAGAGAGATTAGAAAGCGCGAGCAAGCAAGCGCAGAGAGAGAGCCAGCACGTGCTACAGAGAGATTAGAGAGCGCAAGCAAGCGCAGAGAGAGGGCGAGCGCGTGCTACAGAGAGATTAGAGAGCGCAAGCGAGCAAGCGCAGAGAGAGAGAGAGCAAGCATGTGCTGCTGACAGAGAAGGGAGGGGGAGGAGGGTGGTGTGTGTGTGTGCTACAGAGAGAGAATGAGCGCAAGCAGGCTGAGCAGGGAGCCTGGGTGTTTTGTGTCAGTGTTATTCAATGTTTTTACATTAGTTAACTATTACACTGTGCATTCTATGGTGTAATTAACTATATTTGTGCTTAATCTTTACATATATTTACATATTTACATACAATTCATATGGTCTGGAATGGATTAAATGTATTTACATACAATCCTATGGGAGAAACTGCTTCGGTTAACGACCAACTCGGTTTACGACCAAAGTTCTGGAACGAATTATGGTCATGAACCGAGGTTCCACTGTACCACACAAATGCCTTAGGAATAACACAGTCTGTCACTCTCTCAGCACTTCAAGAGACTTATTATCAGCACAAAAAACATGTTTTAAAGATATCTCAGACCTAAATATTACTACGGTCTCCAAGAATATATTCAGACACAAAGACTCAGCATTCTTGACTACATAAGCCATTTATCAGCCAAGAATGCCTTACTTAACGTACTGCTCCCTACTATTGGGTGGATTGCACTCCCACAACCTTAATAAACCTCGCAGCACAGAGGTAATAGGAAACCTCCAGCTGCACAAGGTGCTCAAAGAAATCTGCCTTAATACTTTAATCACTCTAGACATGAAGGCAAAGCATAGAAAGTTAAAAGCAGCGTGGTATTTATTACAGGAATAATAATACGAAAATATAAGAAAATGTGGATAGCAAAGTCTAGAGATATTATATATTATACTAGCAAAATACACGCGCGTCGCAGCGGAGAAGTAGTGTGTTAAAGAAGTTATGAAAAAGAAAAGGAACCATTTTAAAAATAACGTAACATGATTGTCAATGTAATTGTTTTGTCAATGTTATGAGTGTTGCTGTCATATACATACATTATATATATACACACACACACACACACATATATACACATATATATATATACACATACATATATACACATATATATATATATACACATATATACATATATATATATATATATACACATATATATATATACACATATATATACATACACATATATATATATATACATACACATATATATATATATATACATACACATATATATATATATATACACATATATATATATATACACA
>JANRMT010028174.1:174436237-174450412 GCA_026402145.1 Polypterus bichir lapradei | reverse complement strand
ATATATATATATATATATATATATATGGCATAGGGCAAACATGTAGTTTTTTGTAGGCTCTGGTAATTCTAGTGTTAAATGCTGAACATCTAAACAGAGATGATGTAATTTAACAACACATAAAATAGTACACATATTGGCAATTGAGAGTGCTTAATAACCCACTAACACCCAGCTATAAAACAAAACCATCTGAAGTTATGCAAACTCTTCCCACATACATATAGGGAGAACATGTAAACTCCATAAATAAACTGATAAGCAATCAAACTTGGCACTGTTCAATAAATAATAATATTATTATTATTATTATTAAATATTATTAATAATAAATAACGCATTTATATAGTGCCTTTCCCAAGCAAAAATTCCAAAACAAATATTCAAAGGATATAAAAGAAATAAAAGCATAAGATGGCATTAATAGCACAATACAAACTAACATTAAACATAAACACCAATTAGCAGAAATATTTGAAAGTCAAAGTTCTTAATTAGATTAAGAAAGTAAGATTTCATATGGGAATATAAATGTTGATGTTGCAATCATCCATGACAATAAGGAACAATGAACAGGAAATGTGAGGATTTCGTTATCAATTTTACAGCCAAACGCTTGAAGGACCATTAAATTGCTGTTCAGTTCAGATTGAACAATCCCAACAAGACCTTCGTACAACTGCAAAGCAAACAATCATATGGGGTTGCCTCATTCAGGCATGCCCATTTTTGCATGACATATCAAAATTGCATCTGCAATGAATTATACAGTGCCTCTGAGGAGTCATACAGTATGCTAAGCAGGGCATGGCAACGTTAGATAAAGAAAGTTCACGATAGCAGATCTACTGCTGGAGTTTATTTCAATAAAGTGCAGGTTTGGTACATTGCTCTTGTTAAAAAAAAAAAAAAAAACCCGAGCAGGATGGCACACTGCTCATGCTGAAATATCAGTACTATGAACTAAAACTAATTTAATTCAAAATAAATGTATATGTGTGACATCTGCTTGGTTGATAGCACCAATTGCATGAATCTGTTTAATCTGTCCCTACAACAGTACCATCAGCAAACAAGAAATATCTTTCTGAAATAAGGGAAAAGTTGTTGAAACTTCTACCTTCTTTGGCATATAAATATAACATTATTCCAGTCTAGATACCAACTGAATTTGAAGTGCAATGGTGACTATTTCATCTTGACAAATCTTCCATGACTCTAATTTCAAACTGCTAAGCTGTGTGTTCTAATATAACATGTGGAATGTTTTAAGTGACTTTTCTTTGAAGTTTGGCGAAAGTTGCCAGCCATTTGTGGAATAGATAACATCTATGACTGATACTAAATTATGGTCAATGAAATCATCAGAATAAGTCGCTGACAAGTGATGAGGCCCCGAGTTCACGAAGGAAAAGCTGACTGATGATTGAAACAACAAATGAAATCCACAGATTCTGTCAGCAGCAGAAAAGGTGATTGTACATACTCGCAAATCAAAGCTCTTCTCTAAACTAATATTATGACTACACACTTTTAAAAAATATTGAAAATCTTCCTGCTACTGCATTCATGTACATAATACACAAAGACTAGCATAGTGAAAATCAAAATTACAAAAATAAGTTTTGTAATCGCTTAGTTCTACTTTTCACAGATATTTTCATTTTTATTTTCGTTAACAAAATTTTATAAATAATGATATGTTTAGTTTTAGTTAATAGGAATAACACCGATGTGCACACGAAAAACTAAAATACATAAACAACCCCACAAAAACTCACTTTCTAAAATCCCCAAACACAATTTTAATTGGAAATGGTGGGAGTTAAATATCACTTTCAGATGTACTTAATAAAAGTTCTGTACATAACAATTTTAAGACAAAAAAGGCAGTACTTTTAAATATTTAAAATCCAACAAAAAAAAAAAAAAGGATGAAAAACCTTGCCCTATTAAAACAGCATGATATTTATATATAAAGATCTGCAAATTCGTACTCATTACCTTCATAAAGAACAACTGTGTCACATATTAAAGATTTATATGAAAGGCACAAGTACAGTACTGCTGTTGCATTCATAGGGGAAAACTGAATAATGCTAAACTACTTTGGCTAAACATACGATTAAGCGTGATTAATTAAGGGACGGGTGGCACGGTGGTGCAGTGGGTAGCACTGCTGCATTGCAGTTAGGAGACCCATGTTCGTGAACCCGGGCCACCCCTGTGTGGAGTTTGCATGTTCTCTCCGTGTCTGCGTGGGTTTCCTCTGGGCACTCCAGTTTCCTCCCACAGTCCAAAGACAAGCAGGTTACGTGTACTGGCGATTCTAAATTGTCCCTAGTGTGTGCTTGGTGTGTGGGTGTATTTGTGCGTGCGCCCTGCGGTGGGCTTACGCCCTGTGTTGGCTGGGATTGGATCCGGTAGTCCCCCGTGACCCTGTAATTAGGATATAGAGGGTTGGATAATGGATGGTTGGATGGGTAATTAAGGGACAATTTGCAATTAATTCAGATTCAAATTTTTAATCATTTGACAGGCATAATTTGAGTATAATTAACAGTTAAAACCTCACCATCTGCCCAGTTTAGAGAGCTTTGTGAACAAATATTCATAAAAATTCCCCAGAATGGCCTTAAAAAAAAAAAAAAAACAACACGCTGCAGTTAGTGGAAAATAGATTGAATTTTGCTCCAAGTTCTCCTCTCTTTCTCCCAGGTGGAGTTTGAATTCTATTTTGTTAGGTTTTCGCTTTTTGTTCCTGGTTTCTTTCAATTCCTTTTCTTTTTTCTAGTTTGACTCTGAAGTCACTGTTGTACAAGTTCTACTTGATTATATGCAACATTCTTTTCTTCAAATAAAATGAATAAAAGTTGATTAAAAAAAAATCAAATTTCTTTGACCAAGCCAATAACCAATGTATAAAAAGCAGCAAAGCAAAAAAAAAAATCTTACTTGATTTCACCACTGCTTGAGTCTGGGCAGAAGTACCAGAAGCAATATTTGTCAATGCCCAGGCAGCTTCAAACTGTAATGATGGGCTAAAAGTGAGGAAAAAAAATCTTTATTTCTTATTAAGCCATGACAACTACAGGTATATTAATCAGTATAATTCAACATTAAAAAAAGGCAACTTTCACTTTAATTCATCTTTATATATTAAGTTTAACAAAAATTGTTGAAACCATTAAAAATATGAAAAAAGATAAAGAGCTACAGTAAAGATATCACATTAAAACTAAAACTTTTGATGAGAACAGGCCATTTAACCGAACAAGCTTACCGATCATATGTACCTAGATTGTCTTAAAGATATGAAGATACAGACAGGTCCTATTCTCAATCAAACTAGTTGGTAATTTATTAAATCTGTGGTTGTCTGTGAGAAGAAAAACTTCCTAAAAATTGTGCGATATTCACCTTTAACAACTTTCCAACTGTGTCCCGATGTTCTCACTGAAATTTATTTTAAAGTAGCAGCCAGGATTTCTGTATTAATTCCTTCAATAACTTTAAAAACTTCAAATCATGTCTACTTCTAATCTTCATTTACTTAAAACAAAAAAGTTTAAACTCCTTTATCTTTCCTCATAACTCATACCCTGCCATTCCGGATCAACCTAGTCACCTTTTTCTGGACTAACCCTAACCCTAGTGCTATTTCTTTTTTATGGCCCTCAGACCAAAACTGTTCACAGCACTCCAGGTGTGGCCTCATGAGTACATTTTTAAGCTTTAAGTACAACTTTCTTTGACTTGTACTCTACACATTGTGGTGTATTCTGTGAAATGCTTTGATGTGTACAGTGAAGAATCCATTAAGACTCCTAAGCCTTTGTCATAAGGGATTCTTTTAAGTTTCAGTCCTGCCATTGTGTATTCATATCTAACATTTCCACTTCCAATGTGTATTACTTATATTTATTTACATTATCACTTATTTATTTACATTAAATTTCACCTGCCAAAAATCTGTTTAAGATTGTATTCTGCACAAGTGCCTTTGTGATGACTCAACTAACTCTAGATTACAACCCCAATTCCAATGAAGTTGGGACGTTATGTAAAACGTAAATAAAAACAGAATACAATGATTTGCAAATCCTTTTCAACCTATATTCAATTGAATACACTACGAAGATATCTAATGTTCAAACTGATAAACTTTATTGTTGTTTTGCAAATCTTCACTCATTCTGAATTTGATGCCTGCAACACGTTCCAAAAAAACTGGGACGGGGCAGCAAAAGACTGGGAAAGTTGAGGAATGTTCAAAAAACACCTGTTTTGAACATTCCACGGGTGAACAGGTTAATTGGAAACAGGTGTTTGTCATGATTGGGTATAAAAGGAGCATCCCCAAAAGGCTCAGTCGTTCACAAGCAAGGATGGGGCGAGGTTCACCACTTTGTGAACAACTGCGTGGGCAAATAGTCCACCAGTTTAAGAACAATGTTTCTCAATGTACAATTGCAAGGAATCTAGGGATTTCATCATCTACTGTCCATAATATCATCAAAAGATTCAGAGAATCTTGAGAAATCTCTGCACGTAAGCGGCAAAGCCAAATACCAACACTGGATGCCCATGACCTTTGATCCCTCAGGCGGCACTGCATTAAAACCAACATCATTCTGTAAAGGATATTACCACGTGGGCTCAGGAATACTTCAGAAAACCATTTTCAGTTAACACAGTTCGTCGCTACATCTACAAGTGCAAGTTAAAACTCTACCATGCAAAGTAAAAGCCATATATCAACACCACCCAGAAACGTCGCCGGCTTCTCTGGGCCCGAGCTCATCTGAGATGGACTGACGCAAAGTGGAAAAGTGTGCTGTGGTCTGACGAGTCCACATTTCAAATTGTTTTTGGAAATCATGGACGTCGTGTCCTCCGGGCCAAAGAGGAAAAGGACCATCCGGATTGTTATCAGCGCAAAGTTCAAAAGATAGCATCTGTGATGGTCTGGGGGTGTGTTAGTGCCCATGGCATGGTTAACCTGCACATCTGTGAAGGCACCATTAATGCTGAAAGGTACATACAGGTTTTGGAGCAACATATGCTGCCGTCCAAGCGACATCTTTTTCAGGGATGTCCCTGCTTATTTCAGCAGGACAATGCGAAGCCACATTCTGCATGTGTTACAACAGTGTGGCTTTGTAATAAAAGAGTGCAAGTACTAGACTGGCCTGCCTGCAGTCCAGACCTGTCTCTCACTGAAAATGTATGGCACATTATGAAGCGCAAAATACGACAACGGAGACCCCGGACTGTTGAGCAACTGAAGTTGTACATCAAGCAAAAATAGGAAAGAATTCGACCTACACAGCTTCAACAATTAGTGTCCTCAGTTACCAAACGCTTATTGAGTGCTGTTAAAAGGAAAGGTGATATAACACAGTGGTAAACATGCCCCTGTCCCAGCTTTTTTGGAATGTGTTGCAGGCATCAAATTCAAAATGAGTGAAGATTTGCAAAACAACAATAAAGCTTATCAGTTTGAACATTCAATATCTTGTCTTTGTAGTGTATTCAATTGAATATAGGTTGAAAAGGATTTGCAAATCATTGTATTCTGTTTTTATTTACATTTTACACAACATCCCCATTTCATTGGAATTGGGGTTGTATTTGCAATCCCACGTGGCTTGGTATCATCTGAAAATTTAACCAGCTTGTTGCTTATATTCCTATCTAGATCATTTATTTACAGTATATTAAAAATAGCAGTGGCCCTAGTAACACCCATGAGGTATACAAGGGGTCTGTAAGAAAACATATTTGTTCCATGTCTGATTTTCTGTCCTACTGTACAGTTTTTATAGGGGAGACACTGAATTCCTATGTGTGTGTTATCTGTAATCAAGTATATTTTATAGTGTTAAATGTTGTGTCCCTAATTGAGGATTCAACCTAGTAAAAGGCTGAAGTATGTTTGAAATATCCTTGTTAACAATCAAGCCTAAATTATGCCAGCCTTTCTCAATAGAAAAAAAAAATACATAAAAAAGCATGCGGAAATAAACTGTTAGTCCACACTTACTTATCATCTCGCTCAAGGCATTTTACTAAGATGGGCAAAATTCCAGATTTTATTAAGTCATCTATCGGTGGATTTCTGTCACTTGAAAGTAGCTTTCTAGAAAGAAAAAAAAATTGAAGTACCGACACAATTGCAGAGGGCTTGCAGATGGAACAGTTGAAATAATAACAGGATAGAGAACGTCAGAACAAATCTATTCTAATGGAGACAAACACAGCAAATATTTGAGCACAAATCACTGTATCACTTCAAGGTACATTAAAAATTAAACTATCTAGTTGCAAGAAATTTGAATCTTGGATCTTAAACATTCAGTTTAAGTAAATATGAGCATATTTTTCACTTTACAGAGTATAGCCCATAAAACGGTAGAATAAAAATCAGGAGTGGTCTACCCTAGACTTTCTCATATACTCCGATATGGGGACAGATATTTGAGGAGTAAATCGCAAGACAATGATTACATTTTTATATTATGTACGTTAAAGAACCATCAACAACACCTGCATGAATACAAGGTAAAATACCACTTCTGGTTAACAGAAATAGCCCAAAAATTGATAGAAATCTATGTTTTGTACCTAATACTTGTATGCAAAATTTGGTTGACCTAAGTGAAAGTTAAAAGTGAAACACACACACACACACACACACACACACAATTCCAAAAATAGTATTTTTGGACTAAAACATCTAGATTCATCAAAATCTTGAAATGAAATTTTGGAGGATTCCAATACTTTCCCTATATTTCATATGTGAGAAAGTCAAGGGGTCTAAAATGTCTAGATTCATCAAAATCGACATTGAATCTTTGGATTCGTATACAAGAAAGTAAAAATAGGCAAGCCAAAAAAATTACATAAAAACAAATTTCTTCAACTTTATTATTATTCATTTCTGCATAGCTACAAAGCTATAAAACTTTCAATTTTGATAATTCCATTAGTCTATTTTTAAATTCTTACCAACAAAAATTAACATTTAACAGAAGAAAAATGCATTTTAAATGTAAAAGCATGATTAGAACAGCAATATACTTTTCAAATAATGTAAACAAAACTACAGTAAAATTTTCAGCATCAATGTGCAATCTAAAAACATTCATTGTCACTATTCTCTAAAATATGCATTTTTCTGAAGTTCTCATATTTTAAGAGAGGAGAAGAAAACATTGTTATATTGTATCCTGTGGGTAACCGGGACATATCTCCATAGCAATAGAGAAAAAACAGAAATCATCCCTTTATAAAAGACTCCAATACATTTCAGGCCACAATGTGTGTGCACATGTTAAAACCACCTGAAAGTCACTAATTTTCATAACATTACAAAATTAAATCTAGTTAAGATATGGAACTCTCCAAAGCAATGCTTTAAATTACAACTGGGTAACTTGATGCAAAATAAACCCATGCATAACTAGTAGGAAATTCACATTTTTCCAACTTCCATCTGTCACATCACATTCTTGTGTGGGCTGTCACAATGAAATACAAATATAAATTTTGGTTTTAACATTAAAGTTGAATAGAAAATATGCAATTAATAAAAATGTCTGTGTCATGAGCTTGCATGAGCATGAACATCAGCTCTAGAATATACACTTTTTTTTTTTTTTAGTATACTATAGTATAACAGTATTAAAAAGAGTGCTTGTCTCATTTAATTTCACTGGCACAAACAAAAAGAACACTAATTCTAAATGTGTCAGAGTAAATAAACCCATTTTTCCAAAACAGTAGAAACTGCACCATGTCAGAAAAATGTACTTCTACTTAAACAAGTCCAGTCAAAAGATAGGATCAATTCAATGAAACAACCAAGGCAGGCTGCAAGTATTACTGCAGTTCCTTTACTTTCTTTACACACAGTTTGCCATGTGTATAATATTTGTTAAGACCAGTGGATCAAACTTTACAAAGCAAATAAATACAAAGATTTATATCAGAAATGAATAACTGATGTACAAAACACTTTACTGCATGACTACCATAAACATAGCTTTAAGACTGAATGCTGCTCCCCCCTCATCCTATGACATTTATAAATTTCCTACAGATTTATTAAGTGCCTGTCCTTGAAACAGACTAGACTACGGTGAAATGTAGTCTCATTTATAAATCTAAAATATTTCTGAGTTAAACTGTAAATGAATTAGTCATGTCTAACCGAAGGATGCTGTAAGGGTCCTCAAAAGTTTGAGTGCTTTGATGTCTAGCCTTTTGTTCACATCTGTTTCACAGACGTTTAATTCTACTTGCTGCCCTAACTCAGTCACACTCATTCTAGAGTACATAAATTTACACTTTCATTCTGTACACAGCTCCTTAGAACAGATAGCTGTGTGTTAACATCTAAAATGATCATACAAACCACACTTTAAAAATAACTTGCAATTATAGTTTCAGCTTTAACATTTACAACATTTTGCATCATAGTTACACTATAAACAATACACTACAAAAACCTGCCTTTTGACCATTTCTGATCTAATAAACTGATGTCCAAGGTGATACATATTTTGAAGAGCATTCTAATGATGACCAGGATATGTTGAGACTTATCTTAGGTGATCAGATAGTGTAGACTCCAAGAAATTCAAAACCCTTTACAAAGAATGTCTTGGCTTCTCTCATTTTTCTGTTAATAAAAGGGAACTTTCTCCTGCACCAGCATGTTAATAAATGACTCTGGAAAAAATAAATGACGCAACACACCAAGATATATTGTGAGGTTTCTAAACTCTTTTGGGGCTCCCCCCAACAGGACAACACGCCGAAGAGCATCCAGAAGTGCAAATTGCCATGTCTGGGGAAGGAAACATCTGTCGCCGGGGCAACTGCAGGCTCCCAGCATTGCAGCAGCTTGCCGTAAAAACAAATCCTAAAAGATCACGGTCGCACTATGACCGCCTGCCGTCAATGGGTGATGCAAGGAATATTGTGAATACAGGGAACAGTATTACTTGGCCATTAACCTGGTCATGACCCTGCCTGACTGCTGGGTTTGTGTAAAGGAGAGTGGTAGATCCCACTACAATAAATGACCGTGCTGTTCCTGTTTCAAGTTGATTAAAGCTGTGTTTGTTAAAGTACTGAGACTCAGTTTTGAGGGGGGGTGCGCGATTGTTTTAATAATTTTTACTTACTAAAACTTTAGACTTCAAAGGACTCTCCATGTGAATGAATGCACTTGTTCCAAGAAAAACCGACACGGAATGTCGCATGAGCAATACAGAGAACCACCACTTGGAGTAGTGCTGGGCGATATGACGATATATATTGTGGGGACGATAGAAAAGTGTCTATCGTCCTATTTCTCTTTTATCGTTTCTAACCTAATTTTATCAATTACTAAAGAAAATATTGCATTAAATAGGCTATGACAAATGTATGATAATGTCTTGTCGCTATGCAATGCATACTCTACCCTTTATATAAGTGATAATCAAGAATAAAAATGAACTTTTTCGCAAAGAAACTCCGCCTTGTGGTTTTGCGACATGACGCTTTACGTTGTTGCGACATGCTTTACGACATGCTTTACGCTAGTTAACTCGTGAGTGCTTAAAGATGGAGACGCAAGAGGTTAAAGATGAATGCCCGGAGTCGCAACAAACTGAAACTGCTATGCAGGCAGCAGCCCAAGAAGTACTTTTACCGAAACGTGGGGGTACGTCAGTGATTTGGTTGCATTTTGGCTTCAAGAGCTCTGACACGGAGCAGAAGACAGTCATGTGCAAACTCTGCCAAAAGACTGTTTCCGTGCCCGACGCTAACACAACAAACCTCTTTTACCACTTTAAGAAGGTCCACGAAAAAGAATACGGGAGAATCGAAGAAATGCGACGTAAAGAAAGTTGTGAAACAGCCCGGGCAAGTGGCGAGAAAAAATATAGCCAGCCTAAAATTAAAGAGTCTTTCATAAAAAGCACACCATATGAAAAAACGTCCCAGCGCCATAAAGAAATCAAATGTGCCATCTTGCATTACATTTGTAAAGGCATGACCCCCGTGTATGCAGTTGAGAAGGGTAGCTTCCGAGACCTCGTCAAAGTCCTTGACCCGAGGTACGTTATGCCCAGTCGTAAGCACTTCAGTAAAGTCGAGTTGCCTCGCTTATATAACACATGCCGGGCCCAAGTAGAGAAGGATGTTCGCAGTGTGGTCCATTATGCCTTGACAACTGACCTGTGGACGAGCAGAGCTACGCAGCCCTACATGAGCGTAACCATCCATTACATCAGCAAAGACTGGATCCTCTGTGCTCGCTGTTTACAGACTGCGTACTTTCCAGATGACCACACGGGAGCCATGATAGCCCAAGGTGCGTTACTCGTGCAGTAATTTGTACGAGGTACTTTTAGTTTACTGTTCTGTCATTTTTACTGTAGTAATTCCGAGAAAGACCCCCTAATAAAGTATTTATCTATCTAGGTCTGAGAGATGCACTGGAGTCATGGGGACTGCAAGAATGCCACCTTGTCTGTGTCACCACGGATAATGCCACTAATAACATCTCTGCAATGGAACTAAATGAGTGGGAACGGCTACAATGCTTTGGTCATCGTCTACAGCTAGCCATTGGTAAGTGTAAAACAATCTAAAAATTGCCTAGTGTAATATTGCAATTGGAATACTATACTAACAGCAACAATATTAGTGAATTGAGATTAGTTTGGTTATCCTGTGTTATGTTTGATGTACAAGACATTATTATTGAACAAGTTATACTCGCCTACATTTTATTCATTATTTATTATTTTACCTGTTATGGCAAAAACTGAATTCTGATACTTGCTGCCCACAGATCTAGTTGTATTACCATACTTTAATTGTTAAATCAATCCATAAATTGGTTAAGGAACACATGATCAAGTTAAAATTTCAAAATAGGTTATTAAATTACATACTTTTCCATTTGATCCAAATAGAGAACGCTCTGAAAGCTCTCACACCAGCATCTACAAAGCAGGCTGTGGAACGTGCAGTTGGAGTCTGTAAAAAGGTGGTCAGTGCCTTCTCCAACTCATGGAAGAGAAAACGTGACTTGGCCAAGGCACAAGCAGTGCTGGGCTTGCCTCCCCATCAGCTCATCACTGAAACCCCTACAAGATGGGGCTCTCGGCAGCAGATGATAGAGAGGTTCCTTGAACAGGAGAAAGCTCTTTCACAGGTCCTCCTTGCAGACAAGAAGGTGAGACATGGACATTGGACATTACACACTGATTCTTTTCATTGTGGATTCTGATTTGTTTGTAGCCTAGATTCACCTCATGATAGTAACCCATTTTCTTTGCTTGCTATCTGACTTAGGCAAGACACCTGGTGCCAAGCTGGCAAGACATGGTGGTGCTAGAGTCCTTAAACACAGCACTGGGTCCACTGTTCGAGTTTATTGATGCTTTGTCAGGGGAGAAGTATGTCAGCGTGTCTTTTCTGAAGCCGGTACTGCACCTCTTTAACAACGAAATCCTCACCCAGCAGGATGGGGATACAGAGCTCACAAAAGCAATAAAAGTGGGCATTCTCAAGTACCTTAATGAAAAGTATGATAACCATACCACCAACAACCTTCTGGACATGGCGACACTTGTTGACCCACGGTTTAAGACAGCCTACATGAAGGAAGAGAGGGTGGAGTTCATAAAAATGAGAGCTGCAGCAGAGCCGGTGGACATGGCGGCACCTGAAAGTGCACAAACAGAAGCAGCCTCCATTTCAGCCCCAGTTGCTGAAGATAATCCAGAGCTTCCCTGTCCCCATCCCACAAAGAAAACAAAGAAGAGTTTGGGTAGCTACTTCAAAAAGGCAGGTCAAGGTACCACCCACTCCCAGCCAAGCAGAGCATCCATTGAACTGGAGCTCTCCATGTATCTTCAGGCACCTGGGCCTGACTCGGAGACCGACCCTCTGGAATGGTGGAGGCAGCATGAGTTGAGTTTCCCATCGGTGGCCAGGCTCGCCAAGTACTTATGCATTCCCGCTACTAGTTCTTCATCTGAAAGGGCCTTCAGTGCGAGTGGGAACATCATCACATGTAAGAGGTCATGTCTTAAGCCAAACACAGTTGACCAACTTGTCTTCCTCGCACTCAACCTATAAATTTGACAGAGACATTTGTTCTACTTTTACAAAGTAGCCTTTTATGTTTGCACTTTTATTCATGGCTAATGCCTTAAACAGTGTTATGTTCAACTCTGATATTTACTTTTGATACTTTATTTTGGTTTGCAAACTTTGCACTATAAGGTTAAAAAATGTTTTGTGTTTATTTTTTATAATTGAGTGCTTTTCTGCTCAGAAACTTGAAATGGTTGTGCACTTTAATTTTTTTTTTTTTAAATAAAGTTTATTTTGATAATACTATTTAAATAACTATGATGTGGATAAAAAAAATGTGAAGGCTACTGTAGCTCTACCTCCACCACATCTGTTGTCAGTTGATACATTTATATTGCTAAACTAAAATGTATTTTTCTCATTTGTGACAGTTCAGTTAAATGTCACTTCAAAATAAAGTTGCAAAAAAAAGTATGCAATGATATTTTTGTCAAACTTTTCAGAGAATAACTGAAAACGTACTTTATTGTGGGTGGTATATTGTGATATATATCGATATCGTGATATAAAATAATCCATATCGTGATATATGATTTTTCCATATCGCCCAGCACTAACTTGGAGGACTGCCACAGAATATTATAAGTATGCTACACCGAGCAGCGAAATTCCCAACCAAGAACAGATTGCACGTAAGGTATGGATTCCGGTTATTTTCTTTCCTTTCTCCCTTCCTGTGCAGAAGTCACCAACTTTCTGCAAAGTCGATATCTACAGATCTCCAAAAGCTCAAGAACAGTGCATTGAGAGCTTCACGGAATGGGTTTTGATGGCTGAGCAGCTGTATCAAAGCCTTACATCTCCAGTATGATGCAAAGAGTCAGATGCAGTGGTGTAAAGCACACCATCACTGGACACTAAAGCAGTGGAGACATGTCCTCTGGAGTGAAGAATCACGTGGCTCTGTATGGCAATCAGATCTAAAGGTCTGGGTTTGGTGGTTGCCAGGAGAACGGTACTTGCCTGACTGCATTGTGCCAAGTGAAAAGTTTGGTGGAGGACAGATTATACTGTGGGGTTGTTTTTAGGGGTTGGGCTTGGCCTCTTAGTTCCAGTGAAAGAAACTCTTAAGGCTTCAGCATACAAAGCCATTTGGACAATTTCATGCTTCCAAATTTGTGGGAAGAGTTTGGGGATGGCCCTTTTCTGATCCAACATGACTACACACCAGTGCACAAAACAAGGTCTAAAAACAAATGGATGAGCGAGTTTGGTGTGGAGGAACTCTACTGACCTGCACACAGCCTTGACCTCAACCCAGCAGAACACCTTTGGGATGAATTACAGCGGAGACTGCGAGTCAGGCCTTCTTGTGCCTGATCTCACAAATGCTCTCCGGGAAAAATGGTCAAAAATTCCCAGAAGAGCTAAAGTTGTTATAGCTGCAAAGCGTGGGCCAACTCCATATTAAAGCCTATACATTAAGAAAGGGATGTCATTAAAGTTCATGTGTGTGTGTAAAAAGGCAGGAGTCCCAATACTTTTGGCAATACAGTGTGTGTATATACACACGCAGAAATCCGCGAACCAATGGGTCTTTTAATTTATGGTACATGCTTCCTCAGTTTGTTTGCCCAGTTGATATCATACAAGGGACGCTATTGGCGGATGGCTTAGAAGCTACCCTATCAGAGCATGTACTACGTATTAACTAAAACTCCTCAATGATATACGATATGCTTCCTGCGCGGTGCTTGATTGTTTGCTTTTCTCGGTCTCTCTCACTCTCTCTGGCATTATCTGCGCCTGATGGAGGGGTTGTGAGCAGAGGGGCTGTTTGCTTAGAAGATACAGATGCTCCTCTAAAAAATGCCGCTTTATCGCGGTGCTTCGGCATACTTAAAAGCCCAAAAGCACGTATTGATTTTTTGATTGTTTGCATTTCTCTCGTGCTCTCTCTCTTTCTCTCTCCGACATTCTCTGCTCCTGACACACATTCCTTTGAAGAGAAGAAATATTTGCATTCTATTAATTGTGAGAAAGAACTGTCATCTCTGTCTTGTT
>JANRMT010028174.1:174391046-174407130 GCA_026402145.1 Polypterus bichir lapradei | reverse complement strand
TATATCTATCTATATCTATATCTATATATATCTATCTATATCTATATCTATATCTATATCTATATCTATACACATACATACACACATATATACATATATGTGTATGTATATATATATATATCTATATATATCTCTATATATATGACAGCAACACTCATCACTCACAACAGTGACAAAACAATTACATTGACAATCATGTTACGTTATTTTCAAAATGTTTCCTTTTCTTTTTATTACTTCTTTAACACACTACTTCTCCGCTGCGAAGCGTGGGTATTTTGCTAGTTAATATAATAAATGCAAAAAAGCTGTAGTGCTACTAATAATTTAAAATGTATAAAAGCATGTATATTTATATTTAAGTACCGTTTAATTGCCAATATTAATTCATTGTGTGAGAATATACACAGTATATATGTATACACACACACACAAACATATGGGATTGAGGCTTAAACATTATCCTGAAGAATTTGTTGATATTGGGTTGAATTCATCCAACCTTCGAGTTTAACAAGGGCACCAGTCCCTGAACTAGCCACACAGCATGATGGAACTGCACCAAATTTGACAGTAGGTAGCAGTTGTTTTCCTTGGAATGCAGTGTTGTTCTTCCGCTGTGCAAAGTGCTTTTTGTTATGACCAAATAACTAAATTTTTGTCTCATCAGTTCAAAGCACTTTGTTCCAAAATGAATCTGACTTGTCTAAATGAGCATTTGCATACTACAAGTGTCTCTGTGGTGCGAGTGCAGAAAGGACTTCTTTCTCATCACCCTGCCAAACAGATGTTCTTTGTGCAAATTGTGCTGAATTGTAGAACGATGTACAGATACATCATCTGCAGCAATATGTTTCTGCAGGTCTTTGGAGTTAATCTGTGGTTGTCTGTAACCATTCTCACAATCCTGCGCATATGCCGCTCCTATATTTTTCTTGGTCTCCCAGACCTGGGTTTAACAGTAACTGTGCCTGTGGCCTTCCATTTCCGGATTACATTCCTTACAGTTGAAACTGACAGTTTAAACTTCTGAGATAGCTTTTTGTAGCCTTCCCCTAAACCATGATACTGAACAATCTTTCTTTTCAGATCTTTTGAGAGTTGCTTTGAGGATCCCATGCTGTCACTCTTCAGAGGAGAGTCAAAGGGAAGCACAACTTCCAGCTGACCACCTTAAATACCTTTTCTCATGATTGGACACACCTGTCTATGAAGTTCAAGGCTTAATGAGGTAATCCAACCAATTTGGTGTTAATAATAATAATTCTTTGCATTTATATAGCACTTTTCTCACTACTCAAAGCGCTCAGCAATTTCAAACTAAGGGCCTTGTTTAAGGGCCCAACAGAGCATAGTCCCTATTGTTGCAAGTATCAGTACTGAGCAGTTACTGTACATGCATTCAAATCACCAAAATTACAAGGGTACCCAAATTTGTGCACAGCCAGTTTTTCACATTTGATTTAATTTTATACAACTAAATACTGCTTCACTAAAAATCTTTGCTCGGAAAACACCCCAGTACTCAGATGTTCCTAGGAAATGAGACATACCACTGTTATCTTTTTTGTTGAAAGTAAATTATTCTGCAGGCTGAGAGGGATTCCCTAACTTTTTCATATGACTGTATTATGGATAAAATATTTCTAAACATATTTATTATCACATTTATTATTTCGCACCTCTTGATCAGAGTCTTTGTTTTGCAAATGTGTCAATCAGCAGTTCTCCCAGCTCAAGTCTGTTTATTTGATATTTGGACTACAGTCTTCACACATTATGTACTTCACATCAACATTTTGTTATTATAACATGAAAAAAAGTTTGTTATGTTCCAACATTTCTAGTCTTGCATTTCCTGTCATCCTGGGTAGATCGTGGTATACCCAGAACACACATGAAATTTATTCCAAATAATGATATATTATTTACCCTATACATCTCCAGACACCTCACACAGAGATAAACAGTAGTGGTTAAGCACTGTACTTTGAGAAAATTTTGCCTCCGCTTGCCCACATGCCTTTTACACTAAACTCCTGCACAACCATATGGATAGAGTGTATTTTTATAATTAAACTATAGACCAGAAGTGTTAACTGCTTATTTTTTTTATCAGCAAAATAAAATTCTGTAGGCTTATTTTTCGGTAACCAACTGTTGTAGTTCCTACCATAAAGGAGCACTATAACTGAAGTACCATAAAGCTCAGAAAAACAGGAGCTGAAAATATTGTTTTTGTGATCTGCCTTTTTAAAAGATCACTGATCGAGTCTTTAATCGATCACAGCATCCCTAGAGGGCACTGTTTGTGTGTATATACTGTATGTATGTATGTAAATACATACATGTGTCATGTGGTGATGTTTACAACAGTTGTATTATCGTAAAGTAAGGATGTATCGTGTATGTTTGTATGTGCAGCATTCAATAAAAGGGTTCCTGTGTTCAAGATACTTACCTCCGATTGGACATTCAATGTTATGACATGGTGTCAGAAGTGGCTAAATCCGCATGACCTTCCATTAACAGAATAATAAAGTAGCAGAGGGGGGAAAAAAAAAAAAAAAAAAAAAGGCAAGGCAAAGTTTAACCCACCACTGAACTTTTCCTTTGACAAGCCGACAGAATGGCTGGACTGGAAAGAATGCTTTCAGAGGTTCAGGGCGGCTACTAAGCTCAACAAAGATGGATATGTGCAGGTCAGTTGTTTAATTTATGCAATGGGCAGCGTTTTCCGGTCATTCTCGTTTGCAGAGGAGAGAGAAAAAAGGACTTTGGCATAGTGCTACAAAAGTTTGAGGAGTACTTTTGTCCAAAATGCAATGCAATTCACAAGCGTGCCTGCTTTCATCAGAGAGTGCAGCGGCCAGGCAAGAAGACAGATTTTTATTCAAGCCTTTACGAATTATCAGAGCACTGTGGCTTCGGTGGGAGTCGGGAAGAGAATATTAGAGAACGCATAGTGGTGGGCATTTTGGATAAAGGGCTATCTCGCAAATTACAATTAATGTCGGATCTCACGTTGGCTCAGATAATACAAACAGTTCGACAGTCTGAGGAGGTTACATATCAAGTTAGTCTGCAAGGAGAGGCGTCGGCTTCTGTGCATGAAATCGCACACAAATATTGGAAAACAGGGACATGTTCTGGGAAACCAAGGCATACTAAAGTGATGCCAGAAACTGAACAGAAAGAAAATAAATGTGGTAGATGTGGGAAAAAACAACAAAAAAAGTGGAACGGTGCATTGCAATTAAGTCAACTTGTAATAAATGTCACAAAATTGGACAATGGGCAAGAGAGTGTGCCACAGCAAAACAGTGAGTG
Source organism: Polypterus bichir lapradei (assembly GCA_026402145.1). Classification (NCBI taxonomy): domain Eukaryota; kingdom Metazoa; phylum Chordata; class Cladistia; order Polypteriformes; family Polypteridae; genus Polypterus; species Polypterus bichir. The sequence goes on along the minus strand of JANRMT010028174.1, from coordinate 174,403,800 downwards.
AAGTCACAGAGCATACAGAACAACCTGCGTACTTCTTGGGATCTGTGAGTAATTTGGATTGGGGTGAAGAGCAGTCTGTGGTGGGTTGGCACCCTGCCCGGGATTGGTTCCTGCTTTGTGCCCTGTGTTGGCTGGGATTGGCTCCAGCAGACCCCCCGTGACCCTGTGTTTGGATTCAGCAGGATGGATAATGGATGGTGAAGAGCAGTGGACAGTGCAGCTTCTCATTGGTGCCACTCCAGTGAGATTCAAGATTGACAAAGGGACTGGAGCTAGTACAATGTGTGAAGAGACATTCAACATGCTTAATCCAGGAAGAGCTTTGCAGCAATCCAGCATCTCACTTTATAGCCCTGGAGGCCAGTTGGAGTGCTTAGGGCAGTTTCAAGTCAGCACAAAGTTTAAAGGCAATCTTTACGCCTTGCCAGTCTTTGTGGTCCAAGGACAGTGTGAATAATTTACTATGCAGGTCCACAGCAGCAGAAATGGGCCTTGTAAAAAGAATTGAGGAGGTCCATAAGGTATTTGGTGAGCATGGGACACTGAAAGCTGAGCCTGTTAAAATTAAGTTAAAAGAGGGGGCACAACCTTATGCAGTGCACACGGCTCGCAGGGTTTCCTTACCACTGATACAAACAGTTAAGGAGGAGCTAAGTAGGATGGAAAACGTTATTGAGAAAGTAACACAGCCAACCGATTGGTGTGCACCTATGGTGCCAGTTCTAAAGAGAAATGGGGAGGTACGCATTTGTGTGGATTTGAAAAACTAAATGAAGCAGTCATGAGAGAAAGATTTATTCTTCCCACTCCAGAAGAAATTATTGCAAAACTGAATGGAGCTACTATGTTTTCTTCATTGGATGCAGCGAGAGGGCTTTGGCAGATACCCCTGCATCATGAGAGCAATAAGCTGACCTCATTTATTACTCTGTTTGCCAGACGCTGTTTTCTAAGATTACCATTTGGAATAACAAGTGCTTCAGGGATTTTTTAAAGGAAAATGACAGAGATACTAGAGGGTTTAGAGGGAATTACTGGTTTTCATGGATGACATACTTGTGTTTGGACATGCTACAGAGGAGCACGACACACACCTGGAAAAGGTTTTACAGAGGATTGAGTGAGCTGGATTGAAGATGAATAAAGAAAAGTGTGTTCTAAAGACAGAAACAATTACGCTTCCTGGGTCACCTGATTGATCACACAGGTGTAAGACCTGATCCAGACAAAGTTAAGGCGATTAAGCAGCTATCTGGACCAGAGAACCTCCAAGAGCTGAAAAAACTGATAGGTTTAGTCAATTATTTGGGGAAGAATATCCCGAATCTCTCAACAGTGGTGCAGCCACTGCTTGAGCTTTTGAAGAATAACCAAGCATGGACATGGGATAAAGCACAGCAAGTAGCATTTGAGCACCTTAAAGAGCTGTTGACAAGAGCACCAGTTCTTGTTTACTATGACGCAACACAGCCACAGCTGAATGCAGCTACAGAATTGGTGGAGTTTTACTTCAACTCCACAGAGAAGACTGGAAGCCAGTGGCATGTTGTTCCAGGAGACTCACAAAAGCGGAAAGACGTTACGCACAAATAGAAAAGGAATGTCTAGCATGTGTCTGGGCCTGTGAAAAATTTGAAAAGTACCTATACGGATTGGAAGATTTCAAGCTGGTGACTGATCACAAGCCTTTAGTATCTCTCATCAACAGCAAAGACTTGGACAAAGTCCCACCATGTTGCCAGAGACTTCTTATGCGGCTAATGAGGTTTAAGCCAACGGCAGAACATGAGCCAGGGAAAACTCTCATTGTGGCAGACACACTATCATGGAGTCCTAAACGCTGCTCTGACAAAGAAACTGAGACACAAGAGGAGGTGGAGTGCTTTCTGGCAGCAGTTATGGAGGACATACTGGCATCCTTTCTAAAAATGGAATGCATTCGAGCAGAAACGGCAAAAGATGAGAAACTGCAGGCAGCGATTAAGATAATCAGATCTGGGTGGCCAAAGTACACGAGCAATAAATAAAATCAAGTTACTATTCAAGGTTTATTGAGGTTCTACATGTTCCCTCAACCACCAGCAAACAAATTATACTACAGCTGAAAGCAATTTAGGCTAGGTTTGGAATCCCAGAAGAAGTTGTAAGTGACAATGGTCCTCAGTTATCCTGTGCAGAGTTTAAGGAACTGGCGAGACAGTGGGACTTCAGGCATACTATATCAGGTCCTCACAATCCACAAGGTAATGGTGAAGCAGAGAGGGCAGTACAAACTGCAAAGAGGATTCTTAAGCAAGAAGACCCACTACTCGCCCTTATGTACTTATAGGTCAACACCATGGGTCACTACTGGGACCAGCCCAGCTGAGTTATTTATAGGGACAAGGATTAGAACAACTCTACCCATCCTGGACAAAAATCTTCAACCCAAACTGCCAAATCAAAATAAAATTAGACTAAAGGATGCTGTTCTGAGCCACATCTTGTTAGTTGAGACTGTTATTTGTTGAACTGTGCTCCCCCTTCATCTTGTCATTTATTAACACACCAGTCAGTCACGTCCCACACTCACAGTGGTACTACAAAAGTCTATGAAACTCGGGTAAAGCACAGAGATAGATAGATACATAGGTCCCATAATAAACATTTGAATACAATACACCCCACGTGTCTCACGTAGGCACCCCTTTATCTCTTGTTTCGGTCACGTCCGGTCATAAAATTAGAATATCATGACAAAGTTGATTTATTTCAGTAATTCCATTCAAAAAGTGAAACTTATATATTAGATTCATTCATTACACACAGACTGATGTATTTCAAATGTTTATTTCTTTTAATTTTGATGATTATAACTGACAACTAATGAAAGTCCCAAATTCAGTATCTCGGAAAATTAGAATATTGTGAAAAGGTTCAATATTGAAGACACCTGGTGCCACAATCTAATCAGCTAATTAACTCAAAACACCTGCAAAAGCCTTTAAATGGTCTCTCAGTCTAGTTCTGTAGGCTACACAATCATGGGGAAGACTGCTGACTTGACAGTTGTCCAAATGACGACCATTGCCACCTTGCACAAGGAGGGCAAGACACAAAAGGTCATTGCTAAAGAGGCTGGCTGTTCACAGAGCTCTGTGTCCAAGCACATTAATAGAGAGGCGAAGGGAAGGACAAGATGTGGTAGAAAAAAAAAAAGTGTACAAGCAATAGGGATAACCGCACCCTGGAACTGTGGGGGAGATTCACAAAGAGTGGACTGCAGCTGGAGTCAGTGCTTCAAGAACCACCACGCACAGACATATGCAAGACATGGGTTTCAGCTGTCACATTCCTTGTGTCAAGCCACTCTTGAACAAGAGACAGCATCAGAAGCGTCTCGACTAGACTGCTGCTGAGTGGTCCAAAGTTATGATCTCTGATGAAAGTAAATTTTGCATTTCCTTTGGAAATCAAGGTCCCAGAGTCTGGAGGAAGAGAGGAGAGGCACAGAATCCACGTTGCTTGAGGTCCAGTGTAAAGTTTCCACAGTCAGTGATGGTTTGGGGTGCCATGTCATCTGCTGGTGTTGGTCCATTGTGTTTTCTGAGGTCCAAGGTCAGGTCTACCAGGAAGTTTTAGAGCACTTCATGCTTCCTGCTGCTGACAAACTTTATGGAGATGCAGATTTCATTTTCCAACTGGACCTGGCACCTGCACAAAGTGCCAAAACTACCAGTACCTGGTTTAAGAACCATGGTATCCCTGTTCTTGATTGGCCAGCAAACTCGCCTGACCTTAATCCCATAGAAAAATCTATGGGGTATTGTGAAGAGGAAGATGCAATACGCCAGACCCAACAATTCAGAAGAGCTGAAGGCCACTATCAGAGCAACATGGGCTCTCATAACACCTGAGCAGTGCCACAGACTGATCGACTCCATGCCACGCCGCATTGCTGCAGTAATCCAGGCCAAAGGAGCCCCAACTAAATAGAGTGCTGTACATGCCATAATTTTCATGTTCATACCTTTCAGTTGGCCAACATTTCTAAAAATTATTTTTTTGCATTGGTCTTAATTGATATTCTAATTTTCCGAGATACTGAATTTGGGACTTTCATTAGGTGTCAGTTATTATCATCAAAATTAAAAGAAATAAACATTTGAAATACATCAGTCTGTGTGTAATGAATGAATCTAATATATAAGTTTCACTTTTTGAATGGAATTACTGAAATAAATCAACTTTGTCATGATATTCTAATTTTATGACCGGCACCTGTAAACTCCTGGGTCTGGTTAGTTGTGGTATGCAGCAATTTGAACCTCTGTCTACACGCTTGTCTTTGTCTTGATCCAATCGTGGAAATCACTCGCTTTGTAAGTGTCTTTTAAAGCTGTATTGTTTAATGTACACTGTCTGCTATGTATTGCTTTGTAAATCATTCTTTATTGTCTTTGATTGTACACCTGTAAATACTTGTATGTTTCTTTTGTATATATTTCAGTTTACAACGAAGTACGTCCAGTAAAAGCCTTCAAAAAAAACTCGCTCACCCCTTGTTTTTTTATGTGGATGTGCCGAGTTGTTTAAGCTCTCTGCGGCCGCATTGCACGGACAGTGCGGAGTGAGGCAGAAAAATAAAAAGGCGAATCCACATCGAGGGACAGTCTGCAAGAGAATCGTTAAGACAGCTAAGTTAAGGATCGTTCTGGCCATGCGGATCAAAGAAGGATCCTACGGCAGCTTAGTAAAAGGGCAATTCCACTGTGCGGTACAGAACCGCAGAACATTGCTCCTCACCTGCTAAGGAAAGGGACGTTTGTGCCAGGGATCAAAGGGAGGATCTCTGGGCAACTTGGCTGAAAGACAGTATTCACACTGCAATCGGAGTACAGCATCACCACGGCATCTTTAAATCAACTGACTCCGCCTACTGACAGGTTGAAGCACAGTAAGTGCTGTTCATGCTGTGCTTTCCAATATAGATTGGAGTTTCTCGTGGCCGTAAACAACGAGAAAGTCAGTTCACACAGCAGCCAAATTGGGATCTGATTGCCTTAAGCATTTCAGCTTTATTCACTTTCCCTCTCCTGAATCGCCTGAAAATCGGCAGTCTTCTGTTGGTGTAGCTGGCTACAAAAGCACTCGCTTCAACTTCTACAGCCCAAACTCCACTATTGCAGACATGGAGAAGGTATACAAAACCAAATCTAATTCTGTGGCCAATTCAAGACACACACGCTATTCCAACACCTCAGCAAAAATTTCCACAGCCAAAGCTCGTGCATTGGCTGAAGTTGCACGTGTACGCGCATCCTTCGCAATGAAAGAGCTTGTGATTAAAAGAGAACGAGCAAGAATGGAGGCAGAGAAACTTGCACTGGAGGGAGCACCAGAGGCTCTTCAGTCCGAAAAAGAAGCTGCTGCCGCAGTAGCTGAAGCTGAAATATTAGCAGCTGCAACCAATCAACTAAATCATGGGATTCGCAGCCGCTGAAGCTCATCTCAAGTTAACAGAAGGACAGCAGGGTATGTAACTCTTGATGCTGTCACCCCTCAGCCTAACTCACCTACACGCAAAGAAATGGAAACATCACCTGCAGCACAACAGGACATCATGTTAAGTCCTTCACGCATGTCAGGTGACCACCCATTTTCTACAAAGGTGCAGGCTAGAGAAAGTGAGGATGTCCAAAGAGCATCATCACTGTCAGCACATGAGGGAAGGACAGCAGAGTTTGTACAGGAACAGACAGTACGGCTTACACTTGACACTGTCACCTTTCAGCCAAATTCACCTACTCAAAGAAATGGAAACATCACCTGCTGAACAACAGGACGTCATGCTGAGGAGTCCTTCGTGCATCTCAGGTGACCACCCATTTTCTACAGAGGTGCAGGCAAGAGAAAGTGAAGACGTCCAAAGAGTGTCATCACTATCAGCACAAGAGGGATGGACGTCAGAGTATGTACAGGAGCAGACGGTATGGCTCACACTCACCTACTCACAAAGAAGTGGAAACATCACCTGCAGCACACCAGGGGCCTCATGCATAACGCCGTGCGTAGAATTCGCACTATAACATGACATAAGCAAAAAAGCCAAAATGTGCTCACGCACAGAAATATCCAGATGCAGGAATCTGTGCGTACTCCAACTTCCACGTACTTCCGCTACATAAATCCCGGTCAACGTGAAAAGTAACGTTCATGTACACGCCTTATGTCCCGCCCCAACTCCTCCCAGAATTACGCCTCTTTAAATATGTAAAGCAATATAAAATCGCCCTTATGCTCAGCTTTCTTTGAAAAGATAATGGGAAAAGCACGGGGGAAAATATAAGAATTTCAACGAATACCAGGTGGAGGCAAAGGAAAAACATACTATTTGTTTAATTAAATCGTGGTATAAATCAACAAAAGGAAGTTGATTGAGTGACATAGCATGTTGGAGAAACTTGAAAGCTCAGATATCAAAGTCGCCGTGAAAAGGCAAGTTGTAGCCCACTGTCTGAGTGTCATATGACAGCTTATTAGGGTACAGAGGAAAAAAAAGGCACACAGTGGGGAAAAAAAAGCACGAAATGTCAACTTCAATCTCGAAATTTCCACTTTAATCATGTAGTTTATTTTATCATTAAAGTAGAACATCATAAACGTCATCTTAAAATCGTTTAATTAACCAGTTTCTCAAATCACATCGTAATTAAAGTAGCACGTTAAATGCTTTCTTTTGTATGTGATCTTCTATGTGCTCTGTGTGTGTGAATCACTACTTGCTTCTTAAACCGGCTCTCTTCCTCCGACTGGACACAGAATCCATTACATTAGTGATATTACAGCTCTCTGAATAACTAAAATACTGAGATGTATACGTGATATAATTTTCATGATGATAGGATTTAAAGCACGTTATTAAACATGGGTTTCACGGCCCAGTGATTGTGCGCGACCTTTGATGAAATTATTTATTGCAGCAGTACTCATGGGTGGCTCTAGGCTTGTGGCAGCCCAGGGCAGAGAAAGAATCGGTGGCTTCTTCGACCGCCAATGTCAATATGGTATCTTATGCACGGTGGATGGCCACGTCAGTTGCGGACACTGCATAGCCGCCTCGTGCTCATGACACAAGCGTTTAACTTTTGTCGAAATTTGCCGCTGTGTTTTTAGCCGTGTCGTTATTTTCTCTTTGTTTTATATTCAATATATATTGGCGTGGCTGCCCCTGCAGTCCTTGCTTTTCTTTCTCCAAGTAACCAATTGCCACACAATCAGCTCTGTAATTGATGTTAAGCTATCTGTAAGCTTAGAGCGCCAATTCGTCAAAACGTTTAAGGAACATTGAATTATCTTCGTAGTAAATGTTTAATTATTCTATCCTACACGCCAGTTCCAGTGAAGAATATAGATTTAAATAAAGTTAAAGTTTTACCTGTATAATATAATAAAAATATTTTGCTGCATTTCATCTTAAAAATGATATCGTCATCATATGTAAATACGCGCTTTATAAAGTGGCTCAGGTTGTGCAATATTATAACTGTAGTGCAAGCTTACAGTGAGGTAATTGTACTTAAGTACAAACAGTTCTACAAGGAGCAATTGATTGAGTGCGTTTATAGTTCTTGGGATGAAACTGTTTCTGAACCGCGAGGTCCATACAGGAAAGGCTTTGAAACGTTTTGCCGTGGCTGAGACAGTGTGTGCTTAATGCTGTATACCGATAATTCTCTTTCCGATCAGCTGCTACTGTGATTCACACTCAGATACAGTGATATAAATACTCCGAGTGGTGCAGTGAGAGTAATATGGAAAAAGATGATCCGTTCAGGCAACTCCTAACAAGAGCAGCTGAAAGAAGAAGAAGCAATGAGAGTAACAACGCTAATGCAGTTATGGTATTTGGAATACTATGGCTATTCCCTGGACCATTACATTGTTGCAAGTTAATTACAATCGGATACATTACACTAATAAACAATATGCGGTTAGTTTCAGTGTATGTATAAAGCCGCGTCAGGAAAATAAGGAGTAACCACACAGGAACAGTAGCATTGCTTTGAGGCTGGGTGCCACCAGTCTGCAAAACCGAGCGGAGAACTTGCGTACGACAAGGTATGAGGTACCATGGAAAAGTGCGTGGCTTTACGGCAATTGTAGATTTTATACATTGTGATTTGAACATGTTAAAGTTCTTACGCAACATTTCTGTGCGTACGCACCATTTATACATGAGGCCCCTGGACGTCACGATGAAGAGTCCTTCACGCATCTCAGGTGACCACCCATTTTCTACAATGGTGCAGGATGGAGAAAGTGAAGATGTCCAAAGAGTGTCACCACAATCAGCACATGAGGGAAGGATGGCAGAGTATTTACAGGAGCAAACGGTATGGCTCACACCTGATGCTGTCACCACTCAGCCTAACTCACCTACTCACAAAGAAATGGAAACATCACCTGCAGCACAACAGGACATCATGATGAACAGTCCTTCACGCATCTCAGGTGACCACCCATTTTCTACAAAGGTGCAGGCAGGAGAAAGTGAAGATGTCCTAAGAGTGTCATCACAGTCAGCATGTGCCATTTACCCCAGACTGCCCCAAGCAGGACTGCTTGATCATCACATCAAGACACCTCCTCTAAAGAGTAGCCCATTCACAAACTCCCTACAGACCTGTGCTGGAGTTATTGAGATAATTGGATGGAAAGCAGTTGGTTTCCAAACAGAGGCAGTGAATGGAGGAGTAAGTATAGCCCTGCTTCCACTTATCAAATGCAATGAGATTTTGAACAATCGCTTTGAAATACCAACACCAGAGGCAGCACGTCACCACCCTCACTTAAAGTCTGTGGCAGGCCACATCCCAGAATTAGTATCCAATTCCCATATTCTGCTACTGTTTGGAAGAGACATCATCAGAGTGCACAAAGTGAGGCAGCAAATTAATGGCCCTCATAATGCACCCTTTGCTCAAAAACTTGACATAGGCTGGGTTCTTGTAGGCAAAGTTTGCCTCGGAAATGCTCACAAGTCGGCAGTTTATACTTTCAAAACAAGTGTGCTGGAAAATGGGCGACCTTCACTTTTCACGCCTTGCTACAACCACCTTTGCTTGAGAGAAAGGGTGACTTACAGCAGGGAGCCAATACGATTGGCCCCTTTGATCAAGTCTGAGCATAATGATGTGCTGAGGACAATTTTTGACTCCATGTTGCCACAGATCAGACTGTCTGCACTTCCTGGTGGTATCACAGAGAATGATCTCTTTAAAAGCCAGTGGAGACAAGTGCAAGCTTTGGCAAATGAATTCTGGACATGCTGGAGACTTGAATACCTTTCCGCTTTGCAGAGCAGGTGCAAATGGGCTTGCCAATCCATAAATATACAAATAGGAGACATTGTGTTGTTAAAGAAGATTCCACTATCATGCAATAAATGGCCTATGGGATTTGTCACCTTGGTATTCCCTAGCACTGATGGTACAGAACAAAAAATAGAAATTAAGACTGCCTCTCAAGGCATCTCCAGAAACTATATCGGGCGTATCACAAAAATCTTTCTACTGGAAAAAGGATAAGTTCCAAGTCCTCTATGTACTGTTTAGTGATATAATGTTATTATATCAGACGGGGAGTGTTCTGCCCCAAATCTCGTTAGTTGAGACTGTTATTTGTTGAACTGAGCTCCCCCTTCATCTTGTCATTTATTAACACACCAGTCAGTCACATCCCACACTCACAGTGGTACTATAAAAGTCTATGAAACTCAAGTAAAGCACATAGGTCCCATAATAAACATTCGAATACGATACTCCCTACGTGTCTCACGTAGGCACCCCTTCATCTCTTGTTTCGGTCACGTCCAAAACATATCCTTAGGGTATATAAACCCCTGGGTCTGGTTAGTTGTGGTATGCAGCAATTTGAACCTCTGTCTATGCGCTTCTCTTTGTCTTGATCCAACTGTGGAAATCACTCGCCTTGTAAGTGTCTTTTAAAGCTGTATTGTTTAATGTACACTGTCTACTATCTATTGCTTTGTAAATCATTCTTTATTGTCTTTGATTGTACATCTGTAAATGCCTGTATGTTTCTTTTGTATATATTTAAGTTTACAATGAAGTACATTAAGTAAAAGCCTTCAAGAAAGCTCGCTCACCCCTTGTCATTTTTTATGTGGATGTGCCGAGTTGTTTAAGCTCTCTGCGGCCACATTGCACGGACAGTGCAGAGTGAGGCAGAAAAGATGCAGCTGAGAAGTCAAAACAAGCCTATTACTACAACAGGCGTCATGGTGAAAGGCATCTCCAAAATCTATATCCAGGTGACATGGTCCTCACCAAACTGGACCATGAGAAGTCTTGGGCTAGTCCTGCAGTTGTTGTGCATGAAAGTGTGACACCCAGGTCATATATCATTGAAACTGATAACGGAGAAACACAAAGAAGAAACCGGCGTCACCTCCAAGCAATGCCCAAAACCAATTCAGCTGGCGAATTTACATTTACATTAGAAAGCACTCTCAGGATGGCACACAATTGGACGATACAGCTCCACCGGAGTCTACTCCATCTAATTTAAGTGCCAGTAAAGATCAGACAATTATAAGATCTGGTAGAATCAAACCAGTGGTCAGACTAAATTTGTTAACGAATAGAAAAGAAAAGAAAAGAAAAGAAAAGAAAAGAAAAAAAAACAGAAGAAACAAATGGGCTGTTTGATAAAAAAAAAAGTGTTATTCCTTGTTTAATAAATGGGCAATGTTATTAATATGCCAATAGTTTTCTCTGGGGAAATAGAGGAAGCATGTATCAGCCTGTGGAATTCTATTTACTTGTCAGTGAAATTAGAAATTATGCCTACGGTTTATTTTGAAATTGAGGGGGAGATGTAGTCATGTAGTATTTACGACAGTTGTATTATTGTAAAGGAAGGGCGCAGCGGGTATGTTTGTTTGTATGTGCAGCATTCAATAAAAGGGTTTCAGTGTTCAAGATACAGTGCTTACCTCCGACTGGACATTCAATGTTACGACTATCTATCTATATCTATATCTATATATATCTATATTATCTCTATATCAAAATAAATAAAATAAATAAACACACTGTCACACACATGCTACGAGGCGCCAGCTAAAGGGTCTGAGTAAGTGTAATAAATCATCGGACCGAGGGCGGCGGAGTTCACTAACTGTCTTTCTCCGTTCCCTACAGACTTTTCCCAGGAAATCCTGCAAGATTGCGGCACCTCAGAAGACGTCACTTCCGAAGCCGGCCCCTTTGATGACGTCACTTCTGGTTCCGGTCATTCTGGTAAAATCAGTTCCTCTCCAGACCTTTAAAACCTCCATCTTGGACTACTATAAGCAGTTCTGTTTTGGACTCTGCGATATGCACATTGTGCTTCTGATATAAAAACCCTTTTGCAGCTGGAAAAAACAATATACGGGTTGCTGCCCCAAACCTTTATAATGTCTTGGACTCGTAATTGTGACAGTGGCGTAGTCGGCAGGATGAAGTCCCAGAAGAAACCGGGACTCGGACATGTAAATAACCAGTTAGGAAAGTACCGGGGCCGAGTTTCTGGGGGGAGTGTGCGTCTGGGGGTCAGGAAGGACTCTGTACAGGCTCCGCTCCTCAAATACAACCCCAGGCATATAACTTACCAAATGGAGAGTGTGAAGGGGACATACAGGTGTAGGCTGGTTTCTGGGGACTAAACAAAAAAGGGCTTATTATGCTCTCTCGGAGGAGAGAGCTGAGCCGCCCATTGGGACTGAGGTCCCAGATAAATATGGGCTATCCCCAGTCCAGCAGACAAAAATAATAAAAAAAACTGGGAACTTGATCCAGAGAGATCAGTCCAGGAGCAGGCTATGACCCTCTGGGAGCAGGTGGCTGTATGGCTAAGGCCATTTGAATTAACCACCTGCCAGATAGTACAACAGGTAGCCTTCTTTATCTTCTTAAAAGGCCTCCCTAAAAACTTTGCCCAGCCGGACTGGGGAGACTTCCATTCTTTTGATGAGCTTGTAAGCTCATGAGATCGCACAAGACAATCTCAAAATCTGGGAGAGCAGAACAGTCCTCTAGTGGATTTCCTAGATATCACATCCTCCTGGTTTGTGCACTCTTGCCAACCCCCTGACGTGTTCGAATACAGGATCAGTAGTCATTAATGGTTATAAACTCCATGCCCTATTTGATTCCGGCAGCAACATTCCATTGTTGATTGCCGATATGTTTTACCACGACAAAGAATTAAAAAGAAGACCTGTATTAAATGTATTCATGGAAACACCCAGATGTACACCACCACCCTATGTTTAATGAGTCAGGGAGGATCGCTAAAAACATTTCCCATGACGGTCCACCATGATCCTCCCTTTCCAGCGATTCTGGGATGGGACAGGTCAGAAAATAAATGCAGTAAACTATTGACTACTCACAATAAAAACTTAGGCCTCGTTATACATGGGGATAACTCGTCTCAAGCTGTCTCCACACTGCGTACACAGCCGGCGGAGAGAGATACGGAAGCTCACGAGGAGGACAGGGAGGTTCCTGGACTGTCGCAGGCAAATGCGTCATCCACCCGCGCCTCAACGACTCGGGAGGAATCCACTCCCCTTGAGGTCAGACCAGATCCTCACTCCGACATACACTTTCAATTTAAACGAACACCGGCTTCTTTTAAAAGGGAGCAGTGGAAAGTTTGCAAAAAATGCAGTAGTCCTTGTCAACGGCCAACGCACACACCA